>OZ023218.1:26900181-26965181 GCA_963995525.1 Escarpia spicata
ATTACGTTGATTGTATCTGTTCCAACCCGTTAAAGTTTCGAGAATAAATTAGATTCGACTCTACTGAACACAGTTATGTTTAATTATTTCTGCCATTTACACACTATGTTTACCTTCTGCCTGAAATGGAAATTTTAGTATCATCATCAGAGAGAGGGGGAATAGAGAGACAGAGGGAGAGAGAGAAACATACAGAGAGAGGGAGGGAGGTAATGCGGGAGGGAGAGAGGGTGAAAGAGAGGGGGGAGTGTGCGTGTGTGTGTGGGAGAGAGAGAGGGAGGGAGAGGAGAGAGAGGGGGAGAGGAGAGAAAGAAGGGTGAATGTGAGTGAGTGAGTGAGTTAGAGTGATTGATTGATTGATTGATTGATTGATTGATTGATTGATTGATTGAGTGAGTGAGTGAGTGAGTGAGTGAGTGAGTGAGTGAGTGAGTGAGTGAGTGAGTGAGTGAGTGAGTGAGTGAGTGAGTGAGTGAGTGAGTGAGTGAGTGAGTGAGTGAGTGAGTGAGTGAGTGAGTGAGTGAGTGAGTGAGTGAGTGAGTGAGTGAGTGAGTGAGTGAGTGAGTGAGTGAGTGAGTGAGTGAGTGAGTGAGTGAGTGAGTGAGTGAGTGAGTGAGTGAGTGAGTGAGTGAGTGAGTGAGTGAGTGAGTGAGTGAGTGAGTGAGTGAGTGAGTGAGTGAGTGAGTGAGTGAGTGAGTGAGTGAGTGAGTGAGTGAGTGAGTGAGTGAGTGAGTGAGTGAGTGAGTGAGTGAGTGAGTGAGTGAGTGAGTGAGTGAGTGAGTGAGTGAGTGAGTGAGTGAGTGAGTGAGTGAGTGAGTGAGTGAGTGAGTGAGTGAGTGAGTGAGTGAGTGAGTGAGTGAGTGAGTGAGTGAGTGAGTGAGTGAGTGAGTGAGTGAGTGAGTGATAGAGTGAGTGGGTGGGTGGGCGGGTGGTATGAATATCCTTGTCCTGGATTATATCCTCATTCACGCCAATAAAGGCTGATCGTATCATTCCTACGTAAACCGTTAAAATATCAAAATGCATTTCAATATTTTTCTTTTTCAAATGTGTTTTATAACTTAGAACACACCAGTGCCAGTTCCTGATGCTGATGTGTGACATTTAGGCTACAAAGTCAAGCATATGTAGTGATAGTATAAACTTTGTTGACATAATATTATTTAATACTTGCTCTCAAAATGGAAACAAAACTTACAAAGCAAAAATCAAAGTCCATCTTCAACAGAGGTTTATTCCCTGCATACACTAGAGCATATTTTATATACTGAATAACCATGAATGGATACATCATATTTGTATTTGAATTGTACAGCTAATGGACTATGTTACAAAAAGTTATATATTTGCAAAATTGTAGCGATAGGTCATTTTGATAGTGCACGCATTTGAAATGTGAACAATCTACTGTTTTATGCTTTTTTTATTCGGGCGTGAATGCATTGACAGACCAGTGGACAACACTACATTTAAATGCAAACACAATGTGATGTATAACATATTAATTTGAACCAGCTGAGTACATATATATTGTTAATTTTGAAAATGTACGTGTATATTACAATATTGCTTCTCACATAATGACAAACAAGCAGCAATGCATTCACTCACCCGTACACAATTACATTCCAACAATTGTAACTTAGCACAGGTAAGCACTTTTACAACAAAAATGTGCCCTTCTGACCGGGTAAATATCTGATTTGCACTTGTAGGAAATTATATTTTGTGGAACACTCTGTATATTGGAATGTTGCCCCTAGAGCAGGACAATAAGGGACGACATTTAAGTGGGCTTCACGTAAACACTTCTGTGGGAGCGTATAGCGAGGAGAACACGAGGTCAATACAATACCCTCCACTCCGTGGAAGTTCCAGAGAATTTATGGTATTACATTTTAAGCACACTTCCCGAAGTTCACTTTTGGCTAATTCATTTTAAGCCTCAAATTTACCATGGCCATTATAGACATCCTGCACAACAAAACGGAAAACACAACAAGCATCAACTATGCATTTATTACACGTTTCCTGTCGTCTGGGTCAGATTAACATTTAAAGTGAAAGAAACATGATTGTGCATGTGCATATACACTAGATTTCGTACTGGCCCTGTAAAATATATGACACACGCATTTACACACATACACAAACGCACGCAAACACACACGCATGCACCTGCGCGCGCAAACACATTCACACGCACATACACACACACGCACGCACACACACACGCACACCCTCGAACATACGCATATACAAGAGTACACACGTACACACACAAGTACACATCGGCATTCAGACTGATTGTTTGACCATCCCTGTGCATATGTGTGTCTGACCTTTGATCGATCCGTTGAACGGTTGCCAACGTTAAAAATAAGTCGTCGTGATTTCACTACATTGTTGTGTTGATTTGTATTTGTCAGCGTTGTCGAACAGTAAAAGTCACGCTATCGCTAACTTTTTCACCAAGCCTTTGTTATTGGTGGCGGAACGATGTGTTTTAAATGGCATGTTTCTAAAGTATGTAAAACACGTCGTACGTGAGCACGTACTCACATATACGCACGCACGCGCGCGCGCGCACCCGCACACACTTCTAAACGTCACACGGGTTAATTAGAATAATTATGACAGGTAAGGGAACGTATAATAAAATTCTGCTGCATAAATCAACAGCTACGCCTCATTTAGAATACTGTGCACAAGCGTGGAGGCCATATCGTAAAAGGGCCTAGATATGCTTAAAAGAATACGGAGGACAGCAACTAAAGTTATCTCTGAATTGAGATATATTAGTTACGAAACACATTTAAAATAATGTGATTGATCTACACATGAGGACACTATGGAGAGATCAGTTAGAAGCTTTTGAAGGAGTTGAATGTTTGTGGAAATGTGGACAGAGGAAACAGACTTTGTGAAAGAACAGTGTAGATTATATAAATCAGGAAGTATTCAATCGCACAGATGATTATACATTAATGAAACAGATTATCGGCTCATTGTTATCCGCTACCTGCGTGAATGTGAAACAAAATCAACAAGTACCTAACAATGGTGGGATACACATATAAAAAGTCAAACTGTCAATCTGGTGTTAACTATCCGAGTGGCAAACTTGTTAAATGTTGCTAAATCTTTTGTCGAACATCAAAATCAGAATAAAATTTTATTAGCAACTTTTCAGTTGGATTGTATACACATTCCCGATAACATACACACAACCACATGGGTATAATATTCTGAACACAGCATACTCAATGTGAAGCGCTTGATATTAAAACTTGTACATTGTAATTGCATTACTAACTTTCATTAAAAGTAAGATAAATTTATTACGTTAAAACGAAATAAATCATCTGTTAAGACATACACAATACAGTAAATGTTCTGATACTCTCCTAATCAGTGTGTTATTAACGAGTTTTTTGTAACGATTTGTGTTCGCCATTGGAATAGGTATCTCGTTCAATAATGTAAGCGATATGGGATATTTCGAATGTCTAGTAGTAACGTATTCACCACTCTACATTCTAACGAAATACGCTTTACACAGGTCATTGCGACTACCGTGTTGGTAGGTTGATCATCTGCAATACATCCTCGTACGTATAACCAGGATCCATAGTTTTGAGACACCGTTTTTGAATAATCCCGAATAACATGTTTAGGGTTGTGTTTACCAACGTGACGGTGAGATGGTTCCCAGTTTGCTGACCGTGTACACGTATCTGTGACAGGAGTGCAAGGAATTCACACGCTGTCGGTCAACAATCGGGCAGTTTGTGGAAGTACAAAGGGTTGTTAGTGTCTAAAGTAAGCACACTTATTGTCTGTGAATTAACACGGCCTGTTCAAGTAAGTAAGTAAGTAAGTATATTACGAAAATGGGTGTACTGGGTTCAAATATCGTCTGTTAAAGATTTGGAACATAAACGAAAACCCTATAATGCTCTGGCAACGGAGTATAGGTGGCGAATGTGAACCCTGTGAACAACAAAATACTCATAAGTGTTGGTGGAAAGGGGATGAATAGAAGTATAATACTTATGAATGGTGCACTCCCAACCAGTAAATGTACTTAATATACTAATACAACATATTACAACATGTTTCAATTTCACAAATAATGCAATATACGGTGCGTAGACTATATAATGTCGTGTTATAATTATTTGGATGTTTTTCTTAGATATTGTACATAAATAGTAGATGGGACTTATAGTTTGCTTTAAAAGCCTTTATGCTTCTACAGCTGGTTATGCTTTCATTGTTGGTGATACAATAGCTACTATATGGCAAAAACAGGGAACAATACAATAAGTACATTCCATGGTTACACGTACACTGGTTATTCGTTCCTTATTTACACACAGATTAATGTCAACATCTGATCGACGGTTCCCGAATAACGTATAATTCGTTTTTAACAAGTTGAATGATAATTTGTTTACAGCAAGCCATTTGCACAATTTGGCAAATTCTCTATTTAACATGTCACGTAGTTCTGTCAGATTATTAGAGGTGCAATAAATATTCGTATCGTCAGCAAAAAGTATGAATTTTACTAACGTTGATACGATATAGATGTCATTAACGTAAATGACAAATAAACGTTGACCTAAAATAAACCCTTGCGAAACTCCACATGTGACATCTAATAGCTCCGAAACACAACGGTCAATATATACAAATTGCTTCCTGTTCGAAAGGTAGCTTCCAATTATTTGCTATTCCAAATAAATGACAGCTGGGTACAACATGTTGCCTAGGTGGTGTTGCCCAGAACAGAGTTCCACAAACGTTTTTAGGTGTGGGTCAAATGTTATTCAGCTATTTCTTTGCGTGCCAAAGTTTAGGACTGCTCAAAGCGTTTTACATTTACTCCCTGGCAGACTTCTCTGGAAAGCAACCAACCACGCTGCAATTAATGCGCGAAGACTACTCGTACACATATATCCATATATATAATATTGGACCGTACCATAAACAGTTTGCAAAATGCCGATCTATACATTTTCGTAGATTCTCGTAAAGACTTCATGTTTTGATATATAGGCGCAATTGAAGTATATTATTATTACTATTAATATTATTATCATAACTAAAACGTCGTGCACCGATTAATGCAATGGAAACCTTTCAAAGGAGACACGCCTCTGATCTCAGGCTGACGAAGTGAGCAGTGGACACAAGTCACATATTTATGTTGTTCAGGTTAACACAAAACACGTGTTTTTAACGAAAACAATATACCATATGAAGACGTTGAAGTGACTTAACCACTTTTAATCTATTGTTACGATTACGTTTTTCTTCACACAACACGTAAGATAAGTCGGTATCATATGTCCACCAACATTCCAGAAGTTGTGGTCTCCACATTTCGACTTCGAAGAAAGAGAAGAAGACGATACGTCATCCACGATTATGTCTCGTCTCTCGACCACGTATCAAGTAGTGTAGCCCACGTGGAATGCGAGTGTTGTAGGTGTGCCTGGCACCCCGGCACTGCAGTGTCAGTCACAAGTGTGGTTGTTAGCGTGACTGTGTCTTTTAATACGTACGTCAGCGTTTATTGTCCTCGTTATGTATATGTTGGCTTGATGGCCACTGTTTCGTATATTCTATGCCTAGTACCCGTATTCCCACAAGGTCTGTCTGTTGTATTTATTCTTCTCCTAATCCCGCCAAATTCATCACTACTCATTGAAGGTCAACGTTCCTTTGAAACTCCCCTCAATTGTTTTACAATCAATGAAAAAAAATGCCAACAAATTCAAATGAATTGGTTGATATTTATGGGTATACATAATGTTGCCATCCATAATACCACATATACACGTTTCTACGATACAACATATATGAAACAAAATTAATTGTATAGTAATTACACTTCAGATTTTCATTTGTATCTTCTTCTTGGCATCAATGAACCGTCTAAAAGGTTTCTTAGCTACACGAAGCACATATTGTTTCTACCATTCCTCTTTGCATGGAAGAAGTTTACACCTCCATTAGGGCGACTCTTCTTTCTACTGAATAGCTGAACTCTATTAAAAAAAATATCTCCTCTCATGTGTATCCAGTTCTATTGGTGAAGTTTGAATAAGAAACTATGGGAAATACCGAATATTTTAAAGTGACAGATAGTGTTGACAACTTTGAAGTCCATCCTCTCGCACCCTGGTTATAATTTCTCTTCAGAAGTATGTCGCTTCTTTCGCTCTTTTCTCACTTCCGCCTCTAAGTCTACAGTTAGTGCGATATTTTACAAATAGAGATCAACAGTCATCGTCAGTGGCGTCAATGTTATAATTGCACATATTTTGAACAATATTGCAACACCATTATACAGTTTCTTTCAGGATCTATCTTTCGTTTTATACGATTGGTAGCGCGATCCAAAGACACAGCTCTCATTATGCTTGGGTGGGTGCTGTTTTAGTTTTCAATAAGTATCGCGGAGATATCAACATTGGCGCTACTTAACGCATGGTACATGTATCAAAGCACAATGATATTATTACTCACAATAGGCAACGAGTGGTTTGTTGGCCACCATGTCACGCCTGTTGAATCTGGTGGTTCTCGATAACATATTGAAACTCCCGAAACCATAGTTCTACATAACGATTAGAGGGGGTGGATGATGGTAAACGATAAAAAAATAAAATATGTGAATACTATTTACCCGTCCATGACGTGGACAGATACAACTAGGAAACAAACAATCAAATACACGCACCAAAGCGAGAGTTAGAACATTAAGGGGTACGTCAAGAAGGTTGATGACTTTTAATGAGAGATAGAGAGAGAGCGTGAGAGAGAGAGAGAGAGAGAGAGAGAGAGAGAGTGTGTGTGTGTGTGTGTGTGTGTGTGTGTGTGTGTGTGTGTGTGTGTGTGTGTGTGTGTGTGTGTGTGTGTGTGTGTGTGTGTGTGTGTGTGTGTGTGTGTGTGTGTGTGTGTGTGTGTGTGTGTGTGTGTGTGTGTGTGTGTGTGTGTGTGTGTGTGTGTGTGTGTGTGTGTGTGTGTGTGTGTGTGTGTGTGTGTGTGTGTGTGTGTGTGTGTGTCGTGTAGCAGTCGACGTATTAGTAGTCGACGTATCAGTCGACATCCTCAATATTATTGCCTCTCCAAAACCACCTTGTGGAATTGTATGTAGATCCCCTACAACAACCCTGACGGTAACGTTTCTATGTACAATTTGTCTATGTCCATGTGTGAAATCTTCACGTGTGTGCGTGCGTGCGTGCGTGCGTGCGTGCGTGCGTGTATGTGTGCGTATATAATATTTACTGCGTACGCGTGTATAAGCTTTGAAGGTGTTTGCTTGTGTGCATGTGTGTGTAGTAATTTCTCAGCGTTCACCTATTGAGAAGAAATGTGATGTCATATTTCGAAGTCATGGTGCACACTGTTATTATCAACGCGAATCAACATTGCATCATATATATCAATACCACGCGGACGTACAACCAACGTTCAACATAATGGGCCCATCTTGTGATATTGTACTGTATTTATATACCCGAGAAAGTTAATTATGGATAGTATTTGGTGTCATCTAAACTTTCAAAATAGTAATAATTTGGAATGACTAAATTAATGAATGACAATGGTTGTTTTACTTCTGCATATTTCGTAGCGTAGGATCTACGTGATGCAACCTTGCAGAACTACTGTGTTCATATATGTTTTTATGCGAAATCGTGTATGCATTTTCAAATTATCTAACTTTATTCATTTCGTCTAACAGAAAGCAATATATTCAGATAAGACATGTCCAGCCGATGTCTACGAGTACAAGCAAACTAACAACGACTAAGGTCCTTATAATTCATATTTATTTACATCATTTGGTATCAATATGGGTGGAATCCATACACATCATGCAAACAAAACAGTAATAATTCAATAACTATGTACAATGTGCATATTTATAGTGTAATTTAAAGTATTATTATATATAACATACATTTCGAAATCGTTGAACGTATGCATCGTACTGAGATCTAATGCAGGCACTGTTTTCTGTAAATACAAACTAATACTGTATATTCATTTCCCGAGTTAATTTCGGCTTGTCAGACGTAGTCGCGATCAACATTCTGTTCGTTCTCGTTTCGAGAATAGTTCGTCGTCACAACACACGTAATTCCGGCTGTCGTAAACTCGCACGCCGCAACATTCGTCGTACGGTGTCGCCCCGGACCAAAGGATGTTCTCACAACACGTCTCCACTCGGGAATCGTAACTCTGTCCATCGCAATCTGCAACATCATTGGAATATGTATACACTGTCTTCTGAGCAGATCAAAGATTGAGCGTATTCAATGGTAGTGTTTGAAAATAAACCATACCTGTGTATGCACGTCAACATGTACATGAATGCACATGCACACACGTTGCACGATTAATATGTCACTGTATTTAATTTCATAATATAAGTGCCTTTCGTAAACACCTTAAACATACTTTAACATAGTTGTATTTGCATTTCAATGTTTTTGTTATCGTTATATGATGTTATTATAAGACATACAAATTACATATATTGTTATATTGCACCGATATATGCACGCGTCCTTACTGTGTTACTTGGAACAAAACATAGTATTTACACAACAGTACGTTGGTATTGTTATTTACAAAGGATATTAACTTACCACTGTCGGGAACAAAACATAGTATTTACACAACAGTACGTTGGTATTGTTATTTACAAAGGATATTAACTTACCACTGTCGTGTTCGAACCATGACCAAGATTGATGCACACAACACGCAACTATCGTTGCTAAGAGAAGGACTCGTTTCGTAGATGTATTCCTGTCAATAAAACGAAACATTATGTAGTGTTAAATAGTTATCTTTAAAAGTGTGTAGAGTATACTAGATGCAATAAAAGTATTCTAATGGCGAAGGAAATACTGGATGAAGAAATGGCATTAGCAGTAAACGAAATTTTTGCTCTATATTTTGTAGTGATGTGATAGGTGCTAAAATTCCTTTTTAAATCAATAGGAAGACAACTATACTCATAACGATATTTACTTGTTAACGTCAACACACTATATAGATAGTAACATCTAATCAGTCAAGACATAAAATGGAACTGTACAACTGTTTTGTTACAAAAATATTGTAATTAAATTTAACTTACATTCTGTACGTTGTCTGGCTGACAATCTACTAGGCTTTGATCTGATCACACTGCAACTGCTGCGCAAATCAACGAACGCTGTGTCTCAGTGGAACTGATAATCTGTCTTCACCGTGGGTAGTCTGATTCAAGACAGTCAACCGTCGTGTTTATATAGCATCTGGAGCTGGCTGTCGTGCCAACATGCTCGCACCTGGCGCTCTCGGCGTGTATGTGTCCCCTCTATCTCAAGGATGTAGTCAAACAAATATGTTGATATTAGTCAGTTTCGCCGTATTCCGTTCTTGTGTGTGACAAGACACGGGGTATTGCTAACCGGGAATTAGAAGCTGATACATGTAAGAGGTTTCTATGTAATCGGAAGTGTATCGAGTCTATGCATTTATTTTGTGAATCGACTTAACGATGAGTGATCAATTTTCTAGTTTCACCTCAACAAGTTGTCAACAGTCGTCGATAGGTCCGCACTAGTATTATACAGGAATAACGTAAATAATAATCCATGCTTTCATCCGTTGTGCTTACATTTTGCCACATGGAATACAGCGAATGATCTCTGGGCAGCCATGTGGTCAACAGTTAACTTTCGAGGACATCATTCAAAGCTGATGATTCCATGTTTAAAGACATACGTACACGTCAACTCACTGTTCCTTTCAGTTATACTTTCAGCAGGTTCGCTGATTCTTTGCAAGTTCGTTTATTGCTCAACCTGACGTTGACAAAGTTGTGTCTATCATTTAGAGATGACATTGCATGAAAATCTCTACAAGACTTCAACTCTATAAGGGTTTACAGGTTAGTAGTCAAATAATATTTGTTTGACATATTATGTTGATATTAGGAAATTTTGCCGTATTCCGTTGTTGTGTGACAAGACGGAAGGTATTGGTACACGGGAAGTAGACGAATGACCGGAGCAAGCTGGAGATCCAACACAAACAGTTTCCACGTAAACTCAAGTTTATTGAATCTATGCCTTTTTAATGCTGTGCATGAGCTTAAGGACAAGTGATAGGTTTTGTAGAACGTGTCACGTCAGCAAGATGGCAATAATCCTAGATTGGTCGTGCAATCAGTAGTATAAGGAATTTCCCTCGATGTTCATTCTGTATTTTCCTTATGGAATACAACGGATCATACTATGTTTACAGTAATAATTACGTTGATTGTATCTGTTCCAACCCGTTGTGAAATGTTCATCAAGTTTCGAGAATAAATTAGATTCGACTGTCTTCTGAACACAGCTATGTTTAATTATTTCTGCTATTTACACACACTATGGTTACCTTCTGCCTGAAGTCAGCAGAGGGATTTATGTATCTGTTTGCTTGTCAGATGGTATAGCGAGTAAGCTGTTACACATCTAGCTAGGCAGATATCCGGTTGTTTCGTTGCATTAACTGTGTTCATTTACTGGTCCCAAAACGACGGGGCTGACGTCATAGTGATTATTTCAGAAACGTACAGAAGCGTGCGATGGAAACTGCACCAGATAATGAACAGAGACGTGTGTTAGTAGCAGCTCAGACACACCTGAAACCGCTTGCAGGCCTCACTATCTGGCGTCTGGAAAACACTAAATCACACAAATCAGTTCCCAGAGAAGGAAAGTTGATGAGTTAACTTAGTGGTATTCGAACTTCGAATATAATGTTCAAACTCTGTTTCAAACCAGACCATGACAAGAAGACAATACCCATTAAATATTAACGTTATGAGTAATACCATTGGGATTCTGGGCAATAGTTTAGGGTTGATGGTCAGCTGTGTGGGCAATAATTAGTTAACCTCCAAGGCATACACGTCGCATACGGATTGTGTCTTTGATGCTGCGTATCAACTAGTGCAATGCATATGAAATGCGATTACTGCAGATGTGCGTGACTGGATATTGTCATGTACTTGAGTGTCACATGTGTCGCAGCTAGCGTGACTGTGTCTTCTATCACGCACGTCAGGGCAGATTGACAGTGTCTTATGAGGGCTGTGCGGATATACATGCAAATCCATCATCTCTTTAAAGTACCTCCTTGCGGGAGGGAGAGAGGGTGAGAGAGAGGGGGAGAGGAGAGAAAGAAGGGGAATATAGAGAGTATGTGAGTGAGTGAGTGAGTGTGTGAGTGAGTGAGTGAGTGACTGAGTGAGTGAGTGAGTGAGAGAGTGAGTGAGTGAGTGAGTGAGTGAGTGAGTGAGTGAGTGAGTGAGTGAGTGAGTGAGTGAGTGAGTGAGTGAGTGAGTGAGTGAGTGAGTGAGTGAGTGAGTGAGTGAGTGAGTGAGTGAGTGAGTGAGTGAGTGAGTGAGTGAGTGAGTGAGTGAGTGAGTGAGTGAGTGAGTGAGTGAGTGAGTGAGTGAGTGAGTGAGTGAGTGAGTGAGTGAGTGAGTGAGTGAGTGAGTGAGTGAGTGAGTGAGTGAGTGAGTGAGTGAGTGAGTGAGTGAGTGAGTGAGTGAGTGAGTGAGTGAGTGAGTGAGTGAGTGAGTGAGTGAGTGAGTGAGTGAGTGAGTGAGTGAGTGAGTGAGTGAGTGAGTGAGTGAGTGAGTGAGTGAGTGAGTGAGTGAGTGAGTGAGTGAGTGAGTGAGTGAGTGAGTGAGTGAGTGAGTGAGTGAGTGAGTGAGTGAGTGAGTGAGTGAGTGAGTGAGTGAGTGAGTGAGTGAGTGAGTGAGTGAGTGAGTGAGTGAGTGAGTGAGTGAGTGAGTGAGTGAGTGAGTGAGTGAGTGAGTGAGTGAGTGAGTGAGTGAGTGAGTGAGTGAGTGAGTGAGTGAGTGAGTGAGTGAGTGAGTGAGTGAGTGAGTGAGTGAGTGAGTGAGTGAGTGAGTGAGTGAGTGAGTGAGTGAGTGAGTGAGTGAGTGAGTGAGTGAGTGAGTGAGTGAGTGAGTGAGTGAGTGAGTGAGTGAGTGAGTGAGTGAGTGAGTGAGTGAGTGAGTGAGTGAGTGAGTGAGTGAGTGAGTGAGTGAGTGAGTGAGTGAGTGAGTGAGTGAGTGAGTGAGTGAGTGAGTGAGTGAGTGAGTGAGTGAGTGAGTGAGTGAGTGAGTGAGTGAGTGAGTGAGTGAGTGAGTGAGTGAGTGAGTGAGTGAGTGAGTGAGTGAGTGAGTGAGTGAGTGAGTGAGTGAGTGAGTGAGTGAGTGAGTGAGTGAGTGAGTGAGTGAGTGAGTGAGTGAGTGAGTGAGTGAGTGAGTGAGTGAGTGAGTGAGTGAGTGAGTGAGTGAGTGAGTGAGTGAGTGAGTGAGTGAGTGAGTGAGTGAGTGAGTGAGTGAGTGAGTGAGTGAGTGAGTGAGTGAGTGAGTGAGTGAGTGAGTGAGTGAGTGAGTGAGTGAGTGAGTGAGTGAGTGAGTGAGTGAGTGAGTGAGTGAGTGAGTGAGTGAGTGAGTGAGTGAGTGAGTGAGTGAGTGAGTGAGTGAGTGAGTGAGTGAGTGAGAGTGGGTGCGTGTGTGTGTGTGTGTGTGTGTGTGTGTGTGTGTGTGTGTGTGTGTGTGTGTGTGTGTCGTGTAGCAGTCGACGTATTAGTAGTCGACGCATCAGTCGACATACTCAATATTATTGCATCTCCAAAACTACCTTATGGAATTGTATGTAGATCCCCTACAACAACCCTGACGGTAAGGTTTCTATGTACAATTTGTCTATGTCCATGTGTGAAATCTTCACGTGCGTGCGTGCGTGCGTGCGTGCGTGCCTGTATGTGTGCATATATAATATTTACAGCGTACGCGTGTATAAGCTTTGAAGGTGTTTGCGTGTGTGCATGTGTGTGTAGTAATTTCTCAGCGTTCACCTATTGAGAAGAAATGTGATGTCATATTTCGAAGTCATGGTGCACACTGTTATTATCAACGCGAATCAACATTGCATCATATATATCAATACCACGCGGACGTACAACCAACGTTCAACATAATGGGCCCATCTTGTGATATTGTACTGTATTTATATACCCGAGAAAGTTAATTATGGATAGTATTTGGTGTCATCTAAACTTTCAAAATAGTAATAATTTGGAATGACTAAATTAATTAATGACAATGGTTGTTTTACCTCTGCCATATTCCGTAGCGTAGGATCTACGTGATGCAACTTTGCAGAACTACTGTGTTCATATATTTTTTTATGCGAAATCGTGTATGCATTTTCAAATTATATAACTTTATTCATTTCGTCTAACAGAAAGCAATATATTCAGGTAAGACATGTCCAGCCGATGTCTATGAGTATAAGCAAACTAACAACGACTAAGGTCCTTATAATTTATATTTATTTACATTATTTGGTATCAATATGGGTGGAATCCATACACATCATGCAAACAAAACAGTAATAATTCAATACCTATGTACAATGTGCATATTTATAGTGTAATTTAAAGTATTATTATAAATAACATACATTTCGAAATCGTTGAACGTATGCATCGTACTGAGATCTAATGCAGGCACTGTTTTCTGTAAATACAAACTAATACTGTCTATTCATTTCCCGAGTTAATTTCGGCTTGTCAGACGTAGTCGCGATCAACATTCTGTTCGTTCTCGTTTTGAGAATAGTTCGTCGTCACAACACACGTAATTCCGGCTGTCGTAAACTCGCACGCCGCAACATTCGTCGTACGGTGTCGCCCCGGACCAAAGGATGTTCTCACAACACGTCTCCACTCGGGAATCGTAACTCTGTCCATCGCAATCTGCAACATCATTGGAATATGTATACACTGTCTTCAGAGTAAATCAAAGATTGAGCGTATTCAATGGTACTGTTTGAAAATAAACCATACCTGTGTATGCACGTCAACATGTACGTGAATGCACACGCACACGCGCTCGCACGATTAATATGTCACTGTATTTAATTTCATAATATAAGTGCCTTTCGTAAACACCTTAAACATACTTTTACATAGGTGTATTTGCATTTCAATGTTTTTGTTATCGTTATATGATGTTATTATAAGACATACAAATTACATATGTTGTTATATTGCACCGATAGATGCACGCGTCCTTACTGTGTTACTTGGAACAAAACATAGTATTTACACAACAGTACGTTGGTATTGTTATTTACAAAGGATGTTAACTTACCACTGTCGTGTTCGAACCATGACCATGATTGATGCACACAACACGCAACTATCGTTACTAAGAGAAGGACTCGTTTCGTAGATATATTCCTGTCAATAAAACGAAACAATATGTAATATTAAACAGTTATCATTAAAAGAGTAGATTATACGAAATGCAATAGAAATATTCTAGTGGCGAAAAAATTACTGGATAAAGAAATGGCATCGACAGTAAACGATACTGTTGCACTATATTCTGTAGTGATGTATTCCTGTCAATAAAAAGAAAAATTATATAATGTTAAATAGTTATCATTAAAAGTGTGTAGAGTATACTAGATGCAATAAAAGTATTCTAGTGGCGAAGCAAATACTGGATGAAGAAATGGCATTGGCAGTAAACGAAATTTTTGCTCTATATTTTGTAGTGATGTGATAGGTGCTAAAATTCCTTTTTTAAATCAATAGGAAGACAACTATACTCATAACGATATTTACTTGTTACCGTCAGCACACTATATAGATGGTAACATCTAATCAGTCAAGACATACAATGGAACTGTACAACTGTTTTGTTACAAAAATATTATAATTAAATTTAACTTACATTCTGTACGTTGTCTGGCTGACAATCTACTAGGCTTTGATCTGATCACACTGCAACTGCTGCGCAAATCAACGAACGCTGTGTCTCAGTGGAACTGATAGTCTGTCTTCACCGTGGGTAGTCTGATTCAAGACAGTCAACCGTCGTGTTTATATAGCATCTGGAGCTGGCTGTCGTGCCAACATCCTCGCACCTGGTGCTCTCGGCTTGTATCTGTCCCCTCTATCTGAAGGATGTAGTCAAACAAATATGTTGATATTAGTCAGTTTCGCCGTATTCCGTTCTTGTGTGTGACAAGACACGGGGTATTGCTAACCGGGAATTAGAAGCTGATACATGTAAGAGGTTTCTATGTAATAGGAAGTGTATTGAGTCTATGCATTTATTTTGTGCATCGACTTAACGATGAGTGATTAATTTTCTAGTTTCACCTCAACAAGTTGTCAACAGTCGTCGATAGGTCCGCACTTAGTATCATACAGGAATAACGTAAATAATAATACATGTTTTCATCCGTTGTGCTTACATTTTGATTTCCCGTCTGGGATGCAATGGTCCATGCGAGCAGAAATATTGTATGTTCTTTGAATGGGTTCGTAGTTGGTTTCTCAGACGCACTAGACAGGGAGATGTTGTCAATTGTAGATGTATAGTGTGAGTAATGTCATTGTTCCTTGCAAGTAAATGCCACATGGAATACAGCGAATGATCTCTGGGCAGCCATGTGGTCAACCGTTAACTTTCGAGGACATCATTCAAAGCTGATGATTCCATGTTTAAAGACATACGTACACGTCAACTCACTGTTCCTTTCAGTTATATTTTCAGCAGTTTCACTGATTCTTTGCATGTTCGTTTATCGCTCAGCCTGACGTTGACAAAGTTGTTTCAATCATTTGGAGATGACATTGCATGAAAATCTCTACAAGACTGCAACACTATACAGGTTTACAGGTTAGTACTCAAATAATATTTTTTTGACATATTATATTGATATAAGGAAATGTTGCCGTATTCCGTTGTTGTGTGACAAGACGGAAGATATTGCTACACGGGAAGTAGACGAATGACCGGAGCAAGCTGGAGATCCAACACAAACAGTTTCCACGTAAACTCAAGTTTATTGAATCTATGCCTTTATAATGCTGTGCATGAACTTAAGGACAAGTGATAGGTTTAGTAGAACGTGTCACGTCAGCAAGATGGCAATAATCCTAGATAGGTCGTGCAATCAGTAGTATAGGGAATTTCCCTCGATGTTCATTCTGTATTTTCCTTATGGAATACAAAGGATCATACTATGTTTACAGAAATAATTACGTTGATCCTATCTGTTCCAACCTGTTGTGAAATGTTCATCAAGTTTCGAGAATAAATTTGATTCGACTGTCTTCTGAACACAGTTAGTTATGTTTAATTATTTCTGCCATTTACGCACACTATGGTTACCTTCTGGGTGAAATCAGCAGAGGGATTTATGTATCTGTCTGCTTGTCAGAAGGTATAGCGAGTAAGCTGTTACACATCTAGCTAGGCAGTTATCCCTTTGTTTCGTTTCATTAACTGTGTTCATTTACTGATCCCAAAACGACTGGTGTGACGTCATAGTGATTACTACAGAAACGTACAGAAGTGTGCGATGGAAACTGCACCAGATTATGAAAAGAGACTTTTGTTAGTAGCAGCTCAGACAAACCTGAAACAGCTTGCAGGTCTCACTATCTGGCGACTGGAAAACACTAAATCACACAAATCAGTTCCCAGAGAAGGAAAGTTGATGAGTTAAATTAGTGGTGTTCGAACTTCGAATATGAAGTTCAAACTCTGTTTCAAACCAGACCATGACAAGGAGACCATACCCATAGTATGTTTACGTTACGAGTAATACCATGGGGAATCTGGGCAATAGTTTAGGGTTGATGGTCAGCTGTGTTGACAATAATTAGTTAACCTCCAAGGCATACACGTCGCATACGGATTGTGACTTTGATGCTGCGTATCAACTAATGCAATGCATATGGAATGCGATTACTGCAGGTGTGCGTAGCTGGTTGTTGTGTCATGTACTTGAGTGTCACATGTGTCGCAGCTAGCGTGACTGTGTCTTCTATCACGCACGTCAGGGCAGATTAACAATGTCTTATGTGGGCTGTACGGATATACACGCAAATCCATCATCTCTTTAAAATACCGTCCCACGTTTCACTTGCTTGAATGAATAATAGCTTTGCAAATTTTAGTATCATCATCAGAGAGAGGGGGAATAGAAAGACAAGGGGAGAGAGAGAGAGACATACAGAGAGAGGGAGGACGGTAATGCGGGAGGGAGAAGAGGTGAGAGAGAGGGGGAGTGTGCGTGTGTGTGGGAGAGAGAGAGGGAGAGGGAGGGAGAGGAGTGAGAGGGGGAGAGGAGAGAGAGAAGGGAAAGAGAGATAGAGGGAGGGAGGGAGATAGAGAGAGAGAACGAGAAAGCGAGAGAGAGAGAGTGGGTGAGTGAGTGAGTGAGTGAGTGAGTGAGTGAGTGCGTGAGTGAGTGAGTGAGTGAGTGAGTGAGTGAGTGTGTGAGTGAGTGAGTGAGTGAGTGAGTGAGTGAGTGAGTGAGTGAGTGAGTGAGTGAGTGAGTGAGTGAGTGAGTGAGTGAGTGAGTGAGTGAGTGAGTGAGTGAGTGAGTGAGTGAGTGAGTGAGTGAGTGAGTGAGTGAGTGAGTGAGTGAGTGAGTGAGTGAGTGAGTGAGTGAGTGAGTGAGTGAGTGAGTGAGTGAGTGAGTGAGTGAGTGAGTGAGTGAGTGAGTGAGTGAGTGAGTGAGTGAGTGAGTGAGTGAGTGAGTGAGTGAGTGAGTGAGTGAGTGAGTGAGTGAGTGAGTGAGTGAGTGAGTGAGTGAGTGAGTGAGTGAGTGAGTGAGTGAGTGAGTGAGTGAGTGAGTGAGTGAGTGAGTGAGTGAGTGAGTGAGTGAGTGAGTGAGTGAGTGAGTGAGTGAGTGAGTGAGTGAGTGAGTGAGTGAGTGAGTGAGTGAGTGAGTGAGTGAGTGAGTGAGTGAGTGAGTGAGTGAGTGAGTGAGTGAGTGAGTGAGTGAGTGAGTGAGTGAGTGAGTGAGTGAGTGAGTGAGTGAGTGAGTGAGTGAGTGAGTGAGTGAGTGAGTGAGTGAGTGAGTGAGTGAGTGAGTGAGTGAGTGAGTGAGTGAGTGAGTGAGTGAGTGAGTGAGTGAGTGAGTGAGTGAGTGAGTGAGTGAGTGAGTGAGTGAGTGAGTGAGTGAGTGAGTGAGTGAGTGAGTGAGTGAGTGAGTGAGTGAGTGAGTGAGTGAGTGAGTGAGTGAGTGAGTGAGTGAGTGAGTGAGTGAGTGAGTGAGTGAGTGAGTGAGTGAGTGAGTGAGTGAGTGAGTGAGTGAGTGAGTGAGTGAGTGAGTGAGAGTGGGTGCGTGTGTGGGTGGGTGGGTGGGTGGGTGGGTGGGTGGGTGGGTGGGTGGGTGGGTGGGTGGGTGGGTGGGTGGGTGGGTGGGTGGGTGGGTGAGTGGTGAGTGAGGAGTGATAGAGTGAATGGGTGGGTGGGAGGGTGGGTGGGTGGGAGGGTGGGTGGGTGGGCGGGTGGGCGGATGGGACAGTTAGCGAGTGAGTGTGTGAGCGAGTGAGCGAGTGAGTGAATGAGTGAAAGAGAGACATAGAGATAGAGAGACAGACTGACAAACACACATACAGACAGACAGACTGGCGTACAGATAGACAGACAAACAATCATTTAGACATACAGACAGATAGACAGACAGACAGAGATACCATCCACTCCTTCTAATTGTTATATTAAACATTTGTAAAAGTCAAATGCTACCTAACTAAATTATATTTGCCCTTGTTCTTGTCGTGTACAACTTCAAGAGTGATAGGCAGAATTGTTGATGAACTCCAGATGATACTTCTAGTTAACGGCTCAGTCAATATCCTCGATATGAATATCCTTGTCCTGGATTATATGCTCATTCACGCTAATAAAGGCTGATCGTATCAGTCCTACGTAAACCGTTAAAATATCAAAATGCATTTCAATATTTTTCTTTTTCAAATGTGTTTTAGTATACATCAGTGCCAGTTCCTGATGCTGATGTGTGACATTTAGGCTACAAAGTCAAGTATATGTAGTGATAGTGTAAACTTGGTTGACATGATATTATTTAATACTTGCTCTCAAATTGGAAACAAAACTTACAAAGCAAAAACCAAAGTCCATCTTCAACAGTGATTTATTCCCTGCATACACTAGAGCATATATTATATACTGGATAACCATGAATGGATACATCATCTTTGTATTTGAATGTTACAGCTAATGGATTATGTTACAAAAAGTTATATATTTGCAAAAATGTAGCGATAGGTCATTTTGATAGTGCACGCATTTGAGATGTGAACAATCTACTGTTTTATGCTTTTTTTTATTCGGGCGTGAATGCATTGACAGACCAGTGGACAACACTGCATTTAAATGCAAACACAATGTGATGTATAACACATTAATTTGAACCAACTGGGTACATATATATTGTTAATTTTGAAAATGTACGTTTATATTACAATATTGCTTCTCACATAATGACAAACAAGCAGCAATGCATTCACTCATCCGTACACAATTACATTCCAACAACTGTAACTTAGCACAGGTACGCACTTTTGCAACAAAAATATGCCTTTCTGACTGGGTAAATATCTGATATGCACTTGTAGGAAATTATATTTTGTGGAACACTGTGTATATTGGAATGTTGCCCCTAGAGCAGGACAATAAGGGACGACATTTAAGTGGGCTTCACGTAAACACTTCGGTGGGAGCGTATAGCGAGGAGAACACGAGGTCAATACAATACCCTCCACTCCGTGGAAGTTCCAGAGAATTTATGGTATTATATTTTAAGCACACTTCCCGAAGTTCACTTTTGGCTAATTCATCTTTGCCTCAAATTTACCATGGCCATTATAGACATTCTGCACAACAAAACGGAAAACACAGCAAGCATCAACTATGCATTTATTACACGTTTCCTGTAGTCTGGGTTTGATTAACATTTAAAGTGAAAGAAACATGATTGTGCATGTGCATATACATTAGATTTCGTACTGGCCCAGTAAAATATATGACACACACGCATTTACACACATACACAATCGCACGCAAACACACACGCATGCACCTGAGCGAGCGCAAACACATTCACACGCACATACACACACGCACACCCTCTAACATACGCATATACAAGAGTACAAACGTACACACACAAGTACATAAAAGCATTCATACTGATTGTTTGACAATCCCTGCGTATATGTGTGTCTGATCTTTGATCGATTCATTGAACGGTTGCTAACGTTAAAAATAAGTCGTCGAGATTTCACTACATTATTGTGTTGATTTGTATTTGTTAGCGTTGTCGAACAGTAAAAGTCACGCTATCGCTAACTTTTTCACCAAGCCTTTGTTATTGGTGGCGGAACGATGTGTTTTAAATGGCATGTTTCTAAAGTATTTAAAATACGTCGCACGTGAGTACGTACTCACATATACGCACGCACGCGCGCAAGTACGCGCATGCACACGCACACGCACACACGCGCGCGCACCCGCACACACTTGTAAACGTCACACGGGTTAATTAGAATAATTATGACAGGTAAGGGAATGTATAATAATTCTGCTGCATAAATCAACAGCTACGCCTCGTTTAGAATACTGTGCACAAGCGTGGAGGCCATATCGTAAAAGGGCCTAGATATGCTTAAAAGAATAGGGAGGACAGCAACTAAAGTTATCTCTGAATTGAGATATACTAGTTACGAAACACATTTAAAATAATGTGATTGATCAACACATGAGGACACTATGGAGAGAACAGTTAGAAGCTTTTGAAGGAGTTGAATGTTTGTGGAAATGTGAACAGAAGAAACAGACTTTGGGAAAGAACAGTGTAGATTATATAAATCAGGAAGTATTCAATCGCACAGATGATTATACATTAATGGAACAGATTATCTGCTCATTGTTATCCGGTACCTGCGTGAATGTGAAAAAAAAATCAACAAGTACCTAACAATGGTGGGATACACATATAAAAAGTCAAACTGTCAATCTGGTGTTAACTATCCGAGTGGCAAACTTGTTAAATGTTGCTAAATATTTTGTCGAACATCAAAATCAGAATACATTTTTATTAGCAACTTTTCAGTGGGATTGTATACACATTCCCGATAACATACACACAACCACATGGGTATAATATTCTGAACACAGCATACTCAATGTGAAGCACTTGATATTAAAACTTGTACATTGTAATTGCATTACTAACTTTCATTAAAAGTAAGATAAATTTATTACGTTTAAACGAAATAAATTATCTGTTAAGACATACACAATAAAGTAAATGTTCTGACACTCTCCTAATAAGCGTGTTATTAACGAGTTTTTTGTAACGATTTGTGTTCGCCATTGGAATAGGTATCTCGTTCAATAATGTAAGCGACATGGGATATTTCGAATGCCTAGTAGTAACGTATTCACCACTCTACATTCTAACGAAATACGCTTTACACAGGTCATTGCGCCTACCGTGTTGGTAATAATAATAATAATAAATTTATTATTATTTGCAACTTTTCAGTTGGATTGTACATACATTCACCATAAAAGCCCCAAATCACACAATTCCATAATGTTACAAGTTACAATACGACTCAACATTATGTTACAATACTCATAAAACATGTACTAAATAAAATAACGCAACACCAAACATACTGTTAAGTAAATTACACAAAATCGCCCCGTGACGCAACAAACTCAGTATGAGGCGCTTTATATTAAAACGTGTACATTGCATTACTATCTTTCATAAAAAAATAAGATACTTTAAATATACTAAAATTAAATCATATAGTTTAAATATTAATATGGTAGGTTGATCATCTGCAATACATCCTCGTACGTATAACCAGGATCCATAGTTTTGAGACACCGTTTTTTAATAATCCCGAATAACATGTTCAGGGTTGTGTTTACCAACGTGACGGTGAGTTGGTTCCCAGTTTGCTGACCGTGTACACGTATCTGTGACAGGAGTGCAAGGAATTCACACGCTGTCGGTCAACACTCGGGCAGTTTGTGGAAGTACAAAGGGTTGTTAGTGTCTAGTAAGCTAAGCACACTTATTGTCTGTGAATCAACACGGCCTGTTCAAGTAAGTAAGTATATTACGAAAATGGGTGTACTGGGTTCAAATATCGTCTGTTAAAGATTTGGAACATAAACGAAGACCCTATACTGCTCTGGCAACGGTGTATAGGTGGCGAATGTGAACCCTTTGAATAGCAAAATACTCATAAGTGTTGGTGGAAAGGGGATGAATAGAAGTCTAATACTTATGTACGGTTCACTCCCAACCAGTAAATTTACTTAATATACTAATACAACATATTACAACATATTTCAATTTCACAAATAATGCAATATACGGTGCGTAGACTATATAATGTCGTGTTATAATTATTTGGATGTTTTTCTTAGATCTTGTACATAAATAGTAGATGGGACTTATAGTTTGCTTTAAAAGCCTTTATGCTTCTACAGCTGGTTATGCTTTCACTGTTGGTGATACAATAACTACTGTATGGCAAAAACAGGGAACAATACAATAAGTACATTCCATGGTTACACGTACACTGGTTATTCGTTCCTTATTTACACACAGATTAATGTCAACATCTGATCGACGGTTCCCGAATAACGTATAATACGTTTTTAACAAGTTGAATGATAATTTGTTTACAGCAAGCCATTTGCACAATTTGGCAAATTCTCTATTTAACATGTCACGTAGTTCTGTCAGATTATTAGAGGTGCAATAAATATTCGTATCGTCAGCAGAAAGTATGAATTTTACTAACGGTGACACGATATAGATGTAATTAAGGTAAATGACAAATAAACGTTGACCTAAAATAAACCCTTGCGAAACTCCACATGTGACATCTAATAGCTCCGAAACACAAGGGTCAATATATACAAACTGCTTCCTGTTCGAAAGGTAGCTTCCAATTATTTGCTATTCCAAATAAATGACAGCTGGGTACAACATGTTGCCTAGGTGGTGTTGCCCAGAACAGAGTTCCACAAACGTTTTTAGGTGTGGGTCAAATGTTATTCAGCTATTTCTCTGCGTGCCAAAGCTCAGGACTGCTCAAAGCGTTTTACATTTACTCCCTGGCAGACTTCTCTGGAAAGCAACCAACCACGCTGCAATTAATGCGCAAAGACTACTCGTACACATATATCCATATATATAATATTGGCCCTTACCATAAACAGTTTGCAAAATGCCGATCTATACATTTTCGTAGATTCTCGTAAAGACTTCATGTTTTGATATATAGGCGCAATTGAAGTATATTATTATTACTATTAATATTATTATCATAACTAAAACGTCGAGCACCGATTAATGCAATGGAAACCTTTCAAAGGAGACACGCCTCTGATCTCAGGCTGACGGGTGAGCAGTTGACACAAGTCACATATTTATGTTGTTGAGGTTAACACAAAACACGTGTTTTTTACGAAAACAATATACCATATGAAGACGTTGAAGTGACTTAACCACTTTTAATCTATTGTTACGATTACGTTTTTCTTAATACACAACACGTAAGATAAGTCGGTATCATATGTCCACCAACATTCCAGAAGTTGTGTTCTCCACATTTCGACTTCGAAGAAAGAGAAGAAGACGATACGTCATCCACGATTATGTCTCGTCTCTCGACCACTTATCAAGTAATGTAGCCCACGTGGAATGCGATTGTTGTAGGTGTGCCTGGCTCCCCGTCACTGCAGTGTCAGTCACAAGTGTGGCTGTTAGCGTGACAGTGTCTTTTAATACGTACGTCTGCGTTTATTGTCCTCGTTATGTATATGTTGGCTTGATGGCCACTGTTTCGTATATTCTATGCCTAGTACCCGTATTCCCACAAGGTCTATCTGTTGTATTTATTCTTCTCCTAATCCCGCCAAATTAATCACTACTCATTGTTTTACAATCACTGAAAAAAAGCCAACAAATTCAAATGAATTGGTTGATATTTATGGGTACACATAATGTTGCCATCCATAATACCACATATACACGTTTCTACGATACAACATATATGAAACAAAATTAATTGTATAGTAATTACACTTCAGATTTTCATTTGTATCTTCTTCTTGGCATCAATGAACCGTCTACAAGGTTTCTTAGCGACACGAAGCATATATTGTTTCTACCATTCCTCTTTGCATGGAAGAAGTTTACACCTCCATTAGGACGACTCTTCTTTCTGAACTCTATTTTAAATAATATCTCCTCTCATGTGTATCCAGTTCTATTGGTGAAGTTTGAATAAGAAACTATGGGAAATACCGAATATTTTAAAGTGACAGATAGTGTTGACAACTTTGAAGTCCATCCTCTCGCACCCTGGTTGTAATTTCTCTTCAGAAGTATGTCGCTTCTTTCGCTCTTTTCTCACTTCCGCCTCTAAGTCTACAGTTAGTGCGATATTTTACAAATAGAGATCAACAGTCATCGTCAGTGGCGTCAATGTTATAATTGCACATATTTTGAACAATATTGAAACACCATTAGACAGTTTCTTTCCGGATCTATCTTTCGTTTTATACGATTGGTAGCGCGATCCAAAGACACAGCTCTCATTACGCTTGGGAGGGTGCTGTTTTAGTTTTTAATAAGTATCGCGGATATATCAACATTGGCTCTACTAAACGCATGGTACATGTATCAAAGCACAATGATATTATTACTCACAATAGGCAACGAGTGGTTTGTTGGCCACCATGTCACGTCTGTTGAATCTGGTGGTTCTCGATAACATATTGAAACTCCCGAAACCATAGTTCTACATGACGATTAGAGGGGGTGGATGATGGTCTGAACTAGTAAGAAACAAAATGCGGCTTTAATCATATGCTATTTTAGGAGAAACCCCCTAAATGTTATACTAAAATGGTAAACGATTACAAAATAAAATATGTGAATACTATTTACCCGTCCATGACGTGGACAGCTACAACTAGGAAACAAACAATCAAATACACGCATCAAAGCGAGAGTTAGAACAATAAGGGGTACGTCACCAAGGTTTATGACTTTTAATGAGAGAAAGAGAGATAGAGAGAGAGCGAGAGAGAGATAGAGAGAGAGAGAGAGAGAGAGAGAGAGAGAGAGAGAGAGAGAGAGAGAGAGAGAGAGAGTGTGTGTGTGTGTGTGTGTGTGTGTGTGTGTGTGTGTGTGTGTGTGTGTGTGTGTGTGTGTGTGTGTGTGTGTGTGTGTGTGTGTGTGTGTGTGTGTGTGTGTGTGTGTGTGTGTGTGTGTGTGTGTGTGTGTGTGTGTGTGTGTGTGTGTGTGTGTGTGTGTGTGTGTGTGTGTGTGTGTGTGTGTGTGTGTGTGTGTGTGTGTGTGTGTGTGTGTGTGTCGTGTAGCAGTCGACGTATTAGTAGTCGACGCATCAGTCGACATACTCAATATTATTGCATCTCCAAAACTACCTTATGGAATTGTATGTAGATCCCCTACAACAACCCTGACGGTAAGGTTTCTATGTACAATTTGTCTATGTCCATGTGTGAAATCTTCACGTGCGTGCGTGCGTGCGTGCGTGCGTGCCTGTATGTGTGCATATATAATATTTACAGCGTACGCGTGTATAAGCTTTGAAGGTGTTTGCGTGTGTGCATGTGTGTGTAGTAATTTCTCAGCGTTCACCTATTGAGAAGAAATGTGATGTCATATTTCGAAGTCATGGTGCACACTGTTATTATCAACGCGAATCAACATTGCATCATATATATCAATACCACGCGGACGTACAACCAACGTTCAACATAATGGGCCCATCTTGTGATATTGTACTGTATTTATATACCCGAGAAAGTTAATTATGGATAGTATTTGGTGTCATCTAAACTTTCAAAATAGTAATAATTTGGAATGACTAAATTAATTAATGACAATGGTTGTTTTACCTCTGCCATATTCCGTAGCGTAGGATCTACGTGATGCAACTTTGCAGAACTACTGTGTTCATATATTTTTTTATGCGAAATCGTGTATGCATTTTCAAATTATATAACTTTATTCATTTCGTCTAACAGAAAGCAATATATTCAGGTAAGACATGTCCAGCCGATGTCTATGAGTATAAGCAAACTAACAACGACTAAGGTCCTTATAATTTATATTTATTTACATTATTTGGTATCAATATGGGTGGAATCCATACACATCATGCAAACAAAACAGTAATAATTCAATACCTATGTACAATGTGCATATTTATAGTGTAATTTAAAGTATTATTATAAATAACATACATTTCGAAATCGTTGAACGTATGCATCGTACTGAGATCTAATGCAGGCACTGTTTTCTGTAAATACAAACTAATACTGTCTATTCATTTCCCGAGTTAATTTCGGCTTGTCAGACGTAGTCGCGATCAACATTCTGTTCGTTCTCGTTTTGAGAATAGTTCGTCGTCACAACACACGTAATTCCGGCTGTCGTAAACTCGCACGCCGCAACATTCGTCGTACGGTGTCGCCCCGGACCAAAGGATGTTCTCACAACACGTCTCCACTCGGGAATCGTAACTCTGTCCATCGCAATCTGCAACATCATTGGAATATGTATACACTGTCTTCAGAGTAAATCAAAGATTGAGCGTATTCAATGGTACTGTTTGAAAATAAACCATACCTGTGTATGCACGTCAACATGTACGTGAATGCACACGCACACGCGCTCGCACGATTAATATGTCACTGTATTTAATTTCATAATATAAGTGCCTTTCGTAAACACCTTAAACATACTTTTACATAGGTGTATTTGCATTTCAATGTTTTTGTTATCGTTATATGATGTTATTATAAGACATACAAATTACATATGTTGTTATATTGCACCGATAGATGCACGCGTCCTTACTGTGTTACTTGGAACAAAACATAGTATTTACACAACAGTACGTTGGTATTGTTATTTACAAAGGATGTTAACTTACCACTGTCGTGTTCGAACCATGACCATGATTGATGCACACAACACGCAACTATCGTTACTAAGAGAAGGACTCGTTTCGTAGATATATTCCTGTCAATAAAACGAAACAATATGTAATATTAAACAGTTATCATTAAAAGAGTAGATTATACGAAATGCAATAGAAATATTCTAGTGGCGAAAAAATTACTGGATAAAGAAATGGCATCGACAGTAAACGATACTGTTGCACTATATTCTGTAGTGATGTATTCCTGTCAATAAAAAGAAAAATTATATAATGTTAAATAGTTATCATTAAAAGTGTGTAGAGTATACTAGATGCAATAAAAGTATTCTAGTGGCGAAGCAAATACTGGATGAAGAAATGGCATTGGCAGTAAACGAAATTTTTGCTCTATATTTTGTAGTGATGTGATAGGTGCTAAAATTCCTTTTTTAAATCAATAGGAAGACAACTATACTCATAACGATATTTACTTGTTACCGTCAGCACACTATATAGATGGTAACATCTAATCAGTCAAGACATACAATGGAACTGTACAACTGTTTTGTTACAAAAATATTATAATTAAATTTAACTTACATTCTGTACGTTGTCTGGCTGACAATCTACTAGGCTTTGATCTGATCACACTGCAACTGCTGCGCAAATCAACGAACGCTGTGTCTCAGTGGAACTGATAGTCTGTCTTCACCGTGGGTAGTCTGATTCAAGACAGTCAACCGTCGTGTTTATATAGCATCTGGAGCTGGCTGTCGTGCCAACATCCTCGCACCTGGTGCTCTCGGCTTGTATCTGTCCCCTCTATCTGAAGGATGTAGTCAAACAAATATGTTGATATTAGTCAGTTTCGCCGTATTCCGTTCTTGTGTGTGACAAGACACGGGGTATTGCTAACCGGGAATTAGAAGCTGATACATGTAAGAGGTTTCTATGTAATAGGAAGTGTATTGAGTCTATGCATTTATTTTGTGCATCGACTTAACGATGAGTGATTAATTTTCTAGTTTCACCTCAACAAGTTGTCAACAGTCGTCGATAGGTCCGCACTTAGTATCATACAGGAATAACGTAAATAATAATACATGTTTTCATCCGTTGTGCTTACATTTTGATTTCCCGTCTGGGATGCAATGGTCCATGCGAGCAGAAATATTGTATGTTCTTTGAATGGGTTCGTAGTTGGTTTCTCAGACGCACTAGACAGGGAGATGTTGTCAATTGTAGATGTATAGTGTGAGTAATGTCATTGTTCCTTGCAAGTAAATGCCACATGGAATACAGCGAATGATCTCTGGGCAGCCATGTGGTCAACCGTTAACTTTCGAGGACATCATTCAAAGCTGATGATTCCATGTTTAAAGACATACGTACACGTCAACTCACTGTTCCTTTCAGTTATATTTTCAGCAGTTTCACTGATTCTTTGCATGTTCGTTTATCGCTCAGCCTGACGTTGACAAAGTTGTTTCAATCATTTGGAGATGACATTGCATGAAAATCTCTACAAGACTGCAACACTATACAGGTTTACAGGTTAGTACTCAAATAATATTTTTTTGACATATTATATTGATATAAGGAAATGTTGCCGTATTCCGTTGTTGTGTGACAAGACGGAAGATATTGCTACACGGGAAGTAGACGAATGACCGGAGCAAGCTGGAGATCCAACACAAACAGTTTCCACGTAAACTCAAGTTTATTGAATCTATGCCTTTATAATGCTGTGCATGAACTTAAGGACAAGTGATAGGTTTAGTAGAACGTGTCACGTCAGCAAGATGGCAATAATCCTAGATAGGTCGTGCAATCAGTAGTATAGGGAATTTCCCTCGATAATACAAAGGATCATACTATGTTTACAGAAATAATTACGTTGATCCTATCTGTTCCAACCTGTTGTGAAATGTTCATCAAGTTTCGAGAATAAATTTGATTCGACTGTCTTCTGAACACAGTTAGTTATGTTTAATTATTTCTGCCATTTACGCACACTATGGTTACCTTCTGGGTGAAATCAGCAGAGGGATTTATGTATCTGTCTGCTTGTCAGAAGGTATAGCGAGTAAGCTGTTACACATCTAGCTAGGCAGTTATCCCTTTGTTTCGTTTCATTAACTGTGTTCATTTACTGATCCCAAAACGACTGGTGTGACGTCATAGTGATTACTACAGAAACGTACAGAAGTGTGCGATGGAAACTGCACCAGATTATGAAAAGAGACTTTTGTTAGTAGCAGCTCAGACAAACCTGAAACAGCTTGCAGGTCTCACTATCTGGCGACTGGAAAACACTAAATCACACAAATCAGTTCCCAGAGAAGGAAAGTTGATGAGTTAAATTAGTGGTGTTCGAACTTCGAATATGAAGTTCAAACTCTGTTTCAAACCAGACCATGACAAGGAGACCATACCCATAGTATGTTTACGTTACGAGTAATACC
This sequence comes from Escarpia spicata, assembly GCA_963995525.1. NCBI lineage: Eukaryota > Metazoa > Annelida > Polychaeta > Sabellida > Siboglinidae > Escarpia > Escarpia spicata. The sequence continues at coordinate 26,929,569 of OZ023218.1, forward strand.
ATGGGGAATCTGGGCAATAGTTTAGGGTTGATGGTCAGCTGTGTTGACAATAATTAGTTAACCTCCAAGGCATACACGTCGCATACGGATTGTGACTTTGATGCTGCGTATCAACTAATGCAATGCATATGGAATGCGATTACTGCAGGTGTGCGTAGCTGGTTGTTGTGTCATGTACTTGAGTGTCACATGTGTCGCAGCTAGCGTGACTGTGTCTTCTATCACGCACGTCAGGGCAGATTAACAATGTCTTATGTGGGCTGTACGGATATACACGCAAATCCATCATCTCTTTAAAATACCGTCCCACGTTTCACTTGCTTGAATGAATAATAGCTTTGCAAATTTTAGTATCATCATCAGAGAGAGGGGGAATAGAAAGACAAGGGGAGAGAGAGAGAGACATACAGAGAGAGGGAGGACGGTAATGCGGGAGGGAGAAGAGGTGAGAGAGAGGGGGAGTGTGCGTGTGTGTGGGAGAGAGAGAGGGAGAGGGAGGGAGAGGAGTGAGAGGGGGAGAGGAGAGAGAGAAGGGAAAGAGAGATAGAGGGAGGGAGGGAGATAGAGAGAGAGAACGAGAAAGCGAGAGAGAGAGAGTGGGTGAGTGAGTGAGTGAGTGAGTGAGTGAGTGCGTGAGTGAGTGAGTGAGTGAGTGAGTGAGTGAGTGTGTGAGTGAGTGAGTGAGTGAGTGAGTGAGTGAGTGAGTGAGTGAGTGAGTGAGTGAGTGAGTGAGTGAGTGAGTGAGTGAGTGAGTGAGTGAGTGAGTGAGTGAGTGAGTGAGTGAGTGAGTGAGTGAGTGAGTGAGTGAGTGAGTGAGTGAGTGAGTGAGTGAGTGAGTGAGTGAGTGAGTGAGTGAGTGAGTGAGTGAGTGAGTGAGTGAGTGAGTGAGTGAGTGAGTGAGTGAGTGAGTGAGTGAGTGAGTGAGTGAGTGAGTGAGTGAGTGAGTGAGTGAGTGAGTGAGTGAGTGAGTGAGTGAGTGAGTGAGTGAGTGAGTGAGTGAGTGAGTGAGTGAGTGAGTGAGTGAGTGAGTGAGTGAGTGAGTGAGTGAGTGAGTGAGTGAGTGAGTGAGTGAGTGAGTGAGTGAGTGAGTGAGTGAGTGAGTGAGTGAGTGAGTGAGTGAGTGAGTGAGTGAGTGAGTGAGTGAGTGAGTGAGTGAGTGAGTGAGTGAGTGAGTGAGTGAGTGAGTGAGTGAGTGAGTGAGTGAGTGAGTGAGTGAGTGAGTGAGTGAGTGAGTGAGTGAGTGAGTGAGTGAGTGAGTGAGTGAGTGAGTGAGTGAGTGAGTGAGTGAGTGAGTGAGTGAGTGAGTGAGTGAGTGAGTGAGTGAGTGAGTGAGTCAGTGAGTCAGTGAGTGAGTGAGTGAGTGAGTGAGTGAGTGGGTGAATGGGCGGGTGGGCGGGTGGGCGGGTGGGCGAGTGGGCGAGTGAGCGAGTGAGCGAGTGAGCGTGTGAGCGAGTGTGCGACCGATTCAGTGAGTGAATGAGTGAAAGAGAGACAATGAGACAGAGAGACATACAGAGAAACATACATACAGGCAGACAGACTGACGTGCAGATAGAGAGACAGACAATCAGTTAGAGAGACAGACAGATAGACAGACACGCAGACATAGAGACCATCCATTCCTTCTTATTGTTATATTAAACATTTGTAAAAGTCAAGCTAAGTAAATTATATTTGCCATTGTTCTTGAAGTGTACAACTTCAAGAGTGATGCAAACAACCAATTCACCTATCAGAGTGATAGGTAGAATTGTTGATGAACTCCAGGTGATACGTCTAGTTAACGGCCCAATCAATATCCTCGGTATGAATATCCTTGTCCTGGATTATATGCTCATTCACGCCAATAAAGGCTAATCGTATCATTCCTACGTAAACCTTTAAAATATCAAAATGCATTTCAATATTTTTATTTTTCAAATGTGTTTTATAACATAGTATACATCAGTACCAGTTCCTGATGCTGATGTGTGACATTTAGGCTACAAAGTCAAGCATATGTAGTGATAGTTTAAACTTGGTTGACATAATATTATTTAATACTTGCTCTCAAAATGGAAACAAAACTTATAATGCAAAAACCAATGTCCTTCTTCAAGAGTGATTTATTCCCTGCATACACTAAAGCATATATTATTAGCTCTTTGACAGAGGTTCTTAGGGCACAAATAGTGACTCTTAATGGAGAAGGATATACGGAAAGAGACATTAGTGCTAAATTACGTTATTCCAAAACAGCCATGCACAACGCCATCGTCAAATTCAATACTGATGGCACTTTTCGTGACAGTAAAAGGAGTGGTCGTCCACGGAAAACTACGCTCAGGGATGACCACGCAATGAAACGCATCGTGATGTGCTCGCCAATGAGCTCATGCAAGAAAATTCGGGCTGCTTTACGCTTAAAAGGTACGGAAATAATTCTCAGTACTGTTTCGAGACGTCTCAGCAAGGAATTTAGGCTCAAATCCTGCAAGCCGGCCCGGAAGCCACGCCTGACACCTGTGATGAAAAAAAGAGACTGGACTTTGCCAGACGACGTCGCCACTGGACTCTTGCGCAGTGGAAGAAAGTGTTGTTCTCAGATGAATCGACCATGCTACAGTTTATACCTCGCAAGAGGCACGTTAGGCGGCCAGTAGGTAAGCGATTTGATGAGAAATATACAGCAGCCACAATGAAACACCCGCCAAGTCAGATGATTTGGGGTGCCATGTCATGTGTTGGCCCTTCTGGTCTGTATTTTATTCCACCTAACACCACTATGAATGGACCTAGGTACGTGGAGTTGCTGAAGGAGAAGCTGAAACTGCTTATGGACATCCACAAATGTACGATTTCCATGCAAGATGGCACTCCTAGTCACCGATCCAAGGTAGCAACTGATTTCCTCAAGAAGAACAAAATCTCCGTGCTGGAATGGCCTGGAAACAGCCCAGATCTAAATTCCATTGAGAACCTGTGGACTATAATGAAGGATAAGGTGGCAGACAAACAACCATCAAGCGCTCAAAATTTGAAATAAGCTATCAAGGACGTTTGGGTCACCGAAATCACCCAGCAGGAGAACTGCGAATCTCTGGTTTCTAGCTTGCCATATCGCATCCAGGCGGTCATTGACAGCAAAGGAGGCCACACTAAATACTGAAAAATAGAGACACTGACACTTTTGGACGACAAAAAGTTTCATATTATGTTGTACTACGTTTATTTGGCGAAATAAACTGATATAATGTTATGTGAAGGCAAAAAAATCATAATTTTGTCAAATTCTTTAAAAAAATCGTGCCTGGTCTTAAACTTTTGCAAATGACTGTAGCAATAGGTCATTTTGATAGTGCACGCATTTGAGATTAAACAATCTACTGTGTTATGCTTTTTTATTCGGGCGTGAATGCATTGACAGACCAGTGGACAACACTGCATTTAAATGCAAACACAATGTGATGTATAACACATTAATTTGAACCAACTGGGTACATATATATTGTTAATTTTGAAAATGTACGTTTATATTACAATATTGCTTCTCACATAATGACAAACAAGCAGCAATGCATTCACTCACCCGTACACAATTACATTCCAACAATTGTAACTTAGCACAGGTAAGCACTTTTATAACAAAAATGTGCCTTTCTGACCGGGTAAATATCTGTTTTGCACTTGTAGGAAATTATATTTTGTGGAACACTGTGTATATTGGAATGTTGCCTCTAGAGCAGGACAATAAGGGACGACATTTAAGTGGGCTTCACGTAAACACTTCTGTGGGAGCGTATAGCGAGGAGAACATGAGGTCAATACAATACCCTCCACTCCGTGGAAGTTCCAGGGAATTTATGGTATTATATTGTAAGCACACTTCCCGAAGTTCACTTTTGGCTAATTCATCTTAGCCTCAAATTTACCATGGCCATTATAGACATCCTGCACAACAAAACGGAAAACACAGCAAACATCAACTATGCATTTATTACACGTTTCCTGTAGTCTGGGTCAGATTAAAATTTAAAGTGAAAGAAACATGATTGTGCATGTGCATATACACTAGATTTCGTACTGGCCCTGTAAAATATATGACACACACGCATTTACACACATACACAATCGCACGCTAACACACACGCATGCACCTGCGCGCGCAAACACATTCACACGCACACACACACACACACGTACGCACACACACACGCACACCCTCGAACATACGCATATACAAGAGTACACACGTACACACACAAGTACATAAAAGCATTCAGACTGATCGTTTGACCATCCCTGTGCATATGTGTGTCTGATCTTTGATCGATCCATTGAACGGTTGCCAACGTTAAAAATAAGTCGTCGTGATTTCACTACATTGTTGTGTTGATTTGTATTTGTCAGTAAAAGTCACGCTATCGCTAACTTTTTCACCAAGCCTTTGTTATTGGTGGCGGATCGATGTGTTTTAAATGGAATGTATTTAAAATACGTCGCACGTGAGCACGTACTCACATATACGCACGCACGCGCGCAAGTACGCGCATGCACACGCACACACTTGTAAACGTCACACGTGTTAATTAGAATAATGATGACAGGTAAGAGAATGTATAATAATGTTGCTGCATAAATCAACAGCTACGCCTCATTTAGAATACTGTGCACAAGCGTGGAGGCCATATCGTAAAAGGTCCTAGATATGCTTTAGAGAATACGGAGGAGAGCAACTAAAGTTATCTCTGAATTGAGATATATCAGTTACGAAACACATCTAAAATAATGTGAATGATCAACACATCAGGATACTATGGAGAGATCAGTTAGAAGCTTTTGAAGGAGTTGAATGTTTGTGGAAATGTGGACAGAAGAAGTAAACTTTGTGAGAGAACAGTGTAGATTATACAAATCAGGAAGTATTCATTCTCACAGATGATTATACATTAATGGAACAGGTTGTCGGCTCATTGTTATCCGCTACCTGCGTGAATGTGATAAAAAACAAAATCAACAAGTACCTAACAATGGTGGGATACATATATAAAAAGTCAAACTGTCAATCTGGTGTTAACTATCCGAGTGGCAAACTTGTTAAATGTTCCTAAATCTTTTGTCGAACATCAGAATCAGAATACATTTTATTAGCAACTTTTCAGTTGGATTGTATACACATTCCCGATAACATACACACAACCACACAGGTATAATATTCTGAACACAGCAGATTCAATATGAAGCTTTTATATTAAAACTTGTACATTGTAATTGCATTACTAAATTTAATTAAAAGTAAGATAAATTAATTACATTAAAACGAAATAAATTATATGTTAAGACATACACAATAAAGTAAATGTTCTGACACTCTCCCAATCAGCGTGTTATTAACGAGTTTTTTGTAGCGATTTGTGTTCGCCATTGGAATAGGTAACTCGTTCAATAATGTAAGCGCATATGGAACATTTCGAATGTCTAGTAGTCACGTATTCAGTTTGTTGTCACCACTCTACATTCTAATGAAATACGCTTTACACAGTTCATTGCACCTACCATGTTGGTACGTTTATCATCTGCAAACCATCGTCGTACGTATAACCAGGATCCATAGTTTTGAGACACCGTTTTTGAATTTCCCGAATAACATGTTCAGGATTGTGTTTACCGGCGTGACGGTGAGTTGGTTCCCAGTTTGCTGTCCGTGTACACGTATCTGCGACAGGAGTGCAAGAAATTCACACGATGTCGGTCAACACTCGGGCGGTTCATGGAAGTACAAAAGGTTGTTAGTGTCTAAAATAAGCTAAGCACACTTATTGTCTGTGAACCAACACGGCCTGTTCACGTAAGTAAATAAGTAAGTATATTAGGAATATGGGTGTAGTGGGTTCAAATATTCTATGTTACAGATTTGGAACATGAAGGAAGATTCTATAATGCTCTTGCATCGGAGAATAGGTGGCGAATGTGAACCCTGGGAACAACACTGTCAACATGTGAACAAAAAAATACTGATAAGTGTTGGTGGAAAGGGGATGAATAGAAGTATAATACTTATGTATGGTTCACCCCCAACAAGTCAATTGACTTAATATACTAATACAACATATCACAAAATATTTCAATTTCACAAATAATGCAATATACGGTGCCTAGACTATATAATGTCATGTTATAATTATTTGGATATTTTTCTTAGATTTTGCACATAAATATAAGATTTAACTTATAGTTTGTTTTAAAAGCCATTATGCTTCTACTCCTGGTTATGCTTTCACTGTTGGTGACGAAATAGCTACTATATTACAAAAACATGAAACAATACAATATGTACATTCCATGGTTACACGTACACTGGTTATTCTTTCGTTGTTTACACACAGATTAATGTCAACATCTGGTGGACGGTTCACGAATAACATATAATTCGTTTTTAACAAGTTGAATTTCCACAATTTGACAAGTTCTCTATTTAACATGTCACGTAGTTCTGTCAGATTATTACCGGTACAAAATATATTCGTATCGTCACCAAAAAGTATGAATTTCACTAACGTTGATACGATATAGATGTCATTAACGTAAAGGACAAATATACGTTGACCTAAAATAAACCCTTGCGGAACTCCACATGTGACATCTAATAGCTCCGAAACACAACGGTCAATGTATACAAACTGCTTCCTGTTCGAAAGGTAGCTTTTAATCCAATTATTTGCTATTCCAAGTAAATTACACCCGGATACAACATGTTGCCTAGGTGGTTTTGCTCAGAACAGAGTTCCGCAAACGTTTTTAGGTATGGGTCAGATGTTGTTAAGCTATCTCTCTGCGTTCCAAAGCTTTTAATTAGGTAAGACAAAAATACCTTTTCATAGGTGCTCGTAACTAGTGCTACCCTGGACCACATCAAAAAAGTTCTTATATAGCGCAGTATCCAGTCCTCAGGACTGCTAAAAGCGCTTTTCACTTTACTCCCTGTAGACCTGTTCAGTCGATCATCACCTCGACTTCTCTAGAAAGCATCCAACTACGGTGCAATTAATGAGCGAAGACTACTCGTTCACAGATATCCACATATGTAATATTGGCCCGCACCTTAAACAGTTTGCAAAACGCTGATCTATACATTTTTGTAGATTCTCATAAAGATCACGTATTTTGATATGTAGGCGCAATTGAAGTATATTATTATTACTATTAATAGTAGTATCATTATTAAAACGTCGTGCACCGGTTAATGCAATGGAAACCTTTTAAAGGAAACACGTCTCTAATTTCCGTTGTTCCGGCTGACGAGGTGAGCAATCGACACAAGTCACGTATTTGTGTGGTTAAGGTAAACACAAAACAGGTGGTCTTTACGAAAACAACATCCCATATGAAGACATTGAAGTGACTTAACCACTTTTATTCTATTGTTACGCATACTTTTTTTCATACACTAAACGTAAGATAAATCAGTATCGTGTAAGCACCAACATTCCAGAAGTCGGACTCTCCACATTTCGACTTCGAAGAAAGAGAAGAAGATGATACGTCATCCACGATTATGTCTCGTCTCTCGACCACGCATCAAGTAGTGCAGCCCACGTGGAATGCGAATGTTGTAGGTGTGCCTGGTTCCCCGGTACTGCAGTATCAGTCACAAGTGTCGCTGTTAGCGTGACTGTGTCTTCTAACACGTACGTCAGCGTTTATTGTCCTTGTTATGTATATGTTGGCTTTATGGCCACTGTTTCGTATATTCTATGCCAAGCACCCGTATTCCCACAAGGCCTATCTGTTGTGTTTGTTCTTCACTCCTCTCCCAATTCCGCCAAATTCATCACTACACATTGAAGGTCAACGTTCCTTTCGAAACTCCCCTCAATTGTTTTACAATCAATGAAAAGAAAACATGCCGACAAATTCAAATGAACTGGTTTATACCTATGGGTACTCATGATGTTGCCATCCAGAATACCACACATACACGTTTCTACGATACAACATATATGAAAAAAGTTACTGTATAATAACTACACTTCAGATTTTGATTTGTATCTTCTTCTTGGCATCAATGAACCGTTTACAAGGTTTCTTAGCGATACGAAGCATATTTTGTTTCTACCATTCCTCTTTGCAAGGAAGAAGTTTACACCTCTATTAAGACCACTCTTCTTTCTAATGAATAGCTGAGAATCTCACTCTCTTTTAAATAGTATCTCCTCTCATGTGTACCAAGTTCTGTCGGTGGAGTTTGAATAAGAAACTATGGGGAATACCGAATAGTTCAAAGTGACAGATAAAGTTGATAAATATGAAGTTCATCCTGTCGCACGTTGGTTGTATTTTCTCTTCAGAAGTCTGTCGCTTCTTTCGCTGTTTTCTCATTTCCGCCTCTAAGTCTATAGTTAGTGCGACATTTTACAGCAACAATCATCGTCAGTGGCGTGACTGTTATAATTGCACATACTTTGTTATCACAACAATATTGCAACACCATTTGACAGTTTCTTTCCGGATCTATCTTTCGTTTGATACGATTGGTAGCGCGATACAAAGACACAACTATCATTACGCATGGGTGGGTGGTGTTTTGGTCTTCAATAAGTATCGCGAGGATATCAATATTGGCGCTACCTAACGCGTGGTACATGTATAAATGCACAATGACACAATTACTCACAACAGGCAACGAGTGGTTTGTTGGCCACCATGTCACGTCTGTTGAATCTGGTGGTTCTCGATAAAATTTTGAAACTCCCAAAATAATACGTTGTACACGACGTCTTAAAGGGGATGGATGACGGACTGAACCAGTACTAAACACAAAGTGGCTTTAAACATTTGCTATTTTACGAGATCATCTCCTAAATGTTATACTAAAATGGTAAACAGTTAAAATGGTTAAATATGTGAATGCTATTTACCCATCTTCATGACCTGGACAGATACAAGTAGGAAACAAACAATCAAATACACCCATCAAAGCGAGAGTTAGAACATTAAGGGGTACGTCACCTAAGTTGATGACTTTTAGAGAGAGAAAGAGAGAGAAAGAGAGAGAAAGAGAGAAAGAGAGCGAAAGAGAGAGAGAGAGAGAGAGAAAGAGAAATGGGGAGAAAGTCGTGTAGTCAACGAATCAGTAGTCGACGTATCAGTCGACAACCTCAATATTATTGCCTCTCCATAACCACCTTCTGGAATTGTATGTAGATCCCCTACAACAACTTTTTTAGTTTTTATGCGTAAGTTCGAAGCAAACAGAAAGTTCAAGATAAGGTCGGTCCTCTAGAAGATAGTGCTGGAAATATGATATCAGAGGGATTCATAATGGCAGAAGACCTGAATGAGTACTTTAGTTCAGTGTTTACCAGGGAAGATATTAGTTCACTGCCAATGCCAGAGGCTAAGTTCAAGGGGGCAGATTCAGACTATTTAGGACAATTAATTGTAACCCCGGAAATGGTAGCTAAGAAAATAATGGCTATGAAGGAAAATAAATCACCTGGAGTGGATGGTATTCCACCCAAACTACTATTGGAAATTGTAGAACAAATTAGCATACCACTTGCAACAGTTTTCAACTTGTCATTAGAAGAGGGAGTGGTTCCTTTAGAATGGAAAGAAGCAAACATTATACCGTTATTCAAAAAAGGTTCGAGAAACAAGTCAGAGAACTATAGACCAGTGAGTTTAACATCAGTGATTTGTAAATTATTAGAAAGACTAATTAAAGATCACATGGTGGATTTTCTTGTTAAACAAAACTTGATAAACCCATCTCAACATGGTTTTTTTAAAGCGAGGTCATGCTTAACAAATATGTTATGTTTTTTGGAAGACATCACTAAGTGGGTAGATGAGGGAACACCAGTAGATATCGTCTACTTAGATTTTCAAAAAGCTTTTGACAAAGTACCACATCAAAGATTACTGCTTAAACTAAAGGCCCATGGCATAGGAAATGGTATAATAAACTGGATAGAACAATGGCTGATTGACAGAAGACAACGTGTAGTAGTTGATGGGGAGGCTTCAAACTGGAAATCGGTATTGAGTGGGGTACCACAGGGATCAGTATTAGGTCCTATATTATTCTTAATATACATCAACGATTTGGATGATGAAATAACAAGCAAGGTGTTGAAATTTGCGGATGATACAAAAGTGTTTAGAAGGATTAAAAGTGATGGAGATAGACAGCATTTACAAGATGATCTTGACAGTTTGATGAAATGGTCTGAAAAATGGCAAATGATGTTCAATTTTGGGAAATGTAAATGCCTCCACACAGGACATGGGAACGAAGAGGTAGAATATACAATGGGGGGTACTGTACTAAGTACTACTGTAAAAGAAAAGGACTTAGGGTTAACCGTTAGTGCTGATATGAAGATTTCAGAGCAGTGCGGAATTGCAGCTTCAAAGGGAAATCAAATCCTTGGATTAATTAGGCGAAACATAACGTATAAGGAAAAAGAGCTAATAATACCGCTGTACAAAACAATAGTTAGGCCTCATTTAGAATATTGTATTCAAGCGTGGAGGCCATATCGCAGGAAGGACATAGATATGCTAGAAAGAGTGCAGAGGAGAGCAACTAAAATGATACAAAATCTGAGGGATCTTAGTTATGAAATACGCCTAAAAAAATGCGGTTTAACAACACTAGAGACCAGGAGATTGAGAGGAGATCAGATAGAAGTATTTAAAATATTGAAGGGTTATGAAAATATTGATAGAAATATGTTTTTCTCAGTTAAGAAAGATAGAAGGACTAGAGGACATGATCTTGCATTAGCAAAGGAGCAGAGTAGATTGGATATAAGAAAGTTTTCATTTTCACAAAGGACTGTAAATGAATGGAACAGATTACCTGCTGATTGTGTGGGTGCTAGTAGCGTGAATATGTTTAAAAATAAAATCGACACATACCTCAGACGGGCGGGATACACATAGATAAAAAGGTCGGACTCTCGAAAAGCCAAGGGCTTCCTTGTCCACCTGCTACCTAGAGTTAATTCTCTGGGTGGCAATCTTGTTAAATCTTGTTAAACCCTGACGGTGACATTTTTAGGTACAATTTTTTCTATATCCATGTGTTAAATCGTGTATGTGTGCGTGTATGATATTTACTGTACGCGCATGTATATAGGTGTTTGCGAATGTGCATGTGTGTGTGTGTGTGTGTGCGTGTATTGTAGTTCTTTCTCTGTGTTCACGTTTTGTGAAGAAATGTGATGTCATATAATATTTCGAAGTCATGGTGCACACAGTTATTATCAACGCAGAATCAACATTGCAACATAATGGGCCCATCCTGTCATATTGTGTTGTATTTATATACCCAAAAAAGTTGGAATGACTAAATTAATTAATAACAATGGTTGCTTTACTTCTGCATATTCCGGAGCGTAGGGTCTACATGATGCAACCTATCAGAACAACTGTTTTCATATTTTTATATGCGAAATCGTGTGTAAATTTTCAAATTATCTAACTTTGTCCACTTCGTAGAACAGAAAGCAAATATATTCAGGTAAGACATGACCAGCCAATGTCTATGAGCACAAGCAAACTAACAACAACTAAGGTCCGTGTAATTCATATTTATTCACATCATTTTGTATCAGTATGAGTGGAATGAATACACATCATGCAAACAAACCAGTAATAATTCAATAACTATGTACAATGTGCATATTTACAGTGCAATTTAGAGCACTATTATTAATAACATACTTTTCGAAATCGTTAAACATATTACATCGTACTGAGATCTAATGCAGGCACTTGCGTTTTGCCATTGTTATATTGCAACGCGAATGTTCACATTTACATACTCACAACCACAGATAACAGGTTGCAAAGACCAAACAAATCAGACATCATCATATACTGACACAGTCTTCTTTGGTTCTGTTATGATGCGAACCACACACCGTTTGATGGTACTGCGTAAATACCAAGTAATACTGTCTATTCATTTCCCGAGTTAATTTCGGCTCATCAGACGCAGTCGCGATCAACATTCTGTTCGTTCTCGTTTTGAGAATAGTTCGTCGTCACAACACACGTACTTCCGGCTGTCGTAAACTCGCACGCCGCAACATTCGTCGTGCGGTGTCGCCCCGGACCAAAGGATGTTCTCACAACACGTCTCCACTCGGGAGTCGTAACTCTGTCCATCGCAATCTGCAACATCATTGGATATGTACACACTGTGTTCTGAGCAGATCAATGATTGAGCGTAATCACTGGTAGTGTTTGAAAATAAACCATACCTGTGTATGTACGTCAGCACGTACACAAATGCACACGCGGACACGCTCGCACGACTACTGTGTCACTGTATACAATGTCATAATATAGCTGCCTTTCGTAAACACCTTGAACATACTTTTACAAAATTGTATTTGCATTTCAATGATTTTGTTATCGTTATATGATGTTATAATAAGACATAAATATTAAATATGTGGTTATATTGCACTGATAGATACACGCGTCCTTACTGTGATATGTGGAACAAAACATGCTAATTACAAAGGATGTTAACTTACCACTGTCGTGTTCGAACCATGACCAAGATTGATGCACACAACACGCAACTATCGTTACTAAGAGAAGGATTCGTTTCGTAGATGTATTCCTGTCAATAAAACGAAACATTATGTAATGTTAAATAGTTATCATTAAAAGTGTGTAGAGTATACTAGATGCAATACAAGTATTCTACTGGCGAAGCAAATACTGGATGAAGAAATGGCATTGGCAGTAAACGAAATGTTGCACTATATTTTGTAGTGATGTGATAGGTGCTAAAATTCCCTTTTAAATCAATAGGAAGACAACTATACTCATAACGATATTTACTTGTTAACGTCAGCACACTATATAGATAGTAACATCTAATCAGTCAAGACATAAAATGGAACTGTACAACTGTTTTGTTACAAAAATATTGTAATTAAATTTAACTTACATTCTGTACGTTGTCTGGCTGACAATCTACTAGGCTTTGATCTGATCACACTGCAACTGCTGCGCAAATCAACGAACGCTGTGTCTCAGTGGAACTGATAATCTGTCTTCACCGTGGGTAGTCTGATTCAAGACAGCCAAACGTCGTGTTTATATAGCACCTGGCGCTCTTGGCGTGTATCTGTCTCCTTTAACTGAAGGACGTAGTCAAACAAATATGTTGACATTAGTCAGTTTCGCCGTATTCCGTTGTTGTGTGTGACAAGACATGGGGTATTGCTAACGGGAAATAGAAGCTCATGTCAGCGACGGAGTCAAATAAGAGGTTTCCGTGTAATCGGACGTTTATTGAGACTATGCATTTATTTTGTGCATCGACTTAACGATGAATGATCAGTTTTCTAGAACGTGTCACCTTAACAAGTTGGTAACAGTCGTCGATAGGTCCGCACTTACAGGAATAACGTAAATAATAATACATGTTTGCATCCGTTGTGCTTACATTTTGATTTCTCATCTGGGATGCAACGGTCCATCCGAGCAGAAATATTGCATGTTCTTTGAATGGGTTCCTAGTTGTTTTCTCCAACGCACTAGATAGGGAGATGTTGTCAATTATAGATGTATAGTGTGAGTAATGTCATTGTTCCTTGCAAGTAAATGCCACATGGAAAACACCAAACGATCTCTGGCCAGCCGTATGGTTAACAGTTAACTTTTGAGGACACCATTCAAAGCTGATGCTTCCACATTTAAAGATATACGTACTCGTCAACTCTCTGTTCCTTTCTGTTATACTTTCAGCAGTTTCGCTGCTTCTTTGCAAGTTCGTATATCGCTCAACCTGACGTTGAGAAAGTTGTCGTTATCATTTGGAGGTGGCATAGCTGCTTTGCTTGAAAATCTCTATAAGACTGTAATATTATAAGGGTTTACAGATTAGTCGGCAAAAATATTATATTTGTTTGACATATACGGAAGATATTGCTCCACTGAAGGTAGACGAATGGCCGGGGCAAGCTTGAGATCCAACACAAGCAATTTCCGCGTAAACTCAAATTTAATTAATCTCTGCCTTTATAATGTTGTGCATGGACTTAAGGACAGATGGTCGGTTTTGTAGAACGTGTCACCTCAGCAAATTGGCAACTATCCTAGATAGGTAGTGCAATCAGTAGTATGAGGAATTTCCCTCGATGTTCATTCTGTATTTTCCATATGGGATACAAAGGTTCATACTATATTGACTGTAATATTACTGAACATTCTTCAGGATAGTTCGTTTTCAAATTCGAAACTTTCATTTTTCATATCCAAGAATCATGTTAAATTACCTGGTAGAGGCTTTCGTTGACGTGTCACGTCGACTTCATCAGTACCTATGACGCTGAATGACGTCATCGTACACGTGAGGCAGTTCGTAATTGCCCTCGTCTCTGTTGATGGGTTACCGAATTTGAAAACGAACTATCCTGAAGAATGTTCAGTAATCTTAGGACAAAGTATGGACAAGAATGTGTCAAAGACGTGAGGAAACTCGAACAATTGACCAGAAAGGTTTCGCGCCACAGAAATCACCTTGTATTTACGCTACGTTGCAAAGACATCAATGTAACACCTCCCAGTCTCAGTCTGAAATGCCCGATAAACACGACGAATGCGAGGAGAATAGTGGACAAAGCCAGGAAGGAACTAGTGAGAGAGAGAATACGTGTCATAAACAACAAATTGGACACGTTTAAAGAGAAGAAACTCGCCCTAGAAACGAAGCTGTTTACTTCGTTGTCAAGGGAAGAACAACAAAACGTCACGCGCCACACCGCGCATGTCAGCGAGAGTACGCATGAGAAAACAAAATGGCGCCACCAACAACAAATTCGGCGCTTGGAAGCGAAGAGAGACAGAACAAACGAAGTTGACCTTACCGGAACACAGCTAAAAAGGTGGGTGATAAATCTGTCGAAATACAAACTGTCCGGGGCCCAGAATAAGATATTAGCGAAGGGACTAAATTACGCGGTAACGCCAAAAAAAGTACCAACCGAGGAGTTCGTCGTAGCGGCAGAACAAGCGACATGGAAACTACCACAAGAACAAAAAGACAAACTTCGTGCAGATATCGCGGGAGTTCTGAAATCAGCAAAAGTTCCAAAACAGAACCTAACCAGACAAGAAAGAACAGCCTTGAAAGAGCTGCAGAAGGAGAAGTCCATTACCATACTCCCAGCGGACAAGGGAAAGGCCACAGTCATCATGGAAACGAAAGAATACCAGGACAAAATGAAAGAAATGCTAAGTGACGAAGCGACATATGAGAAGTTAAAGAAGGATCCGACCAAGAAATATAAGGCAGAACTCATCAGAATGGTAAATTCCTTGGAGAAGGAGGGGAAGATCACCAAAGATCAGTACTGGTACTTATATCCTACGCTAGAAAAAGTACCACGGATGTATGGATCACCAAAAATCCACAAGGAGAAGGTGCCACTCAGACCAATTGTCGACTACACACAGACAATAGCATACAGAATATCCAGAGAATTGGCCAACATACTACAACCACTTGTTGGAAAAACAGAACACCATACGGAAAATTCACAAGAATTGGTGAAAGAAATGACAAAGCTGAGAATGGAAGAAGGAGAATCATTTGTGTCATATGACGTTGTGTCACTGTTCACGAAGACCCCAATCAGAGAAGCTTGCAAAGTCATCAGAAAAAGACTAGAGAATGACAAGACACTAAAGAAGAGAACAAATATAAACGTAGACGACATCATGGAGTTGTTGAAATTTGTCTTGGAGACGACATACTTCAGATTTGGAGGAGAACTTTACCAACAGAAGTTTGGGGTAGCCATGGGCAGTCCAGTGTCCCCCATTGTTGTGAACCTGTACATGGAGGACCTGGAGCAGAAAATCATAGCCACAGCACCAGTCGATTGCCAACCGAGAAACTGGAAGCGATATGTGGACGATATAATTTGCCTGGTACACACAGGAAAGGCAAAGAAATTACAACAACACATGAACACTGTAGACCCCACAGGTAGCATCATTTTCACACGGGAAGACGAAGAGAACAACAGCATGCCCTTCTTGGATGCAAAGTTCACCAGAAAGGAAGATGGCAGTGTGAAGTCCACAGTGTACAGGAAGAAGACGCACACTGACCAATACCTGAATTTTGCATCCCACCACCCCAAACATCAGAAGTTGGGAGTTGTCAAAACCCTTATGAACAGGTGTGAGACAATAACTTCGGAGGAGGGGGACAAGAAAGAAGAGGTGGAACACCTGAGAGGAGCTCTAAGAGTATGTGGCTATCCGTCGTGGGCCTTGAAAAAGGCGACAGATAGCAGTAAGAAGAAAAAGACCAACAAAAAGACTAAGGACAAAAACTATCGGAGCCAAGTAGTCATCCCATACATAGAGGGGGTATCGGAGAGAGTACATCGAGTACTGAAAAAATATGGAGTAGCAACGGCCATGCGTCCCCACACCACCCTCAGACACCTGTTGGTACATCCCAAGGACAAAGTACAGCTAGAAGAACAGGGCGAACTGGTGTACCAAATACCGTGCAAGAATTGTGGTGGGGAATACATTGGGGAGACAGGAAGACTACTCAAAACAAGACTGGAGGAACACAGAAAGGACGTAGACAACACGAAAAATGAGAAATACACAAGGAGCGAAAAAAAAAGATTGATGTCTATCATCAATAATTCCGCCCTTACAGACCATGCGACAACTGAAAACCATATCATAGACTGGGAGGGAGTGAAAATTGTTGACAAAGAACCCAACAGAAGAATTCGGCAAATCAAGGAAGCCATCTGGATCAGAAAAACCCAAACACCCATCAACAGAGACGAGGGCAATTACGAACTGCCTCACGTGTACGATGACGTCATTCAGCGTCATAGGTACTGATGAAGTCGACGTGACACGTCAACGAAAGCCTCTACCAGGTAATTTAACATGATTCTTGGATATGAAAAATGAAAGTTTCGAAATTGACTGTAATAATTACGTTGATCGTAACTGTTCCAACCCGTTGTGAAATGTTCATCAAGTTTCGAGAATAAATTAGATTCGACTATCTTCTGAACACAGTTAGTTATGTTTAATTACTCCTGCCATGAATTCAGCAGAGGGATTTATGTATCTGTGTTGGTATAGCTGGTAAGCTTTTACACGCATAGCTAAACAGATATCCCTTTGTTTCGTTTCATTAACTGTGTTAATTTACAGGTCCCAAAATGACTGGGGTGACGTCATAATGATTATTATAGAAACGTACAGAAGTGTGCGATGGAAACAGCACTAGATAATGAACAGAGACTTGTGTTAGTTGCATCTCAGATACACCTGAAACAGCTTGCAGACTTTACTATCTAGCCAATGGAAAACACTAAATCACACAAATCAGTTCCCAGAAAAGGAAAGTTGATGAATTAACTTAGTGGTGTTCGAAGTTCGAATATAAAGTTCAGAATATGTTTCAAACCGTACTCTGACAAGGAGACCATTGTTACCCATCGTGTATTTAAGTTATGAGTAATATCATGGGGAATCTGGTCAATAGTTAGGGTTGATGGTCATTTGTGTAGGCAATAATTTATTAACCTCCAAGGAGTACGTGTCTTATACGGATTGTGTCTTTGATGCTGCGTATCAACAAGTGCAATACTTATGGAATGCGATTACTGCAGGTGTACGTGGCTGTTTGTTGTGTCATGTTCTTGAGTGTCACATGTGTCGCAGCTGTCGTGACTGTGTCTCCTCTCAGGCACACCAGGGCACATTGACAGTGTCTTGTGTGAGCTGTATGGATATTCACGCATATCCATCATCTCATTAAAGTACAGCCTCACGTTGTTTCATTTGCAATGAATGAATAATAGTTTTGAAAATTTTATTTTCATCATCAGAGGGAGGGGAATAGAGAGACAGAGGGAGAGAGACCGACAGACAGAGCGAGTGATTGAGGGAGGTAATGCGGAAGGGAGAGAGGGTGAGAGAGACAGAGGGGGATAGTGCGTGGGTGTGGGAGGGAGAGAGAGAGAGAAGAGAGAGGGGGGAGAGAGTGGGTGAGTGATTGAGTGAGTGATTGAGTGATTGATTGATTGATTGAGTGAGTGAGTGAGTGAGTGAGTGAGTGAGTGAGTGAGTGAGTGAGTGAGTGAGTGAGTGAGTGAGTGAGTGAGTGAGTGAGTGAGTGAGTGAGTGAGTGAGTGAGTGAGTGAGTGAGTGAGTGAGTGAGTGAGTGAGTGAGTGAGTGAGTGAGTGAGTGAGTGAGTGAGTGAGTGAGTGAGTGAGTGAGTGAGTGAGTGAGTGAGTGAGTGAGTGAGTGAGTGAGTGAGTGAGTGAGTGAGTGAGTGAGTGAGTGAGTGAGTGAGTGAGTGAGTGAGTGAGTGAGTGAGTGAGTGAGTGAGTGAGTGAGTGAGTGAGTGAGTGAGTGAGTGAGTGAGTGAGTGAGTGAGTGAGTGAGTGAGTGAGTGAGTGAGTGAGTGAGTGAGTGAGTGAGTGAGTGAGTGAGTGAGTGAGTGAGTGAGTGAGTGAGTGAGTGAGTGAGTGAGTGAGTGAGTGAGTGAGTGAGTGAGTGAGTGAGTGAGTGAGTGAGTGAGTGAGTGAGTGAGTGAGTGAGTGAGTGAGTGAGTGAGTGAGTGAGTGAGTGAGTGAGTGAGTGAGTGAGTGAGTGAGTGAGTGAGTGAGTGAGTGAGTGAGTGAGTGAGTGAGTGAGTGAGTGAGTGAGTGAGTGAGTGAGTGAGTGAGTGAGTGAGTGAGTGAGTGAGTGAGTGAGTGAGTGAGTGAGTGAGTGAGTGAGTGAGTGAGTGAGTGAGTGAGTGAGTGAGTGAGTGAGTGAGTGAGTGAGTGAGTGAGTGAGTGAGTGAGTGAGTGAGTGAGTGAGTGAGTGAGTGAGTGAGTGAGTGAGTGAGTGAGTGAGTGAGTGAGTGAGTGAGTGAGTGAGTGAGAAACAGACAGACGTACAGACA
Organism: Escarpia spicata; assembly: GCA_963995525.1. Taxonomy (NCBI): domain Eukaryota; kingdom Metazoa; phylum Annelida; class Polychaeta; order Sabellida; family Siboglinidae; genus Escarpia; species Escarpia spicata. The sequence continues at coordinate 26,948,525 of OZ023218.1, forward strand.
TGCCTACAATCAGTTAGACATACATACATACATGTTACCATCCATTCCTTCTAAATGTTATACTAAAAATGTGTAAAAAAAAGAGAAATGCTAGCTAAGTAAATTATATTTGCCCTTGTTCTTGACGTGTACAACTGCAAGAGGGATGCAAACAACCAATTCACCTATCAGAGTGATAGGCAGAATTGTTGGTGAACTCCATATGATACTTCTATTTAACGTCTCAGTCAATATCCTCGGTATGAATAATCTTGTCCTGGATTGTATGCTCATTCACGCCAATAATTCCTACGTAAACCGTTAAAATATCAAAATGCATTTAATAGTTTTCTTTTTCAAATGTGTTTTATAACATAGTACACATCAGTGCCAGTTCTTGGTGCCGATGTGTAACATGTAGCCTACAAAGTCAAACATATGTAGTGAGAGTGTAAACTTGGTTGACATTATTTAACACTTGCTCTCAAAATGGAAACAAAACTTATAATGCAAAAACCAATGTCCATCTTCAACAGTGATTTATTCCCTGCATACACTAGAGCATATATTATATACTGAATAACCATGAATGAATACATCATCTCTGTATTTGAAAGTTACAGCTAATGGACTATGTTATAAAAAGTTATATATTTGCAAAATTGTAGCGATAGGTCATTTTGATAGTGCACGCATTTAAGAAAATCTACTGTTTTATGTTTTCTATTCGGGAGTAAATGCATTGACAGACCAGTGGACAACACTGCATTTAACTTAAAAAACAATGTGATATATAACACTTTAAATGGAACCAACTGGGTACATATGTATTGTTAAACTTGAAAATAGATTTCATCGTTGTATTTTTTTTGTCAGCTTTGTCGAACAGTAAACGTCGCCCTATCGCTACCGAAGTATACATGGTAAATTACTTTTTACCAAGCCATTGTTATTGGTGACGGAACGGTGTGTTTTAAATGGCATGTTTCTAAAGTATTTAAAACATGTCGCACGTGAGCACGTACGCGCATATAGGCACGCACGCGCGCAAGTACGCGCACGCACACGCACACGCACCCTCCCACACACGCACGCGCGCACGCGCGCGAACCCACACACACTTGTAAACGTCACACGGGTTAATTAGAATACTTGTAACAGGAAAGGGATCGTATAATAATTCCACTGCATAAAGCAATAGTTACTCCTCATTTAGAACATTGTGCACAAGCGTGGAAGCCATATCGTAAAAGGGCCTAGATATGTTCGAAAGAATACGGAGGACAGCAACTAAATTTATTTCTGAATTGAGATATATTAGTTTTTTTTAAAGATCATCACCTCGACATTTCTGGAAAGCATCCAGCCACGCTGCAATTAATGCGCGAAGACTACTCGTACACATATATCCACCACTGTCTATAGCCAGGTACTCAGTCATACAGCTGAGTGAACTGGAGCAACGTAGAGTGAACTTCCCCCAACCCGACCATAACTTGTACAAGTATATTAAACACACCATTTGTAACAATATGGAAATACATCTTTAGAAGGCAATATCATTCATTGTTTTCAGTTAAATTTATATATATACATGTATATATATATTATATATATTTATATATATATATATTTATATTCCCGTTTCTATACCCGTTTGCAGCACTCTAAATAAAGCACTTGACTTTACAATCAAAATTATAAGTGTCAAAAATGTTACTGCATTCCTGATATATATATAGGAGTCAATGATTCGCACCTGGCATACTTTGATCGCTTTTTATACGGTTTACGTGTTAAGTATTAACACCTTCATTTCAGTTCGAATGTTCACTAATCTTTGAAGTGCAACTATTGTTTTTTAACTGTGTGGAATGTTGTTGATGACGGAAGGATTATTATAGGGTTGACTTTGATAGAATGCAATAACAGTTTGAAGCGTTACAGTAATTAAACAAACAAATAACACGATGCCACTTGTAGATTTAAAGAGGGGTGCTATCGTTACCCATGCTTTTGAGGCGCACCTAACGTACTCCAGTGACTCCCGTGTCGCAATCAAGTGTTCTGGTGTGAAATATGAAAACGGTCTAAAGTGTTAGGGTAATTAGATAAATACTACAAAGAATGTTCTTGACATCCACCATCTGGTCACATTTGTGACGCGTGCTTCCCAGCAAAATAAAAGTGTTCTTAGAAACATCAACCCCCAAAAAATACTTCTGCGGTAGCTATATACAACGTACTTACATAAGAAAAAACACCATGTCATATCATATCATATCATATCATATCATCCGAGAGTAAAATTACTGAAGCCAATTTTTTATATATATTGTTCGATTGAGTGTGTTCGAAGAATTCCTCGACATTTTACAGTTGAACCAATGTTTACAGACATGTGAGTGGGCATGGCTGTATTGCTGTATAGTAGTAGTGAACGTATTGTTAGTTGTTGTTGTTGTGGTAGTGGTGGTGGTGTGTGATGTGTGCGCCCGTTGTGTGTGTGTATGCGCGCGCGTGTGTGTATGTGCGTGTATGTGCGTGTGTATGCGTTTGCGTGTGTATGTGTGCGTGCGCGCGCGCGCATGTTTTTGTATATTTCCGTGCATGCATGTGCAAGGACGCGCAGGCCTACCAACGTTTGTGTGTTTGCGCTCTCTTGTGTGGGAACTGCCATGTATGCTGTCGTCCATGTTACATGTGTTCCAACTAAACAGCATAGCGACAGACAAGCTGCAGCTATAGTCAATATATTAATAGCCGCTGAGTAAAATAGCAGAAACGTAAAAATTGAAACACCGATTCCACCTATGTGTGTCATTTCTTGGTACACGTCACTGAAACAGTTATTGTTAGTTGTGATGGTCGCCTCGTGTTACTTTTCTGCCACGGACGGATGGATATTTACAACTCGGGGTGAGTCGTTCGCCTCGTCAGTGTCTGATCATTTGTGTTACTCATATCTGTGTAAAACTATAATTGATATGGTTATGTTATGTTGCGCCAAATACATTGTCTGAACCACCACACTTTATATTTCCATTCATTAGTTTCTTAGGTGTTGCACAAACTCTTTGGAATTTGCTCCGTCATCAATTGACACTATTATATAATTCCGCCATCATTAAGCACTTAGGCCTACCTTTATAACATTGATTACCTCCATTGTGCGTCCATCAATATGTTGACAACTTTAATACGGTTTAGTAATGTTGGCCAACCATGCTATGCTATATGGATGCTCCTCAGAGCTTCGTTTCGGGGGATTTAAGCGCAACATAAGTTATTTTCTTATAGTTTATATATTAATGCGCTAACTTTGGATCATTGGAAGTCTTTTTTCAGTCTAGTCCTAGGCGCCGAGGCCTACTTGTCTCTTTCGAAGTTTAGTCATTCGCCCCCTTGGACCATTGGCCCTGTGTTCTGCCAATTTAGAGTTATTTACTTTTTTCTGCGGAATGATTTGACAGTCAACCTTTCTACGGCGGCGCCACTTTCGATGTATCGGAATATTGTTATCTGCTGCATGCAATGCCGTATTCGTCAACTCCAAATCTCGTGTCGATATTTAGCAAAACACTGGCATTAGCAAAACACGCAGTTAGCGGTTTTACGTTTAACTCCAATACAAACATAATGAAATCCATGTATAATATTTTCAAAACGCAGCTAACAATGAAAATATATAGACATAAGACTAAGCTGGAGGAGTCCTATAAACACATTTTATTTCACTGCCACAGCCTTGGCGCAGCGCCCAACTGCATCACTGCATTTGTTACTAAGTGAATCGTACGGATTTTAATAAATCGTCAACCATATTGATGAATATTTTAAACTCAACTTTTCAACTTACGTGTGTGTTCCCGAATGGTCGAACTATTACACTGTGCAGTTACTTTTCAATTATGATAACTATTTATGTACGAATCAATGCGGCGTATATGCGTACGCGTAATATCTACATATATCACAAACATCATATCGTCATCCGATCAAAAAGTGAACTTTTATTGTTTAAGGAAGCTGTGAAAAGAAATTGGTGCTTTTATCCGGTCTATTCCATATCCCATGTCGAACATTTAGTAAAATACGACATATTGGTTCTATGAGGCGTGGGGAAATGAACCTACCCCAATAAATTCCAAACTCAACTAATGAAATTTTATTATATAGCATAATTACCTCACAAGAAACTGTTTTCTCTTTTGAATATTTCGACTGTGACTCGCAGTCTTAATCGGGAGAATGACGTTACAGGTAAAGCTGGGGGAAGAACTGCTAGGAGCGCCTGGCCGACACCGCTACGCAATGTAGGTTTTCCTCTGTGGACGTTGATTGCCTCCTTTATCTTTCTTCGGTGCCAGTTCTCCTCGTGATCTAAAATAGTGACGTCTTTCAATGAACACTGACTTATGGCCTGTGTTCAGTTTATGGCTGATAGGGGTTGGCGACATGAAAGATGTTCTTTCATTCTTGTGCCAAGTGCTCTAGCTGTTTCCCCTATGTAGTGCTGGTCAAATTCTGGGCGCTGAATGTCATATACCACACCACACTTTGCTGTCTTTTCGGTCCTGTCCTTCGGGTGCACCAGTAATGACCGCAGGATAGGTTTGTGGTACACTGGTATGTGGTACACAGGTCTTGAAAATCCTTGCTAGTTGTTCTGATAGTTTACTGATATAGGACAGGCCTATGGCGTGTTGCCGTCTACTGGTTTCTGTAGTGTCGTTCTCCTTCTGTCCTCTTGAATTAGTGATGTTAAACATCCATTGTTTGTAGCCGTTCGCTTTGAGTACTTTCTTGATATGCTCCACCTCTTTGATATTGTCATCATCTTATGTTACCAGGCTTTCTGCTCTTTGTAGGAATGTTCTCACTACCGATCGTTTGTGTTCTAGGTGGTGGTTAGAGTCGTTTTTTCAAATACTTACCTTTCGGTACACCTTTACCTTGGTTGATCCACCGTCCTCCAGACATATGCACGTGTCTAGGAAGGCTAGCATGCTGTCCTGTTCCAGTTCTACAGTGTACTTGATGTTCTCGTCCATCGAGTTCAGACGGTTTGTGAATCGATCTACTTCACTCTCTTGTAACACTGTGAATGTGTCATCCACATATCTCAACCAGATGTTTGGAGGATGAGGGGCTTCCCTTATGGTTCTTTCTTCGAAATATTCCACATATAGATTTACCACTATCGGGGATACCGGTGACCCCATGACTGCTCCCTTCTTCTGTTTGTAGAACACTCCATCGTAACTGAAATAATCGATACTACAGGTCTTTCCGGTACACTGTCCTTGTGGAAATTAGGCAATCCATAGAATTTCGAGACTGTTTCCGATGTTGGATAGATCCTGTGGTATAGGGCCTCCGAAATTGTATTGGTCTTTTTCCACTCTTTCATGGTGATAATTAGTTTGTCTTTGTATACTCTAGTAGGGTCCCCTTTCACCTTTTGTCATATGTGTTGACATCTGCTAGTAATTCTCTTATCTTAACGTCATATTCTGTGGTCTTCATTATCACTGTTGCTCTACACTTGTCTGTCCTCTCTTCCAGTGTTTACTAGATGTGTTCTGCTTGGATCTGTGTTTCACCACGGCTTTAGCTACATTACTTCTCAATATGTCGGCCTTGTGTTTCTCCTTGATGTTATTACATGCCAATTATGTTGCCGTAATCAGTTCGTCTATGGGAAGGCTCTGTGGCGTAATCGCGACAATTAACCGTTTCTTCAACAAAATGACTTCCCCACTGTCAACTCTCGGTTTGCAAGATTGATGACCCTCCTCACTCTGATGTTATCCGGGTCATCTGGTTGTAGAATGCCTGCTCCCTGACTAACTTGTAGTTTGCGTAACACTAACAGGTGATCATCCTTCCATTGTTATCTTTCTCGTGTTTGCCGGAATGTGGTGGCATGTTCGATGATCGCTGTCATATCCTCCATATCAGTTTCTGTTAGTTTCATAAGCAGGTTCGTTTCTAATAATTCTTTCTCGTCTGGTAATTTATTTACCTTGAAGTACCACTGAGATATTCCGGTGTTTAACAACGTCTTCTCTGGTTTTCTCAAGAATGTTGTCGCGTTTATTCCTTTCACCGTCGACCGTAGTTGTAGGCTCTTTGGAATTACGTTGTCATGGAGACAACGTGTATTGAAATAACGGTGGTTCTTCCAGCAAGCTACCTTTCGTGTCACATTGTCCAGCCCCCGTAGTGTTTTTAAACTTTTCGTTCGTGTTGTCGAATGATACTTGACTGGATTGAAGAAAGATAAAGAAGGCAATCAACATCCACAGTGGAAAAACCGACATTGAATCGCGACGTCGGCTAAGAGCTCAAAGGACCAAGCAGTCCTTCTCCGTCTTTAATCTTTATCTGGATCATCATTCTGCCGATGAAGACTGCGAAACGCAGTCGAACTATTCAAAAAAGAAACAAGTTTCTTGTGTGATACTAATGCCATATTATAACAACCAAGAAACCGGATCTTCATTCCAGTCAAAATCTCACACACACACACACACACACACACACACACACACACACACACACACACACACACACACACACACACAATTACTTACTCATTTACTTTTCCTATATATCTCCATCCCCTTCCCTCTCATATTATTTCCTCTCTGTCTATCTATGTGGATCTGCTCTCTTTTTCTTGCATCCATCCTTGCCAAGTGGACCGCCGTCTCAGTATTCCTGACAATGTTTTTCTCTGTCTCTGTCTATCTGTCTGTCTGTCTGTCTGTCTGTCTGTCTGTCTGTCTGTCTGTCTGTATGTCTGTCTGTCTGTGTATGTGTCTGTGTGTGGGTCTCTCTCTCTCTTCTCTCTCTGTCTCTCCCTCTCTCCCCCTCTCCCCCTCTCCCCCTCTCCCCCTCTCCCCCTCTCCCCCTCTCCCCTCTCCCCCCTCTCCCCCTCTTCCCCTCTCCCCCTCTCCCCCCTCTCCCCCCTCTACCCGCTCTCCCCCTCTCCCTCCTCTCTCTCGCCCCCCCCTCTCTCCTGAGTAGATGTATGGTGTGTGTGTGTGTGTGAGTGCGTGTGTGTGTGTGTGTGTGTGTGTGTGTGTGTGTGTGTGTGTGTGTGTGTGTGTGTGTGTGTGTGTGTGTGTGTGTGTGTGTGTGTGTGTGTGTGTGTGTGTGTGTGTGTGTGTGTGTGTGTGTGTTTGACTATGTTCGTTCTCGTGTGTCCGTGCGGAAGGATAAACATTTTCTGTTAATATATATATTCCTTGTACACACGATCAACATTTACTGTTAATATATATATATATATATTAACAGTAAATGTTGATCGTGTTCGTGTGTACGTACAAGGAAATTATACGTCAATGATGTATTATCGACCGATGTTCACAAAATACGAACGTATCCATGAGTTTGTTTATTTTGTAGTAGATATAATAACATTGACTGACATGCTTAGTTAGAAGTCACATAGGTAGTCCTTTATCTATGATGTACCACACTAATTATATGTGAATATTACACATGAGATTTCCTGGTTCTTCTGTACGACTTCCAAATGTGCGCGCACACTCACATCATGATAATGTAATAAATGGTATTAGTAACACAAATCATCATCATCATCGTACAAAGACATGGCTCAAACTTTAATATGTTTCAGTCTCATCCGCTACCATTATAGCAGAGACCGACAGAAAATGGGCTAGCACCAAACTGTCGACCATGATATACAAATGGTGAACGGACGAGTGAAGTCAGGATGATGGCTGATCATTGAACCAACTGCAGCGCTTTGACTATCCTCTATGCATCTCTAAACGCTCGAGTTGCTGAATTTTAGTCTATAATATTTTATTACTCAAAGTCCAGCTAATGGCCTTGGTAAATTTAATACGTTAAGCAATCTTTCAATTTGCCAATATTGTTTTAACCTAGGTTAACGCAATTCAATGTGTGTTGAACTTAAGTTCATAACACTACACTGACAACATCAAGGTACGTGCAGTCAGTCAACTTAGTCCTATAAATTGCTATGAATAGAACAAAATAAGTACCATTGTGACATGTAAAACAAACAACGGTTTCTGATTGTTCTAGAAGGTTGCACGGCAGCGGTGTGATTGGTTTTCCATTATCGAGAACATCATATCAGACGTCGATTGCGTGTAAATTGTATAATTACACCTCTCCATCACATATCAAAATGTGTAAATATCGTGAAGTACTTCCTACGAGATGGCAGGTGTACAAGACCGTGTCAGCATGTTTCTAGTCACGCCACGCACTTCGTCCGTTTACTGTGCCAATGTGTATGATTCAAGCAAGCTACAACAAACTACTTCAGCTAACAATAATTATGTGGTCCCAGTAATCTTAGTCAACGTGCATGGCAACAATCTGCAACAGATCTTCTCTAATAAAACAAGAGTCCTTCTGGTCTTTCTCTTCGCTGATTGATTAGTGTGACCAGCATTAAAACGTACACCAATTAACGTTCATTGGAGCTCTTACGTAGATGTATGACTTTTCAGTTTAATATAGGAGTGCAATAACACACGGATACATGTAACCATATCTACCATGCGAATCAAAAGGCGCATGATATATTTTGCTACCGTCTACAAAAACGTTTTGTTTATAATGTGTTTAGCTACGAAGAGAGTTGTGTATAATATACATACTAGATAATGGAGCGCAGTGGCGCAGTGAATAGAGCCCCGGAGTCTCGCCCGAGAGAACTCGGGTTCGAATCCTGTGCTGCGGTGTCGAACCTTGGGCAACTTCGTTCACTCTACGTTGCTTCAATTCATTCAGCTGTACTATCAACAGTGGTGGATATCTGTGTACGAATAGTCTTCGCGAATTAATTCCAGCGTGGCTGGATGCTCGAGATGGTGTTCAATTTAAAAGCGCTTTGAGCAGTCTTGATGACTGGATACTGCGCTATATAAAACTGTCCGTTATATGCGAGCGGCAAATCCCCCAAAAGTGTTTTATTTTAGGAGTTTAAATGCCCCCACCCCCTACACACAATTGTTATATCATTTGAAAGCTCTACATCTCCCCATCCCAACTAGCCCTGTCGCAGAACTGCCAAGTGGTGCACTAAGGGTGAATCGAAGATCCAAAAAGGTCACCGTCAAATGATGGATTTTTGAAATAGTGCGCTTTTGCAATCGTCTTAACATTACAATGGTCGTATATCTACTTTACTTAATTGCAAGATGGCCAAGTCATATATTTTTGGAACGCTTATGTCTCCCCATGTGTCACCTGATATGGTACGAGTGGAGCTAAGGTCAAACAAGTTCACCGTGAAATGATGAACGTTCGATTTTTTGCAATACCGCGAAAGCAATAAAGTTACAATGACTCTGTAAATACTTCATTTATATGTACGAGTCATATATTATGTGAAGTGCCATTTCCCCCCGTCAAAATGAGATATGACATGGAGCTGTTAGTTGATGGAGTAGGTTTGGAGCGACGATAAAACAAATTCAACGTCAATTGATAAATGTTCGAAATTGTGTCATCCCGCAAACACCATACACTATAAATGGTTGTGTATATCTAGTTTTCTTATTTATTCATAACAATGTCGTATATCTTGGGAAAGCCAACTGCCTCCCCGTCAATATGGGATACGACGGGGAGCTATCAAGTGGAGCAGCAGGTGTAGAGTGAAGGTTAAACAAGGTCACCATGAAACGAAGAATGTTCAAAACTACTCACTTCACAAACGTTCTAGATTTACAATGATTGCGTAGCTACTTTATCTGTTTACACTAGGTCATGTTACATACCGTTTGAAAGCGTGTTGCATGCTCGTCACTATGCGTTATGGCTTGTAGTTGTAAACTGGTGCTCTAATTGTGGAGTGCAGGTTAAACAAGGTCACCGTCAAAAGATGAATGAATTTTCGAAATTATGCCTTTCCGCAGATAACAGGTTAGCCAACATGTGATGTTATACTTTTAACTGCATTTTTGTTAATGGCAGGAATTCTTGCTAGATCCACCACACAAGGGATAAGAAAATAGGTGTATATGAATGCCACCCTCAATTTTTAAGGTTATTTCAATGTCACAAACTCAAACTTGTGTCAACATATTTTTATTAATTAATTGACATCTTCTTGTACACACCGTTGCATAAAACCAAATATTTTATGACTCATACATGTATTGGCTGTGTTATCAGGTGCTGAACTTTGAATTTACTCATAAATACATGGGAAAATCTAACATAAAAACGTGATCTTTTCAATTGTGTTTATCGCGTACACCAAAGTTGTTTACACACCCAATTATTCTATATAAGCCTATTTGTATATATTCCTGTTGATATAATATGCATATTATTTATTACTACACATGCATTTGTTCATTAACGTGACGTGAAAGTCAAAGAACTTGCAAAAATGCAGTTATAATGTTGACGAAAAGAGGTGGCAATCGGAGATTAGAACTCTTCCTCGCAACACAGTCGACCAACTGTCAGATGTTTTGAGGAACGCGACAATTCAATATCTCAAGAGGAATCAAAATTTCAGAAACTGGTTGACATACGTGGAAACTATGGAGATCATGCTGGACATCACCAGGGCTGAGACGGGCTATATAGACCCTTTCGCTGCAATTATACATTGACTAACAATCTACAATCATACAAACTATGCCCTCTCGATGGAGAACAGTCTCTATGGCAGATGTGAAACACCCCGAGAAGACAGCACCATATATTCATGCTGTATTCATTAATGCAACCTTTGTTTTGAAGAAAACCAAACGGCCCTTCATCCAAATTCAAACTGATCGGCCAATTGAATTGATGTACAGATTATACAAGATGCATAATGGCATCATCGGCCTTACAAGGTACGGTAAAGCCAGGGATACGTTTTGAGTCACATGGTCAGAACGATTACGAATGTCACATTACTCAAGATCCCCCTCTTCAATATGGAAGACGACGAGGGAGAGACCACGTTCAAATACTCTGATGGTATCCGCCACGGATGAAGCATGGAAGCGTGACGCTGATGACCCAGACAAGCTCGTCACAAAGGTCTTGGTGTGTTCAGAGGAACTGACGGTGAATGTGGAAACACTGACTTTCAGCTGGGAGCGATGGTCACGGACGCAACATTGGTGGCCTTTTAACCCAACTCATCTAACAGCTGAAGACCAAGAAACATAGTAGGTTATAATCACCGTGAAGCAACGACTTTTGAAGGACCGAGGAAGCAACGTTCATAAACCTTTGCAACTACACAATATAGAAAACACTACCAAAGTTTACAGATAACTGTTAAAACAATAGGTCAACGGTGTCACTACTGGACGAATAGTGGAAATGGTGAATACCATGACAATTTAGCTATCCCCAATCCAGCTGTCCATAGCCACATTTGGAGGTGACATGAACTCAACACCAAAGGTATAGCTGTCCAGTGTCTTGATACAGCTGGACTTCGTACACCCTTGAAACTTCCAGAAACAATCTGAAAGAATATGAGAATGATAACCTGCTCAGGTTCCGCGCACTAACAGGAATTCAACATCAACCTTTTGTGGTCATGTGACGACATCGAGTTTACAAAAAGTCCAGAACCAATCAGCTCCTTGTCAAAGGAATTGGTCACGATGGGGAAATTGCACCGGCGGGATATGTTGTGTGTTATCTATTCTATGGCATTCGCTCATGAGTAGCAAACCGTCGATCCTATCAGGATCCAACTCTTTGGGTCTGACGATACTACCCCACCCTCCACCCTACAACTTCATATTGCACACGCTAATCACCATGCAAGTATTTGGTTACAGGCAAATATTGAATATATAGTTATATCCTCCCATATCGGCACATATACAAGGAAGAATGTATCAGAATGTCTGTGTGAACGCGGTATCCCTTGTTGTAGATGTATGTGGATGCCACTGAAAATACAGAGCGGCTCGGCGAACCGGATCGATCTTTTTTGTAATGCCGATGATTACATTATGCATCCTACATGTGCTAGTAATTGGCTCAGTTGCCTGACCAGCAGGCACTCGCCTTTTGGTTTTCTTCACAACAAAGTATCCTTTAATGAATACTGCACGAGCCTCTGGTGCTGTCTTTTCGGAGTATTTCACATCTGCCAGAGAGACTGTTCTCCATCGGGATGGCATAGCTTGTATGATCATAGATGGTTAGCCAGTGTGTAATTGCAGCGAAAGGTTATATATATTTGCCAATCATCTCAGTCCTGATGATGTCCATCATGATCTCCATAGTTTCCACGTATGTTAACCAGATCCTGACATTTTAATTCCTCCAAGATATTGAATTGTCTCATTCCTCAAAACATCTGGAAGTTGGTCGATTGCGATTGCCACCTGTCTTATTCAATATCCTAGCTACATTTTGGGCAAGTTCTTTGACTTTCATGTCATGTTAATGATCACAGTGTAGTAATACATGATATGTCCATTACATCAACAAGAATAGATACAAACAGGCTTAACAATAATTGGGTGTGTAAACAGCTTTGGTGTAAGCGTAAGCGATAAACACATTTGAGAGAAACACGTTTTTGTATTAGATTATCCCATATATTTATGAGTAAATTCAAAGTTCAACACCTGATAACACAGGCAATACATGTACAAATAATAAAATATGTGGTTATATCCAAAGGTCTGTACAAGAAGATGTCAATTAATTAATACAACTATTTTGACACAAGTTTGAGTTTGTGACCCTCAAATAACCTTCAAAATCGATGGTGGCATCCACATATACATATTTTCTTATCCCTTGTGTGATGGATCCAGCATGAATTCCTGCTATTAACAAAACTGCAATTAAAAGTATATCATCACATGTTGGCTAACCTTCTATATGCAGAAAGGCATTATTTCGAAAACTCATCTGTTGACGTTGACCTTGTTTAACTTTCACTCCACAGTTAGAGCATCACTTTATAACTCCATCACATGACTTACAACACATTTTGACGCGGATACAATAATGATTTCAAACATGTAGACAAAATAGCTACGCAACCATTGTAAATGTAGACCTTTTGTGGAGTGGCGTAGTTTTGAACATTCGTCGTTTGGTGGTGACCTTGTTTGTCCTTCACTCCACACCTACTGCACCAATTGATAGCTCCCCGACGTATCCAGTATTCACGGGGAGACAGTTGGCTTTCTAACGGTATACGAAATTACCATGAATAGATAGGTGACGTAGATATACCAACTATTTATATTGCATGACGTTTGCGGGATGACATAATTTCGAACATTTATCACTTGACGGTGACTCTGCTTGATCGCCGCTCCACACCTACTCCGTCAAGTTACAGCTCCATGGGGAGAAATGGTTCTTTCACACAGTATAAGATACGTACATAAACATGAAGTAGTTGCAGGGTCATTGTAACTTTATAACTTTCGCGGTATTCCAAAAAATCGAATATTCATCATTTCACATGACCTTGTTTGACCTTAGCTCCACTCGTACCATATTAGGTAACACCTCGATACCGTACCTCAATTTGAACGGGATACAATACGCTTTCCAAAAATATATGAATTGGCCATCTTGTAATTAATTAAAGTAGATATGCGACCATCGTAATGTTAAAACGATTGCGGTAGCGCACAATTTCGAAAAATCATCATTTAATAGTGGCCATGTTTACTGCACCACTTTGCAGCTCTTCGACAGGCCTCATTCGGACGGGAAGATGTAGAGCTTTCAAACGAGATAACATTTGGGTGTGTTGCAGAGTGACATTTAAATCGGTCCAAAAAGTGGTTCTTCCGCTCGCCTATTACTTTTCAGGAACTAAAACGTGCTACATGTATTGTGACACATGGCTCTACGCAGATATAATACTAAGAACATCAGTGCCTTTGAAGTGAATACTTATTGCAATGTACTTGTTTATGCTTTGGCCATAACTGTGCACGCGAATCTAGAGGGATTGTTTAAGAAATAAGAAATAAAAGCAGGCAAAACATAGGTTGAAGAAGAACATCACAGATGCTTTTTAATGGCGTCAGTCACAGGCATAGTACAACTGGAAACGATTTCGATTGCAGTGTTAGTAGCACATTTGGGCAACGACGTCCAGGACACGGTATTCTTGTCGATGAAGAAGTAGATATCATGATAAAAACATACACAAAATATCAATTGGTAACTTCTAACGGCATACATGGTTTTTGATGGTCTTATGTACTGAGAAGGATTGTGTGGTCACGCACTATGCCTATTCTTCAACGAGCTAACTCCTTATCTGTCAAACGCAATTTTTTTGAAACTCATGCCAGTCTTCACAAAAAGAAGAGCCATTTATGTTGTTTTGATGACAAATGTATTAATACATCGAAACAGTATGTACATACGCAATGGCATCATACATATACCTCCACTACTTGATAATTGATCTGTACAATATAGTCATAACGTTTACATGTCCAATGAGATCCAACGCAATCGTAAGCGGTTGACGACTAACAGACAATGTCAACGCCTTCCTTGTCAAGTAATCCCATATTCACAATAATTGTTTAAGAATCGGATAACGCTAGACTACCTTTATCAATCATGGTCTTTCGCTGTTGTTCAGGTCAGCTGGGGAAACAATCAACATTCTGTTCGTTCTCTTTTTGAGAATATTTTGCCGTCGCAACAAATGTACTTCCGGCTGTCGTAAACTAGCACGCCACAACATTCGACAAATGGTGTTGCTCCAGACCAAAGTACGTTTTCACAGCACGTCTCAACACGGGGATCATATATTTGGTCGCCGCATTCTGGAAAATAATTTCACTTATCAATCGAAGGTTGTATTGCTAGGTGTCAATTAATGAGTCAGTTTAAAATTGCCATACAGTTATTAAGGCTACTTGTTTTAATTGGAACACATGTCAAAACGAACCAAAATGGTTTCATGGTTGTAAGCTGCACTCATTTATTGATTAAATAGATTACACTGCAACAATAGTTTTAGTCGCATTCATGCTTCCACTTTTCAAGTAGCTGTCTTCTTCGGGTAACCTGTAACACTGTATCATCATTGGAAAGAAAATGAACTTGGGTTATCATTTAATGTTGTGTATAGCAACGTCTGATGTAACTTAAAAGTGCAATTTTTATTAACCGTCTGAATACGTTTAATTCGACTTCCTACACGTGACAGTAATGTGTTTACTCTATATAGTACTAGTAGTTGCATGTGTGTGTGTGTGCGTGCGTGCGTGTGCGTGCGTGCGTGCGTGTGTATGTGTGTGTGTGTTAAAAAACGCCTTTTTAGTGTGCCTATACATATATATATATATACACACACACATATATATATATATATACTCCTAACAGCAGCATACGTCGACCAGATATGCATAAGGGACCACCTTAGGCAGACCACCGTTTTTAGGCAGACCAGAGCCGGTCTGCATAAAGTTTTGACCCTTGATTGCGTAGACAGTATCTTTTATTTTATAATTTGAACTGTTAGTGTATGTAGTATACCCAGACATATAATGATATCAATAATTATTTTCACAAAAAAAAAATGTTTTTGTGATTTTGAGAGACGTTTTCTCGGAGGTTGTATATCCTATCTCTCATAATGGAGCGGTCGACCTATGCTGCCCTTAGGCTTATATATATATATATATATATATATATATATAGATAGATAGATACACACACACACAGCCCCCCCCCCCCCCCACACACACACACTTAACGAAGATCAACTTACCATTTCCCGCGAGAAACCTCGACGACGATTCGTGAACACAACATGCACCAATAACCGCAAACATAATAATATATTTCGTTGACATCCGCCTGAAGACAAGATCAAAGCATTGTAATTCATCTTTGTGACACTGCCACATGACAAGTATAATATACGTGTATGTTAATATAATAACGTTCTATAATAAACTAAAAACCGCTTATAGTTTATAATACACTTACAGATTAATAAAAAAAGTGACGTGAATATGGTGCACGCATGAAAGTTTCCATTAGAGAACGCAACAATACGATTCTTTTATGTGCTGAAGATAACGAACTATAAAATAATGCATTTGTTACGCATCGTACCATATTTGGCACGGTCATTACTATTGAGTCTGCCAATTATCAAATAACTAATTGATTGAAGCAATTCATATTTACAATATATTTTATTTACAGTGTCATATCGACCACTTACATATTGATCTGTGTCACAGAATTTCTCGATATTAGCGCGCTGTGCTGATTTGTTAAACGACGGATGTCCGTCTACTTCCTCTGGAATTGACGATGTGTCTCGGTTGTATATTGGATTTGATTGATCGTTTCAAGTATTGGCTTTATATAGTATCACGGTTGATGGTCATGTTAAAGTGCTCGAACGATTTATTTACTCGATGCTTCTCAATACCTAAACTGCTTATTGAGAGCACGTGCAGAACTTGTCGTGAACACGAGAAAGGAGTGGAACCCAGATACATTAATACATTGTGAAAATTTTGAAACACGTGAACAAAGGATGTCATGTGCTACTTCATATTCCGACACCTTATTACTAATTTCTAGTATCACCTGTTTAAGTATAAACATACTACCCGGTATTCAACAATCTGCCATTAATGAAACACCCATAATTAAATACCCTACATGTAAG
>OZ023218.1:26970181-27317681 GCA_963995525.1 Escarpia spicata
GCTGTCACCCGTGCCCAGATTTATTTATGACGTCTACCAGTCACAAAAAGCCCGGACGACACTTTCTATTGTTATTTTTACTACGTATTGAACTATTGTGTGAAAATAGTGGCAGGGCTTTTTCAACATGTACATAATCGGCTATATATCTACTAATTATAGGGGTACACGATAACATTTTAAGTCAGCATATGTGGAAAAGGGAAGCACGTATGTGCCGCAAAATTTATATCAATACAATAGATAGGATTGAAAAGAATCCACATAATATATCAAATTATATTGACATTTTAGATAGGTTTCGTGACGGACGGTGTATAATAGATCAAAACAATTACGTTCATGCGTGGCACACGACAACCATTTTTACATCAAAAACTTCACAATTCATTTGCAAATAAAACAACACTAGATTTTCTGACAAATTATGTAATATATTGTATACACAAACAAAATAATAACCTTACCTCCTTATGTTTCATAACAGCCGCCCAAGAACATAATCCGCAACATATGAACTAATTACAAGGTTACAAAGCTAATTTTGTTAACAAAATGTCTCTTACGGTGAGATACGTATTTGTAGTTAATGCACACATCAATATTGCAGACGAAGTTGAAAGTAAAACACAACATATTCTAACATATATTAACAATTTAGTTTGTTTTCCTGAAGGGTGGGCATTAGTTTAAATCATTATTTACCCATTTTATTTATTGACCATTTATTACGACAATTCTGTTTATCTCACAATAATCCCACTTCATTTCCAAATAAAATAACACTATATTTTCTGACAAACAGTGTAATATTTTGCATACAAAACCGATTTCATAACCACCGTCTTCAAACACAATCGACTATAATTATATCTGCTATTTGCACAACTACATAGCTAATTTTTATTACAAAATGTTTTGAAAGTTAAGATACGAATTTGTGGTTAACATGAATGCAAATATTGCATATGTACTTGAAAGAAAAGTACAACATATGCTCTGATTGTGTTAACATTTTCATTTGGTTTAATGATAGAAGGTGTACAATAGTTCAAATCATTACTTACACACGTGGCGCATGGCAATTGTTTTTACATGTATATTACATCGTTTGTCAGAGAATCTAGTGCTGTTTTATTTTGAGAAAAAAAATGCGAAGTTTTCCATGTAAATATAATTGTCTTGTGCCGCGTATGTAAGTAATTGTTTTGAACTATTGTTCACCTTCGGTTACGAAACCTAACTAAAATGTCAATATAATTTGGTATGTGTTGTGCTTTCACTTCAATTATATATATTGCATTGATTAAAAATTTGCTGCACATACTGGACTTGGCTTTCCACACATGCTGACACAAAATGTCATCGTATAGCCGTATAATTAGTAAATATAAAGCCGATTATGTACCTGTTGAAAATCCTTCAAAACGGCTTGCCTGCGTTTTCGTAAAAATAGCTCACAACGCCGTAAAACAATCACAATAGAAAGTGTCATCCGGGCTGGTTATAACCAGTAAATGCCATAGACAAATCCTGGCATGGATGACAACTTGTCATATTTAGGTACCCTTGATGTCATTTATTTAGATTTTGTGCCTAGACTATAAAAAGTTTAAAAGGTCAGTTCTTTAAATAGCGCAGTATCCAATCAAAGCGCTTTACGCACTCCCTGGCAGACCAGTTGAATCGAACACCATCTCGAAGCATCCAGCCACACTGCAATTAATGGGCGAAGACTATTCGTACACATATATCCACCACGGGTTATAGCCAGGTTATTATTCATACACCTGAGTGAACTGGAGCAACGCATAGTGAACGAACTTGCCCAAGGTTCGACACCGCCGCACAGGATTCGAACCCGGGTTCTCTCGATTGAGAGTCCGATGCCCTAGCCTCTGCACCACGGCGCTATAACACATTCTGCGAGGAGTATCCTTTAATTTGAATAACCATTATTATCAAACCGGCACAAAATACGAATATATACTGATATATGTATAGTATATTTTATGTTGCACAACGCTGTCTGTCACTTACATCTTGTTCTCTGTGTAGCAAACTGTCTTGATCTGATGATTGCTCAAATGACGGATGTTCCTCAACGTTCTGTGGATTTGACACCGTATTTTCGTTGATTACTGGATCTGCCTGATTTCTCCCAAGCTCTGGATTAATATAGCAATGGCAAGTGGTCTTCGTGTGGTTCTGACACGAAGACCACCTGGTTATTTATTTACTCGCCACTTCTTGATTCCAGAAATGAAGTGGGCGTACAAACAAACAAATACGCTTTAAAAATCTGACTTCATTTCACAGAATTAGATGTTGACAGTAAGCAGCTGCACCTGGCGAGGCTGAGAGAGGTGGCTATGAACGTGTGGGGAACATGGGATACGTGTAGAACACTGAATGATGCATTTATATAGAGAGTAGTACGAATGTGGAACACTAAATGATGCATTTATCAATCAAACAATCAATCAACCAACCAATCAATCAAAGCGTTTATTCAAGCAAATCGTCAGACATGTTTGCAGTGGTGAGACAGATTTGGGCTATGGCACATATTACGTCACAGTACTTTTCCAAGCGGCAATCACTATTTCATACGGAATTTCATTCGGAAATCGGCTGATTTTTACACATTAAACTGCGTGTATATATTAACTAAGGAACCTTAGTAAAATGAAGCAAGGTATTAGACATGTCTAAATGGCACCATGTTAATATGTTATTTACGTTGTTAAAATAGAAAATGTATGTTCAGGTTACCTTTAAGTATACAAATCATACTGGTCAAGCGTTTCAAGGGAGCAACATTCAACTAAAACTACTTACAACGTTGCGATACTCCTTTTTCGACATAGCAATGTTTTACTTAATTTAGAAACAAAGTACAGGCGTATAGTAATCCTTATGCTTTGATACATTACCATTAAACAATTAAATTTCTTCTGCTAACAATAACTTTTTAATTAAGTATGTTATAGTGTCGTTTACAACAGTGATAAGAACGAATATTGATATATGTGACATTCAACGAGTTCCGAGGTGTTGTTCCATAGACATTTATATAGAGAGTTGTATGAATGTGGAGCACTGAATGGTGCATTTATGTACACATTTGTATGAGTGAATCATGTGTACAGGGAAGTCATTTGATTTGAACTTTTGTGCCGCCATATTTCTTGTATTTGGTGTCAACATTAGACAGCAATGGTATAATCATACATAGTGTAATTTTTGCGAACATAGGTAATCATATTATCATATGAATATGTTCGTGCTCGAGCGCGTGTGTGTGCGTGCGCGTGCGCGTGTGCGTGCGCGTGCGCCGCGTGTGCGTGAGCGTGTGACTAATGTCGACGAGAAAGCCTTATAGTTGCGTGATCCCGTGTTCACATATAAGTGACGGTGTATGTTGTCAAGGCCTCTCAGGTTTTGTTCACAATGACTAATGCAATACTATAATAAGCGTTCTATTTTCTCTGTTTGAACTGTCCGCACGGTGCATTTACTTTGCATTACTCACTGCTCGTAAACACGTCTCTGTTGCCAGCGCAGAGCCCACGTGCTGCTAGTCAGCTAAATACGCAGTAACTTCATGAGAGTTCCAGGATTGCTGCGTTCTACCATAAGCACACTTACCGTCTACGACCCGGTGTCAATCAAATGAACCTCAGCCTTACCTAAACACATTGTGCTGTTTGGTGGTTGGTTTGGAATGTTAATTCAGTTGTAATTCGTTAGGAAATATTGTTCACGGGCTATTTCTCAACGTATTATGCTGTATGTATAGTGCGACGGCAAAACAAAACAAGTCTGCATTTTGTGATAAAAGCATTAAACTCAGCCAATATAATATAGACTACTCTATGAAAATTATTTCCAGATATAGGTCCATTCGATAGTACACACACTACACATAAATTATCTGCGCGTGTACGTGTGTTTGATAAAAGGGCAATGTTGTGCATTATGCCTTAATGGTTTTATAGATATAGACTGACTTCATGAACAGCGGTATATTCTTTAAAAAATAACTATAATAGATTGCGAATAAGATTAATAAATGCATTTATGATACGTTTCAGTGCTCACAAACGAATTGTTATTATTGTTTTCCATTTGACACTTTATTTGACTTGCCTTTGATCTGCCGACCATGGGCCGTGTCATATGACCTGATCTTTGGCCTATATTTTGACCTGCACTTTAGCCTGATATTTGACTTATCGCTCATCTGGCTCTTGGGTCGGATGGTCTTTGCATATGCACGCTCACGCTCGAAATACGGTTATACCCAAAGTCAATTAACTTGTCATCAGTCTTTGGACGGAACGGAAACAGCAACTTCATGTTCTTGTTGTACACCAGATAAATATTGAGTTAAATCGACTGCATTAGCATGATTTAATTTACATCCGAAGACATGTCAAAAGTGTGTATTTGGAATCACTCCACTGGCAGTTGTAAAATAACAAACAAAACAAGAACGCCTAGAGACAATGTAACTCTGAAAGATATCAGGAGTATATAGAAGTGGATTGAACCAACTTGACATCACCCTGGTAAAATAGAGTGATGCACGCCAGACACAACACTCGTGCTCCGAATACATTCAACGGACACAAACCGTGTGACGTTGTTGACCCGATGGGCTTTGACACAGTTTGTGTCGTTATTTTGGTCTGACATGACATTGTCATTCTTTCTTGAGTTACCACGCGTGCCAACTTCTACAGTTCGTCAAAACAAACATGTACCATGTTGCGCAAAGTGGTTAAATTAAAATTAAGTAGGGCCAATATGCAGAAATGTACGATATTAATAACATGAAACGCCCTAACTCGTGACGTTAGTACACACAGAAGGACGTAGTAGCAGAGTAACTCCGCCTCCACGTTTTTTCATAAGAGGTTCTTTCATGTTTTATACATATATACTGATGCCTAGAATGATTTGTGAAACGTATATTTTTATGTAAATACACATCTCCAATTTCGCATAAACTTTAATATATGCAACGTAGGAAGAATTACATTGCCCAAATTTCGAAACCTCAGTAGACCTAGGTCCTAGGTGGAGTAGAACATTGATCGAAAGCCTGGAGCGACTACCCGCGTAGCTGCCGTACGTGCCCATTCCCCATAGATCACTACACTAATCGAGCTGGCTAGCACCCACGGGCCTCCAGTTGGTAACCACTCAAATATCATTCTCATTAGGGCTTAAGGGATTCGATCCATCATTGAGGCCTCGTGAGATGACTACGCAGACGTGTAAAGTAGCGCGAATCCATGACCCACGTTGTGTTTTAAACAACTATTGTACTATTATCGGGTAGTTTGGTTAATGCGCCATGGAGATTGTTGTATCTAACGCTGAAACAAACATGGCGATGGCGATTAGTAAGACTTATAGTTTCATTATTGACTACAGTGGCGCAACCTCACGAATGCAGGATTGTCGATAATGTGTTTCGGGATAATCGTTGTACAATATATTTCTCGAGGTAATTGTCGTACAAGATATTTTGCAAGGTAACAGTCGTACAATATATTGTCCAGGTAATCGTTGTACAATATATTTGTCGAGGTAATCGTTGTACTAGATTTGTTTTGGAGTAATGGTCATACAAATTGTTTGTCGAGGGAACCGTCGTACTTGATATATGTCGGGGTAACCGTCGTACAATACTTTTGTCCAAGTAATTGCCGTACAAGATGTATGTCGAGGTTATCATTGTACAATATATATATATATATATATATATATATATATGAATTAATTCCACAAAGCATACGGTCAATACATAATGCGCCTGAATTTCCTGAAGCCCTTCGCGTGGATGGCTGCATTGGTTATATCCTACTAGAATTGCCTCTTATCTGGGCTGCATACACTGCATGGGCGTGTCTATGTGGATACCTGATATCGAGTGATGCTTCCGCGTGGCGGTTGCTTGCATTAACACTTGTTAGCAGAATGATACAACCAAAACTAAATCACTTAATAAATTACTTCTTGTTGTCATCACTTTTCCTATGTCAACCATTAACTAAACCTACATAGATTATAATTACTATAGTCACACCTTGCACTGTTTTTATCTTCAACCTGTGTTATGAATTTGTTTGGTACTAATTTGTATCGATTGTGACGACATCGTGTGTTATTTACTGCGATATAAGGTCTAATCCGTGATCGCATGTATGTTTTTGTATTTCTGTAAAATGCGTACGTGACTTTTGTAGTGCAAAATAATTTGCTCTAACAAGCTGTCAGCAAGGTAATGCACGATTCTCGACCTATAGAGTGCTTTTGCCAGCAACACGTGAAAAATATCAAAGCGAGCTCAAGTGACCCTTATTTGTACTCATGTTTTTATTCTCGTAACGTGGAGAGTTTAAAGTGTTGCTTAAATTAATCATCCAGGTAATATATATATATGTCCCATCCGGCCACGTGAAACTGACGCACTCGTCACCCATTCTGTGAGCTCGGGTTGGTCACGTGATTACGACAAACAGTGTGCGACCTTCGCTAACGGTTCTGCCTGGCCGTATATATAGGAGGTATAAGACAGAGCGCTCAGTCAGATCACCCAGGAGTCAGATTGCTCAAGACATCGCAGCAACACTGAGAACATCGCTGTCCGATCTTCTGGTTCGCCTAGACGATTCTTGAACGCTTCGCTGTGGAACGATAGTTATACTTGCAGACATGTAGGTGGCAATTTTCGTACCAGTAATATTTGTTGCTCTTGCTGTTGTTGTTGTTTGGGAGTTTACGTTTGTGTGTGTGTGTATGTGTACGTGTATGTGTGTGTGTGTGTGTGTGTGTGTGTGTGTGTGTGTGTGTGTGTGTGTGTGTGTGTGTGTGTGTGTGTGTGTGTGTGTGTGTGTGTGTGTGTGTGTGTGTGTGTGTGTGTGTGTGTGTGTGTGTGTGTGTGTGTGTGTGTGTGTGTGTGTGTGTGTGTGTGTGTGTGTGTGTGTGTGTGTGTGTGTGTGTGTGTGTGTGTGTGTGTGTGTGTGTGTGTGTGTGTGTGTGTGTGTGTGTGTGTGTGTGTGTGTGTGTGTGTGTGTGTGTGTGTGTGTGTGTGTGTGTGTGTGTGTGTGTGTGTGTGTGTGTGTGTGTGTGTGTGTGTGTGTGTCATATATCAATAAACCATGTAGAGAAACAGAAAACGGCAATTGAATAGTTGAATATTTGTGTAATTTCCAGGTGCACGTCACAAAAGAAGTTATTGATGATTGCGGTTGTCGTCGCCTGCTGTTTATCCATAACACATGGATGGCTCATTTGGCCAGGTAGGTAAATCTAGGAGCTTCCTCTTACGGTTTATGTCACTCATTTACCAGGTGCATGTTTGGTATAAACCATTTTAACCAAGTACGGAAGCATTAATGCAAAATTACGGCAAGATACCGACGCCTTACACGGGTGCGCTGTCATGTTTTCGTAGCTTTGACAAGTTAGAAATATAGGTAACCGTCACTAAAACTCACCCGTGAATTATCGTCTGCTTTACCCATCGTCATCGAGTTTGAAAATAATAATGCGTGGAGTTTTGACCTGCCGCAGTAGAAAGCTGGTATTTGTGTAGCGTGTTTCCCTTACTGTTTGATATTAATTATCCATCGTTCTGTTATGATGAACGTAGTATGTATGTCCGGGTTAAACACAACGGAAACTTACTTTGCAATTACAGTGGAAACTTACTTTGTAGTAACAAAATAACTGTTATCAGTAAAATTATCTTTAGTACGTCACTCAAATGCATTGGCATTACTGGAAAACAATACATACTCGATACTATCGAGTAACACAAAATATGCTCATTCTCTGCCAACTATTACGAAATTAATAAGGTGTTTGAATTGTGTAATTTATATTCATTACATGGTGCACCGTTTCCTTTGACTTTGTATCAGTAGTGTCATAGTCAGTGATATATGGAAAGGGATTGATTGGACGCAAACAATTATTTGTATTCGTAGGTAGTGTTAGAATACGTCTTCTTCCATTCAGTTACATATATATCCTGTTGGGATATTAACGTACTGAGTGCTTCGCAGCAGAGGGATGCAAAAAAATAAAAACACAACTTTAAAATCCAGTGTGAAAATGCACAGTTAAGTACTGCCATTTGTGTCGTTTCTTTATTTTTTTATCGGAGTTTTATTTTCTGGAGGTCCTGTCTGAAAGATTCTACACGATTTTGAATATCATCGTTCATGTTTTCAGACTGCGGCGGTCAGCCTTATGACCCTCGGGAGGAGACGTGTTGTCACAATATCATTTGGAACGATGCCAGCGAGGACGACGCTTGCTGCGGAGTGATGGTGTTCGACAAACGGAAGTCGATCTGCTGCGACAGGAAGATCTTCTCTTTAAAAGAACGGAAAACGTGTTGATCTATTTTGACTGACGTTTTGTTAACGGCGTTGAACGCTGTATCTAAGTGTTCGTGTCAGTTTGCGTTTGTTGTCTGAAAGACGCACTTTGCAAGATTGCATTAGCCGTGCATTTGCAACTGTTGGTTTATAACATTATTATGCTACCTGGGATGAACGTCGCTAATGCATATTCACACGCTAACACGCACCATATGTAAACACCCGCATCTTTATTGACACGCACGCATACACACGTAATCACTCAGATATTATTTTGCTTCTCTCTTGTTCCTTTTTCCGTTCTTCTTGTCACTTTGTTGTTCATTCCAATCGTACAAAATTAAAAACAATTACTATTTGTAATACCAGTGTTATTATAGCTAATGAAATATAAATAGTCATATATAACTGTCTAGCGATCGTTCAAGTCTTAATGTCGGTATCCATGGATCAGTCATAGTTAACACTCAGTTCGTGTATATGGGTAAATGTACATGGTTGATCTCAGTAAAACTATTCTACACAAACACACATACAAACGAACGCACGCGCGGGCTCACACACACACACACACGCGCGCGCTCTCTCCTCTCTCTCTCTCTCTCTCTCTCTCTCTCTCTCTCTCTCTCTCTCTCTCTCTCTCTCTCTCTCTCTCTCTCTCTCTCTCTCTCTCTCTCTCTCTCTCTCTCTCTCTCTCTCTCTCTCTCTCTCTCTCTCTCTCTCTCTCTCTCTCTCTCTCTCTCTCTCTCTCTCTCTCTCTCTCTCTCTCTCTCTCTCTCTCTCTCTCTCTCTCTCTCTCTCTCTCTCTCTCTCTCTCTCTCTCTCTCTCTCTCTCTCTCTCTCTCTCTCTCTCTCTCTCTCTCTCTCTCTCTCTCTCTCTCTCTCTCTCTCTCTCTCTCTCTCTCTCTCTCTCTCTCTCGCTCTCTCTCTTTCTCATTCGCCATTCTATCCGATTCTCCTATAATGTCCTTCTCCTTTCAGTACTATTCTTATACAGCTTCTCTATCAGACTCTCCTCTTCTCTCCTGAAATCGTAAGCCGTCTCGTGCGTTTCTTGTTCAAATGAAATATTTATTAAAATACTGTTTTGAAAATGACGTCAATCTTTGTTTTACCAGTTTCTTTCATTATGATGTATATATCAGAGTCACGGATCGTATAACACAGAACGTTTAGATTCGCATTTTCATAATGCAAAGCATGTAACACGTGCATAATTATATATTGCATTACCAATCAATACATATAGTCGGATAACAATAGTCCTACTGATTTCATAATTAGAATGTACGTGTATTTTAATATTGTTGTAGCCTAGCTAACAATCCCTTATTTTTATTATAATATTACATTAAATGATGCGTAGACATAACCGCATAAAAGAAGTATCGTTCAACCGCAGTTCTATGAACACGTTTATTCAGTTTCACATCCAGTAAGCGGTTCTCTTCTTGAGGAGTGTAAAGTCCCGGGTCAGCCCGGATCGAATCAACGAGGCATTCGCAACGCGATGCGTGTCCCTTCGATTGTTCTCAGTTGCCTTATCACGACCGCGTAAGTTCCTTCGTAATATATGAGTGTGCCATCAAAATGACCCACATTCTGCTTTTTTGTTTGTTTTATGTCCCACCATCATACTGAGAACATGTTGTTTATTTCAACAAATTAACGTGCTATAGACAGTGGTGGTTGTGTGTTTTCAACCATGTTTTCTTCATTCGTTCTTCAATATTCCGTTTCATTCGGCAATTCGCATTTGACTGTGATGAAATAATCCTTCGACAGCTGTCCCGGAGATATATGTTTTTAAATGGGGAATTCGTTACCTATGTTTGATCGAACAAAATACACAGGTTTACAGTTTCTTTCTCCCATTTTAAAGGGGAACTGAAACACAACTGTTTCATGCTATTATTTAAATATATACTATATAAGTATACATATATAGTGACAGAAACGTACTCATTTATAACACAAACTGAAAAACCGATTTTGTTCGATGCATATATCGTCGATATAGAGCACATCGCTATCTGTGTTCCTAGCGAGTGGTCCTATCTAATCAATATAAAATATCGGGTTTTTTCGATTTACTTCCTTAGTAGACATTTCTGCGCGAAAACAGAAAATGTGGTTCCTATTAATACGATAGTTGTTCAAATAATTTGTATACGCGTTCGAAATAAAAAGGTGACATTAAATGGCAACGATTTATAACCAATGAAAAATGTTATACTTCCCGAACGAAGTTTATAGCAAAGCATTTAAATTACCAATCAGAGTCACTCAGCGATCCGCCATTTTGTATTTGAACTAGTAGCGTATACAATATCATTACGTTCACACATGAATAACAGAGGGCGCTGCTCGAGTGACTATGCTTGGTTATTTAAATGCTTTGATTTTAGCTGCCAGAAGGGGGCGGGGCTTTCAAAACAACGGTCAGAATACTAGATGCGCGCGCATACCGGGTCTATTTTTAGTTAGTTGTTTACAAAGACGTCGAACGATTTTTGTAGAGACGAGTTATTAATAAGTGATTTTTTAAATTTCCGTATCACTTTGGAGAAAATGGATACCACAGATGAAGACTCTAATTCGACTCGTCACTCGGAAATTACGGTTGGTACGGTAGACACACATAAAAGGGCCTATGGCTATGCCACACGGGTTTCACCCAGTATGCGATCCACAGTCAGATATGTCAGGCTTCGGGTCAGGTTCAGTTGTGGGAGTCGGATAGAGACAGTGGGTCTATCGACGGCGAAGACGATTCGCAGTTTGTGTGGACACTGCGTCACAATGTCGATACACATGGAGCCGCTCTGCTGTAGGGAGATAGCTGCCATACAGCACCGTATGCCAGACCTTGCAGATGCCTGCATTACCGACCTCATACTCATTTCAAATCCATCGATAATTGCTCACACCACTCCCGGCATGAGTGATCTTGAAGCTATGACCTTTATCGTAAACCTAAATCCAGTCCATAAGAGTAAACCAACAAACAAACTGTTCCAATATAAATCTGCAAACTGGGATAAGCTTAAAGACGACATAACTAACAACAACATAATTTGACACGAACCCAAACTCAAGAGATATCAACACGAATTGAAACTTTTTCCGGAATAATCTTACTTCATTAGTCAACAATGATATTCCCAGCCGCAACACCAAAGCAAAAACCCACCTCCCCTGGATAACACGTGAAATAATAAGAATGCAAAGGAAACGTAACAAAAGCCATAAAAGAACTAGACGTAACAGCGACTGGCAAAGGTTTAGGCAACTCCGAAAACGAGCCAATAAAGCTGCAACGAAATCCTAATCAGACTATCTAAACAATCACATTGGAGGCAGCCTAAAAACAAACCCAAAACAATTCTGGTCATTCATTAAAACAAACTAACAAGAATACATTGGCATCCCTACACTGTAAGCAAACGACCAACCAATCACAAACGATCACGACAAGACAAATACACTTAACAACCAATTCATTTCCGTGTTTATTCAAAAAATCTACCCCATCCTCCAACTAGCTCCATCCATCTACTTCGATATCCACTCCCTTAAAATCGGGATAGACGGAGTAATTAAGCAACCGAAAAACCTAAACCAAAATAAAGCTACAGGCCCCGACGAACTCCCAGCCAGAGTCCTCAAAGAGACTGCAGTGGAAATTGCCCCCATCATCACACACATTTTCCAGCAGTCATACAACACTTGCAAACTCCAAGATGACTGGCTCCAGGCACTAGTAACACTGATACACAAAAAAGCCACAACTCAGACCCCGCTAATTATAGACCAATTTCGCTAACATGCATCCTCTACAAAGTTATGAAGCACATCATTCTAAGCAGTACGTGGAAATTCTTACTCAGTCCTAGGACCTGTTCTATTTTTACTCTATGTAAACGACATAACCGAAAATGTCTAATCTCATGTACGTCTCTTTGCAGACAACAACATTATTATATATCACAAAATCACATCCGAAACCGACCACGAAATTCTCCAATCTGACCTGATCAAACTCCAAACATGGTCTGACAAATGGCAAATGGAATTTAACATATCTAAATGTATACACCACTCAATAACAAACAGAACCAAACCCAGACTACATTCATATTCACTCTTTAGAGTGCCACTCACTACCGTCTCTAGCCACCCATATATTGGAGCAAAATTATATTCTAAACTAACCTGGGAACACCATATCACTGACAAAGCTTCCAAATCTTCAAAAGTATTAGGCATGATCAAACAAACCCTCGGACATTGCAAACCCGAGGTAAAAGAAACAGCCTATAACATGCTAATCCGACCAAAACTCGAGTATGCCTCTCCCATATGGAAACCACACACTGCCACCCAAATTAAACACCTTGAAAGAGTACAACACTGTGCTGCCAGATTTGCTAGAAATGATCACAGACGCTAAACAAACTAAGCAGATCTAATACCCACCCTTTGATGGTGAACTCTTGAACAACGACGCATTATCAAACAAGCCATGACATTCTATAAAATACTAAACAACTTAATCAACATCACACCCCCACCCCAGGTCTACTAACACAATCAAAACACCGTGGCCACTACGTAGCCCCTGGGTGCCGCATCAATGCAGCAGTGTTCTCTTTCTACCCCCGAGCAGTTCGAATCTGGAATATGATCCCACCACAAATTACTGAACTAGAAAACCCCATAGCATTTCAAACCGCAATAATGAACCTCCCTTTCACCACACCCAAACATCTAAAGTGCCTATAAAATAAACAAACAAACTACCCACAAAGCATGCGCACAAACAAACACCATAAAACTCCTGCGTTAGCTCAAGTTTGGGCTGTTTTGAGTAAATCACCTAAGACCGACCATGACGACTTCGAAACGGTTTGCACCAACAGGGCGGTGTTGGAACTTGGAAGTCGGTCTGTTGTCTTAAATAGAAACTTAAATAGAACAATTATACTTGTTCCCACCTCAAATGTTCAGGTTCATTCTATCTTCGTAACATACTTTTTATATAATAAAAATATTTTTTTTAAATTTTCTTAATAAACTTACTTTTATTCTTGACAGGACGTGTGCATCCTTTTTATAATTATTTAATTCCCTATTTAAAAGTGTTCGAGCAACTTGCTTAATTTATGTAAAAATGTAGACAAATTGTTCACTACCAATAGATGTATAATCAGGACATTGTGCAAAGTATTATTGATACAAAAATATGGAAGTGGAGTTTTTAATACATATTATGTGTGTGTTATCAAGACTACATCATGAAATGTACTGGTAATCTTATAATCATAATTATTACAGCCCATCACAAATGAATGAACCAATTCACTGAATTCATGATATGATATTGATAAAACACACAGTTTTGCAAGTGTCAAGATTGTGATTATAATAACTTAACATTCGTTGGTAGCGTCTGTGAAAGACTGCATTTAGGGTTACAATGTAAAGCTATGGTTGGCTGACTCGTGTTACTGTTACCCTGTAGGCCATTAATGGTTATTCAGTGGTTATGCAATACTGTGAAGGAACTGGAGTGGTGGCCCAAGGTCAGATTTTAAAGAACCGGGCAAATATCATTATAGTTAGGGTGGACAGGGAGGATTGTCGAATACAACGTGTAATATTTATAACATGATTGGCTATTCCATATTAATACATTACGGTGATACGGACGTAAGTTTAAATGGAATAATATTACGGCGTAAAAGAACATAATTGTTTTGTTATACTCCCTATCAGTATCACCTATTGGATGGTGCTGAAATTGTTACAATGGCGTCAGCATCAGCAGGGATCATACGACTGATGCTAGGTATAGGGTGGAGGTACTGAGGTTTGAAGGTAGGATAGAACAGACGAGTCCAGAACCCGACAGAGCAAAGACATGTAATCTGGTCTCTTCATTGGAGAGAAACCATTACGGCTCGGTTGGCAAACACGAAGTCTTTATACCCAATGGTGGCTTTGACGTTGAATTTCTCCATGCATATATAGAGTAGAAGAAATACTAGAATGTCGGGGCGGGGTGAAGTCTGACAAAGTACACTCGAGGGCGGTAGAGTAACACCTCGTGTAACAACAGTGCGAGAGTAGACCGCTTACGCGACAAATGAGAATTCGCACCCGAAGAGGGAATTCCCGATGAACAGAGTGAGAACTACTTCGCTCGACTACTGAGGGACAAGTTATCTTCAAGTTGACAGTGATGACGAAATGTGGTATAATTCATTATAAACATTATGTTCTCGCATCTCTACTTTGCGAGTGCCACGCATACAGCCGTACGGTGTTGAATTTGTGTGCCTATATGGCGATTATGTTATAGACTCTTTTAATGAAATAGTATAGGATTGAAGAACTGGTCAATCCTAGTGTACTTATGAAATGTTATGACAGAGATGTATGTATGTACGACGTTATATGATACGAGGTTAGGGAGGCTGACGAGTCTTCCTTGAAGAATAGTTGTATTTTGTTTTGTTGCTTGGAAGATGGGCCAATAAATTTGGAAAATTCTTTAATTGTGTATAACTACTTCCGTTCTGATATATCTCAGAACCCGGATATTTATTTGCAAGGCCGTTTCACATGGCGGTTCTTGACAGCCAGTATAATAATACTTAGAAGATAACGGTTGTTTATTATCAACTAATGAAAATAAATGAAATTTCAGAACATATCGATTGATTCAATTAGCCGCATATCGTCACTTCACGTTGTGGTCAAGGGGGAGACTTGGAAAAGGCAACATACATGTTATACCAGTCTGCGCTGTAGGACGGATCTGTGCTGCCTATCCAGAAGCGAATGGGGTTGATGAACATTTCAGCTATGGACATTACACTATACAGGTGAGTGTACAGTGAAAATAAAAACCCTGGACAAGTAAGTTACATTGACAAAGAGGTATTATTAATTACTCGGTGCTTTCTTATCCCATTTTTTGCAACAACAACGTGATCTATAGTGGCTTGCATGTCCCTGTTGGGTTTCAACACTAGGAGTATCTGTCAAGAAAACAAGTACTTATTATTCAAGATACAGATTCAAAAACGTGTAGTACTAGTTTCAAAATCTATCAAGTGCCTCCAAATGGATTTATCTAGATTTATGGCACTATATAAGTGTTCTTATTATTATTAAGTACTTTTTCAGATGTTATTGTGTGATAATGTCAAATGTAATACTAACAATGAAGTATGAAAATACGAAACACTTGCTTTAAGATGGCACTTTACTTTTACTAAACTTGATGGTAACAGTACAGTTTTAATGGTAATGGCCCATATCATTTTTTGTGACACTCATATTAGAAACCACAGTTCAGTGTGATGTTTAAGAAATTGTGGTCTGTTGCAATAAAACTCACTATAAATAACATGTTAAACTATTCCAGTAAATTACACATACCCAAAGTTCCCTACATCGAATAGTGTCTAACAAAACACATTACATACCCCAACTAGGATACAAACTTTCAAGTGGATGTTCCTTACAATAGGAGGCCCTATACAGTAGTGAGAATCATCCACTTTGCCTAAACTTTTCTCCATTTCCCCCAATGATGTTCAAATAATGTTCTTTAAGCACAGAAATCCATTGTCATTTAAAATTGAATGTCATATAAATTTGCTGGCACTAAACCGAATTGATACGGATACAACTAGTTTTCCGTAAAGCGGTTTCTTTGCTTTGTCACAGCCGCCTCAATTGCTGGTTTGTTGATGCCTGCATGCAATTCCAAAGCATACCATTCCAATTCCATTTACATATAATTAAACAACTCAAGTAACAGTAAACAAATGTCCTCAATTATAATTATTGTATATGTTGTTTGCAAGCATATTCTTGTGCAGTGAGATTGTATTTTCGAAACTGTGTTCCTAACATTGTTTTGCTATTGAGCACAGGCAGGGCTTTTTCAGTCATTTCAGTTTATTTCTTAATGCAATGCTGGATTTCTAAAGTGCAGCTTTGTCAAGCAACTGATACATTATTTTGTAATTTCAAATGTTAACACTATTAATATCCCAAACCTTACCTGTGTATGTGTGTTGTAGTCAATGGTGGCCAAGTGGAGACGGGCTGTAGTGCCTTGACGGCTGAACGTCTTCCTCGTGGATGCATACTTGAGGAAGAGGGCGTGTAAGCTCTCCAGTTCACTAGAGTGAACACACTTCGTAACGCTCTCTATATCATACAGTAGGCGGCAGTCTAGTACAACCTTCTGGACAGCGAAGACTGCTGTACCTTCAGTGAGCCATGGTGTTGTTTTCACTTATTGTGGTGTATACGTTGCATGCATATTTGCACTTCCGGTACAACTCTGCACCCGCTGTCCATGAATGGGAATTCCTGATGTGATGGAGGTGCGACATCCACCTCTCCTTCATCAAGCGGGGATCACCACCACAAGCTGATGCGCAATACCACAGGTGGTTGGCAATTGCGCCTATCGAAAGGACAACCTCAACTTTCTTAGCAGACAACAACTTTTATTTCTTGGTAGTCCTCTGACAAAGTCTTTCTAATGCTGGGATGTATGTCAGTGGTAAGTGATCTTCACCCCATGGTCAGTCATGTTGTCTAAGCAGCGTTTCAGGCCCTCCACTTCCAACTGTTCTTGACCTCTGTGACACGAACAGTTTCTTTAGCAATGATGAGTTAGTTGTCCGTGTCCAGGATGGAGTAAGTGCCATATGTAGCGTTGTGTCCTGGACTGTCACATCTTGCATCGCCTGATGCGACCACGCTATGTCCGGCCAGAGCTGACATGATGGCCTCTGAATGGCATGACCACATGTCCTCTATCTCTGGCAGTATGTAAGCCTGCTGTATGTTGTAGCACTGGCGGGGTGACAAGGCGCATAGGTTGACCAAATCGCACATATTGTACACAATGAATGAATGGCCAGTCAGGAAGAGGACGCTTGGTATCAACAAGTTATTTTATAAATGTTACCAATCTTGGGTTACGAGTGCCATACGAACGAGTGGCCATCAACACATTCCGTGGTCACAACCCGTGCAAACCCAGCCACTATGATGCTAGGCTTTGCTATAAGTGGTTTATTGCAGTTTGGTGCTTTGCAGGTGCAGAAAAGTGAAATTAGATGATTTTTCTCACAAATGATAAACTTTCTCTCTTTCGCATTAGTGTAAGAACCGCTTGAGTCATATCAGTGATATCGCTGTCACCTGCTACAACATATTCTGCATCACTCGCTTCAATGCTTCTCTTCTCACTGTTGCAGACAGAATCGTCTAAAAATGGCGATAGTGAGACTTGGACACAGTGACAGACATGCGATAGTCACTGTCAGGGTCAGTCGGAGAAGGCGTGCTGGACTGCGATGGCAACTTCGCATGTTCAATGTTCAATGGAACAACAATATCGTCTGTATTAACTGCTGCATCGAAAAATTGTCGCAATGGCGACACGACCATCGGCTTCCGTTGTGTTTCGACACCACAAGTCGATGGTGTGGCAGCACTACAAGTGACATCCGTATTACCATGAGGGACGATATCATCTGACGTGCTAAATCCTTCGCTCGATCCTTTGAAGCTCATGCTCGGTATTAGGCTCAATGGTTGTTTGGATACTTAATTCCGTCATATATTATGAACAAAACGATACAATCTTGTGCATATTAATTAAAATTGGAGCACAAGTGCGATTTATAAGTGACTTTTGTTCAACGTTTTATTTTTAGTGGATATATATTATGTGTTATCTTTAATTGTCATGATTAAAATGCACATTCACTCAAATGTGTTTAACGTTTTAACTTACTTTATAAATAAAAAATAATATTTATTAATATTTTTTTCCTGTGACATTATCTCCTTTTTTCTTGTTAAGCCTACATTCAAAAGTCGATAAATTATATACAATGTCCTTGTTATTAAAAGCGTACATTCGTGTTTGCAGTCATGCAACCTATATTAGGAAAAAATTTGGTATGATAGCATGCTTGCTAAATTGTTGCCTCAAAACTGGAGCATCAATTCGGGGTCCATTGTTCTGAGCCAATATTTGAGACATATAAATTAGTATTAGGCCTACATGGTGATTAACTTTAGTTGACTGATGTGAACCTACTTACTATGCCAATAACTAATTATATCAAATATGACTATAGTGTTTTGTTTTATGCTATTGACTGTATCGTAAAAAAGTTTTTTTAATGATTTAAATATTTGTAC
This sequence comes from Escarpia spicata, assembly GCA_963995525.1. Lineage (NCBI taxonomy): Eukaryota > Metazoa > Annelida > Polychaeta > Sabellida > Siboglinidae > Escarpia > Escarpia spicata. The sequence continues at coordinate 26,988,835 of OZ023218.1, forward strand.
TGTCACTTATTTAAATGCAATTACATTTTATTGTATTTAAGCAGTCCAAATTAAATAATATTTGTATTTAACTATTTTCTTTTAAATTTTCCAGTGCCTACAATATTAAATCCAATGCCTACAATACATGATTGAGAGGGGTTAGTTCGGACTGTGACTAATGTTGACTAATATATGACGACATTATTTCGCAAAATGTTATATGGCTGCGGTAGGTGGCATTTATTTTTGTTATTATTTTGAAAAAGGTTATTTCACCCACCGGCAACTATGTCGATAATATAGATTCGTTGATGTAGCGGTATTCAGACGTCGCAACGCGCCGGCGTAGGGCCGGCACGAATTGCTGTAAACTAAATCGACGGATTACAAACACTTATTATTCCCAATTACATCATAGTATTCACACGTATTTGTACACGCCAAATTCATTATCTATAACCTGTTTTTTTTCTCAGTAGGAATCCTTCAATGGAAGTATGTGAAAAGTTGCTTACTAACACTTATAGTATATCCAGTAGCCATGCAGTGCATTCAATTGTTCTGTTTTTATATGTTTGTATGCGTTTCGTTGGTTTTTCTGAGAGCTATGCTGCGTCGCCTATCGAATTGCTGTATGCAGCTTTGGGAGACATCTCGCCAATCAAACCGGATGTACAACCACACGCTCGTGGAGCATGATGGCGGCGCCCTGTGCCGATAGTAGCTACGTTTGAAAAATTATTTAAAATATACCGTGGCGCTGTACTTGTCAAATCATGGTGACATGTACTGTAAATGATATGTTCTTGTGTTCGGCTGTGGTTATTCAAACGTTTCATTCCCCTTTAATTGACCTTAGGCCTACTCATCATTTATGTTTGTTTGAAACGGTCTGAACACATGGAATAAGCACCGGATTGCATAGTGTCGGAGTGATGTCTATGGCATATCCACACACGCGGCAAACAATAGGCGCATATTTTCTTACTAAAATGGATATTTTAGTACCTGAAATTTAGATCTATACATCTGTCATTACTTACATAACTCCCGCACTGATACAATGACTCATAAATCAAATTGAGCATTTGGTGGTCTCTGTGTTTGGTCGTTTCGCCCTGACATGTCAAGTTGTGTCAACACAGGTCAAGTGGGTTAGTTGGTAGACAAGTGATCTAAAAGGTGTGGTGTAGACTTCAGCCTTGTTCTCCGTTTACATTGCCACCGCAGAACATTTACTTCAAGCTTTGCTTGAACATAATTAATACTATCAAACTGCCTCGAAGCATAACAGCAACACAATTTAATTAACACAATCGGGAGCGTTATAAACAGCAAAGCACTATCTCGAACATTTTGGAGAAACAAATTATCCAGAACGTAAACGAAAGATATACACAATGTTTCTATTGTCGATGGTGCTAAGAATAATTCTTCTATATCCGCTACGTATAAAACAAATTTTGTATAAATATTTTAAAATGTCATTTCATATATAAATGTGCAAAATGTACAAGCGTGTACACAAAATACTGTATATTTTTGTAATTGTACAATATATACACTTTACATCTTGCTTGGTGCGGAATGTTACACACAACCTGATGTATGTTAAAACATGTGGTAATAATGGGAAATATGCGTAACGCTTTTTACATGCAGGTACATTGCTCTTCATGTTGTACACTACCCAATGATTTTATTAAAAGTATTATTATACCCTTGGTCAAAAACAAGTCCGGTGACACGAGTGATGTTAATAACTAGGCGTAAGCCTATCATACCTACAGTGCTGGTCATGTTTTAAGACCAATAGGTCATTGCATAATGTGTGTTTGTGTTTGTGTTTGTTTGTGTGTGTGTGTGTGTGTTTGTGTGTGTGTGTTTGTGCGTGTGCGTGTGCGTGTGCGTGTGCGTGTGCGTGTGCGTGTGTGTACAGCTAAAGGCGCAGAGTGAAGGGGGTGATTCCTAACCCAAATTACTGCAACTTCCAACGATACGCTTACGCATCTAAGACACACCGGGCAGAGTTGAACCATAGTGCAATTCAGTTTACATACGTTCTCCTGAACATAATACGGGAAAACAAAACGTGTCAAATTTAATTTAAAAAAATTGCGTTTAAATAGTAATCGTAGTGTTCCTTTTTGACGGAGATCACGTGCATCATTTTGATTGTGAAGTAGATAATTGGTGGACCCAGTAACAAACCAATGATGCGATTGAACTCCATCAAGCTTAGCCTTACCATCAATGCTGATAGCGGTAATTTTATGTGTACTATATTACTAGGGCGGCTTGACATTTGCTAGATCATTCATTATGCCATCACGCCATCGCTTCTTCCATCTGACTCCTTCTGGATTCCCGTTTAGTTGATCTGACGGAAAGGTGTAATATTGTATTATTGCAATTTTATTTCAAGTTTTATATGTCTTATTTGCGTTCTCTGTCTGATCACGTAATGTGGGATTAGATCTTTATGTGGATCTTAAATTAATGTTTCTGCAGTTTGTCTAGAAATGTTATTAATAATTACTAGTATAAATAAATATTAAACTATCCGTATTTGAAACAATCCATTTTGTGTCAAGATTCCACTTACCTCTCTCTTAGTTCGTAAACTGTAATGGTACTTAAAGGCAGTGGCGCGGGAACGAAATTCATATTGGGGGGCTACCGGAGCTTCAGCACCACTAAAAAATTTTCGCTGCCGCGCCGCCTATTACTGGGAGGGGGCAGAAAATCAACCCCCAATTGCACACACCTTTCACATTCGACAAAAAGTACACATTAATCGTCATAACATTTTTATTTCCTCGCGCCATTGACAAACATTCACCCTCACATTGAATAGGGGGCACAATGATATGTCTGCGAAGAAATTCCAGGGGGCAGCTGCCCCCCGCCCCCTCTTCCCGCGCCTATACTGAAAGGTAATCTTCTCTATTTAGTATAATCATGATACTTAATACTAAATGCCCAGACGAGTGTCATTCCACTTCCAGTGGTCAAGACGTTTCCTCACTTGTTATTATAAATGCATTGCGTGTTAAGATTGTTTTGTCATCTTGACCTTACCCAATCTCATTCTATAATAATTAGATCTTGTCTGGGGCATGTCAACCTTGTCTGGGGCATTTCAACCTAACCTGTCGAATGCACAAATTGATGTCTTTAATGTCAACGTGACACAACGGACGTTGAGATATGTTGGGTGTGGCGCCTGCTGTAATTCTTTCTTGGATTGTCTCGCCTCTTGTTCTGGTATTGATATTATTATTACTACGTTACATTACACCTTATATTGTACTTAAATTACCATACTGTGTGCAAACAACCAATAACCATATGCACCGAATTAACATAAGGTGCGGCCAACTCGACATATTAAACAAAGCCACCGCCGGACATCGACAAATCAAAAAGGGCTCAAATGTTTACTACCGTTGGACGTAGAACCTCGTTTCTCAAATAACCGTAACTGCATAAAGTACAGAAGTTCATATATTAGAGAAGCCACAACACGCGCAATGTAACTGGAAAAAGAACACGACTCTGTGTTTTCGAAGTATTTTGATCTGGTGGTTCGTAAATTTTTTTTACTCTATCAGTCAGCGATTGTACACGAGAACAAACAAGTTCTTGTTGTCATCATCTCCTTTGAGGCCGACCGCTGCATATGTTGTCAGCAATACAGCACAATCAACGAAACCCACTAATAACTTCAGTCAGCATCCATATTGAACTTACCATGTCCAGACTGGCTTTGTTCCAAGCTCCGGTAACGCTAATTTCTAAATTACAATTATTTATAGCGTCAGTTGTGGTTATGGTGTTTAATTTTTACAGCTGTTTGCTTTGTTTGTTCATAACTATTAGACCCTACACAGGGCTCCTATAACAATTGTCGGAGAAAAGATAGAAACCGACTAAGTGTAAATGCCATCACAAAAATGTTGTTATTGAATGAATGAATGAACGAATGAATGAATGGATTCATTATTACAAATGAATTATTACAAAATATGATGTTCCATATTTGTTTCCTTTACAGGCAAACGTCATCAACTAAACACTCTCTTTTGTTCGTTGTCATCGTCTTGTGTTGTGCTTAAACAAATGAAAGCAAAAATATACCAAAAATATACCTCTTTGAGGCGAAAAATTATTGTGAAACGCTTCAACGCAAGGTGTTTGAAAACAATAGGAAAACTTCCTGATGTCAGCCGGAAACCTTTTGTTCTTCACTAATTCCATCAAGTCTACTGCAGCGTTGGTAACTACATGGATGTAATTAATAAGAATGTGAACTAGTTAGAAGAATTAGCTGCAAATACTTCACTCAATATGTTTTGGTAAATAAAAGCACACATTCAAAATGTGCTACACTTTGTAAGTATTGTTAGAGAAGCTTGTATGTTTCTTTGCAGAGGAGAAATAAACTATTACACCCGTTTATTTCTTTTGCACATTATATATATGTATGCGAACTGGCAGCAACGGACAAAAGTCGCCAATCAAAACGGTCACGCTCGAATCGCTCGCCTATAATGGGTATCTCCACAGAAACCTGGAGAGTCCGTATTGGCTTTTTAATGTGGATGCGCTACAGCGAACAAATGGCCGCTCTGGCAGAGCCTTGCGAAGACGAACCATGCGGAATCGATCGTCGGGTGGATGGGACCATGGGGCCCCCCTCACCGCCCTGCTCTGCCTTCACGTCGGTCTGATGATGGCGTCCCTGTTGTTCGTGGGGGGCATTGAGCTAAGCCCTGGTCCAGTCACTCTAGCAACATGCAAACACCGTCACACCGACGAATGACGCCATGAGGGTCCTTTGGGGTGAAACAGCAATCCTAAAACCACGCCTATGACAAACACCTCACACATCCTACCTGGACTGTAAGATATTAAAGCAGGAGACATTCAGCTAACCCATGACCCACAGAGAATGGTTGACATTTTTGCAGCAAGAGAGTGGACTCACAACATGGTCTACAATGTGACATTTGTGATGTTTGGTTGCACCCCGGCTGTGTTAATGTTGACCAACAGGAACTTTGTGCATTTGAAACGTATGATATCCCCTTTATGTGTCCAAGGGTGGATAGGAGGAAAATGACAACACTGACATCAATAACATTGAATGTGATGTATTTAGTGGCGGCGATAGATTCTCAAATATTGACGTGGGTGGAGATACAAACGATACTAGACCCTCCAACTGTCGCTGGTCTATGTTTTGTTCATATTAATATAAACGGTATTGATGTCGAAGGACGGATATATGAATTGAGACATCTTTTTCAACGAAAGCCTTTCGACATTATTGGCAGTATTGAAAAAAACTGACAAGTGATATGCCCACTAGCAATATATCATTGATGGATATGAATTATTACGAGCTGATAGGAAGAAATTGGGTAAAAAGCCAGGAAGAGGCTGTGCTCTTTATATAAGAGACAACGTAAACTTATAAATCACCCAAAATACCGGCTTTTATTCTTCCTACTGTCACACCTGATTTTATTGAACAACAACAAAGGAATATGCACGAAAATTAATGTGTTGGTCTTGACAGACTGCTTGGCAGACTACTACGCGCAGCACCACCAGTCATATCACAACCGCTCCTTTTAAGGGAGCTAAATCTCTCTCTAAAATCAGGCAAGTTTATCACAGAATGGAACAATGTAAAGGTGCTACCACTTTACAAATCAGGTCCATCATTGGTAACTAACAACTACAGACCGATCTCAATTCTACCCATTTTGTCTAAACTACTTGAACGTTTTGTTCATAGTTCTTTTATAGATTATTTGGAAGGGCATAAACTTCTCACGAATGCCCAATCAGGTTTCAGAAGATTGCACTCCACTGTAACTTCACTGTTGTATATAACTAATTAATTTAACATAATGTAAAACAAAAGCTGCTAGAAATTGTTAATAAAGGAGAAGCATGCCTTTATAAGTAATGTTACTTCTATGCTTCTCCTTTCAAACTTGTCACCCATAGGTTTTATATGTCTCATTCACTTGTACAATATATTTGTTAGATTTGTTTCAATAAACGCTTTTGATTTGACATTGATTGATGCAAAGTCACAGTATTTTGATATTAACAAACTTAGTATTAATGTATATACATTTATGCTAATTGGCACTCATCAGTCCATTGCCAAGGTGGCTGATGTTAGAATTCATATCATCAATGAACCACTTAAACATGTATCGGTAGCCAAGTACCTTGGTGTGTATATCAACTCAAACCTAAAATGGGACGACCACATTAACAGCATGATTCCTACAATTTCATCCAAAATAGGAATCCTAAGATCTCTTCGTAAAATTGTATAAATCGACATTCTCAGGCAATTATGTAATGCAAATGTTCAACCACACTTCGATTATGGAGATGTAATCTATGATTCAGCCTCAGCACCAACCAAAACTAGATTACAGAAACTACAGACCACAGCTGCTAGACTCATATCTGGCTCTAGTCTTAGACAAAATAGAAACACTATGTTTAAAACACTTGGCTGGTTATCAGTAAAGAAGGAATTTTAACAAATGTATTCTTATGTACAAGTATGTAAATGGTCTAGCACCACAATATTTGTGTGATATGTTTACATCAAATAGTCAATCTTACAATATCAGAAATGCCTCTCAGCTGAAGTCCGGTTTGAAATTATGGAATAAACTACCAATTGAAATTCAAAACAGCCATTCTGTTCCAACCGTTAAATATCTGAGTGCTACACCACCAATCTAAATGTACTTTGTTTGTATATGTGTCTTGTATGTTAGGACTACCTTATATACTTTGTCTTTTTTATTTATATTTTTATATAACATCAACGCAATATATGGCAAGTGTCACATTACGACTATTCTATTGCGGACTCAATACATTGCGCGAGTCTGGCTTCAAGTTAGTCACCTTTTGACTTCCCTTTGATAAATACACAGATCCCTATATTTCTAAGTGGTAGTGGTAATTGTACCGGACAACCGACATCAGCTTGGCCCTATAACAACAATGTTTTTTCAGTTTCTTTCAAATAATGTATATGGCATTTGTATTTGCATTTTTGTAAAAACAATATTTGCTTTGGCAAAGTACAGACACAACACTCAACATTACAATGCATCCTACATTATCACTATTACCTATATATTATTTCATTGAACTCATCAGAAAATATCAATTTAATACCTACCAGAAAAAGATTAAACACACATAGACATAGACATGAAACATCACGTATTATTTACGTACGTGAATCACTATATAGATGTGAACAAAAATATGTATGTATGTATGTATGTATGTATGCATGTATGCATGTATGCATGTATGCATGTATGCATGTATGTATGCATGTATGCATGCATGTATGCATGTATGTATGCATGTATGTATGTATTTGTGTATGTATGTATGTATGTATGTATGTATGTATACAAGCATGCATGCATTTATAATTATTCACATGTGTGTGTATGTGTGTGTGTGTGTGTGTATGTGTGTGTGTGTGTGTGTGTGTGTGTGTGTGTGTGTGTGTGTGTGTGTGTGTGTGTGTGTGTGTGTGTGTGTGTGTGTGTGTGTGTGTGTGTGTGTGTGTGTGTGTGTGTGTGTGTGTGTGTGTGTGTGTGTGTGTATGTATGTATTTGATTTGTGTATGTATGTATGTATGTATGTATGTATACAGGCATGCATGCATTTATAATTATTCACATTGGCGACCATGTTAATGTTTTGTGTGATTATAAGAAAACGTGACCTATAAAGTTTCTTAAACTTCTCACGTGCTGTTACTATCATCTCATTGACATGCTGGTCGAGTTTAGTCAAAATCTAATATATCTAGCTCTTGCAAAATGCCTGTATGTATGACACCCGTCAATATTTACAAATGGATGCAGGCAGTAATCCGGATAAAGTGTCAACTAGCCAAATTGCTGCCAGATACCCTTCCGCTTATTAAAATCAGCTAAAACGACACCACTTTACTGCCAACAGCTTCTACAATCACATCTAGAAATCTGACTACTCAAATGCACTTATGTTAGAGCAAGTGAATATTGTAAAAAGTCATTTCTCAAAAATATACTGCAATTTTTTTCGTGTGTAACCAAGCAGGAAGTCTAACACTGTCCTGACCCCTTCACTGTCGGTTGATTTTCTGACCCAGGGTAGTTTTACAGATCTTCATTACTGCGTCATTTGTGTCTTTCTTAGTTTTTGGAATGCCGTACAAAAATAGGCTGTTTCTCCGACTGTACTGTTCTAGTTTGGTCAATTTAATTTTGCAACATATTACTTTGTTGCTGGGCATCTGTAGCACGAGCATGTAACGAACGCTGCGATCGCCTGATAGTTTTTAAGTGTCCGTTCTACAAGCTTCATAGATTTGTTGCTTGATCTCGTCCATGGGTAACGGGTCCACATGTCGCAGCCCGATGTCTCGTATTCTTTCTTCCAATTCAGCACTGCAAATGGGAATAAGTTTTCACACCCATAATTTACGTACTATTTTGTTCTAATATACGTGACGGAGATAATAATAATAATAACTTTATTTATACACTAAAATCCAAAGTACAACTCTGTTCAGTAGTGTTGACAATAGTCGTTAGAAATTATAAGAAATAAATATAATAATAATAATACAAGTAAAACATATAAATACAAAACTGAACTAGAGAAATTAAATCAAAGATAATATTGATGTAAATTATATTATATATCATACGTAGTAAAAATAAGTATATATATAAATACATAACTATATAAAACAACTATATAGTAAATTGCGAGATAAATATATTATAAATATATAGATATGAGTTAATTAATAAGTAACTGCAGTAATACATTATTAGTTTCAATTAAAATGTCAGATAAAAAATTAATATGTGGTATGACGACTAAAGTATAAAATTATGACGGCTAAACATTAAAAGCGAGTTTAAAATAGTGTGTTTTAAGACGAGCTTTAAATGTGTCTATGCACTGTATCAGTCGTAAATCTTCCGGCAACGCATTCCAGAGGGTCGGTCCTGCGCACGAGAACGAGCGACGGCCGTACCGCTCAAGGTTGTGCCGCGGTACAGTTAATAGTCCACAGTCAGTTGATCGAAGTGCGCGGCAGGGTAAACATACATACCCTATCTAGTAATGTGTGTAGCTTGATATCAGTCTAGCCTTCGTAAAGATTTGTAATATGCAGGACTTCTATCTGGGTAAGACCACATTAAAGATCCGTCCGCCGAAAGAGTGCACTTGAAAATACCGTTTCTTGTGATATGCGTGATTTCGTTTCAATCACTTTGACGTAGAACATGTTTGTTTAATGAATACTGAAAGTTCTACTGAATTAGACAAGATAAAACATGAAATGGGAATGAGTTTTCATAACAAAAACTTACGTACTATTTTCTTGTAACTTACGCGACGGAAATGAAAAGGTAACAGAAATTCCCCTTTGTGGTTAATCTAGCCATGTGTGTATCTTGATATCAGTCTAGCCTTCGTGAAGATTTGTAACATGCAGGACATCTATTGGGGGTAAGACCATATTAAGGATCCGTCCGCCGAAAGAGTTCACTTGAAAATACCGTTTTGGTGTGATATGCGTGACATTTTATCGATCATTTTGACATGGGACATGTTTGTTTCGTGAATACTGAATGTACTACTGTATTAGACAAAATAAAACATCAAATGGAAATGAGTCTTCACACCCAAAACTTAGGTACTATTTTCTTCTAACTTACGTGACAAAGATGAAACGGTAACATACATTCCCCTTTGTGGTTAATCTAGTTATGTGTGTAGCTTGATATCAGTCTAACCTTCGTAAAGATTTGTAACATGCAGGACATCTATTTGGGATAAGAACACTTTAAGAATCCGTCCGCCGAAAGAGTGCACTTTAAAATACTGTTTTGGTGTGATCTGCGTGAATTTTGTTCGATCACTTTGACATGGGACATATTTGTCTCGAGAATACTGAATGTACTACTGCATTAGACAAGATAAAACATCAAATGGGAATGGGTTTTCACACCCATAACTTACGTACAATTTTGTTGTAACTTATGTGACGGAGATGATAGGGTAAACAAACATTCCCCATTTAATTATGTGTGTAGCTTGATATCGGTCTAGCCTTCGTGAAGATTTGTAACATGGAGGACATATATTTGGGGTAAGTTCACATTAAGGATCCGTCCGCCGAAAGAGTGCACTTAAAAATACCGTTTTGGTGTGATATGCGTGAATTGTTTTCGTTCACTTTGAAATGGGACATGTTTGCCTCTTAAATACGGAATGTACTACTGCATTAGACAAGATAAAACAACAAATGGTAACGAGATTTCATATCCAATAGGTATTATTTTCTTGTAACTTACGTGACGAAGATGAAACGGTAACATACACTCCCCTTTGTGGTTAATCTAGTCATGTGTGTAGCTTGATATCAGTCTAGCCTTCGTGAAGGTTTGTAACCTCCAGTACATATATTTGGGGTAAGACCACATTAAGGATTCGTTCTTCGAAAGAGTACAGTTGAAAATACCGTATTGGTGAGAAGTGCCTGAATTTTTTTGATCACTTTCACATAAGACATGTTTGTCTCGTGAATATTGAATGTATTACTGCATTAGACAACATAAAACATAAAATGGCAAAGTGTTTTCAATCCCATAACTTATGTCTTTTTTTCTTGCAACTTACGTGACGGAGATGAAAGGCTAACGTAGTTTCCCCCTTGTGGTTAATCTAGTTGTGTGTAAAGCTTGATATTAGTCTAGCATTCGTGAAGGTTTGAAATATCCAGTACATCTATTTGGGATAAGACCACATTAAGGATTCGTCCTTCGAAAGAGTGCACTTGAAAATACCGTTTTGGTGTGATGTGCGTGAATTTGTTTGGCAACTTTGAAAAGAGACATATTTGTCTCGTGAATAATGAATGTACTACTCTAGTAGACAAGATAAATCATCAAATGAGAATGAGTTTTCACACACAAACCTTACGTACTACTTTCTTATAACTTACGTGACGAATATGAAAGAGTAACGTACATTCCCCTTTGTGGCTAATCAAGTTATGAGTTTTCACACCCATAACTTACGTACTGTTTTCTTTTAACTTACGTGACGGAGATGAAAGGCTAACGTATATTCCACTTTGTGGTTAATCTAGTTATGTGTGTAGCTTCATATCAGTCTAGCCTTTGTGAAGATTTGAAACATGCAGGACATATATTTGTGGTTTGATCATATTAAGAATCCGTCCGCCAAAAGAGTGCACTAAAAATACCGTTTTGGTGTGATGTGCGTAAATTTGTTTCGATCACTTTGAAAAGAGACATGTTAGTCTCGTGAATACTGAATGTACTACTGCATTAGACAAGATAAACCATCAATTTTCTTGTAACTTACGTGACGGAGATGAAAGGGTAACATACATTACTCTTTCTGGTTAATCTAGTTATGTGTATAGCTAGATATCAGTCTAGTCTTCGTGAAGGTTTGTAACATCCAGAACATCTATTTGGGGTAAGACCACATTAAGGATTCTGTCACAAAGTAGTTTGTATAGAATTTAATCAGGCTTTAGAACAGTGGTTTTGATGGTGCTGCCATCTCTGGTATGTATTGTCACGGAGGTATACGCTGGTACCCTCTGGCGATTAAGGCGGGTAACGTTTTAACTGCCGACAAGTCGGATTTAATTCATTTCATTTGTAGCGTAAACCACTAATTCTACGGTGGTTTAGTGGTGAATATCCCCGCCTATCACGCGGGATACCGGGGTTCAATTCCCCGACGAGGAGCCATTACCCCGGCCTTTAAGAATTTAATCTGCGCCAATCTGCGTCAAATATCTTCCTAATGTTGATCTGTTTCGTCACACTTAATTAGCGCATTATACGCCCCACCTATTCTTTCAAGCGTGAACACTTCTCATATTAGAGATCATCAACAACAACAACAAATACACTTAGTGAGACAAGGCAGTGTCAACTGACTAATAGGCCTTCCTTACATAAATAATACTAATCAAACAGGAATTATGCTCCGGAGGGGAGGGTTGTATACACGTGTACCTACCCTGCTTTCACAAACGAAACATTGTTAATGAAGTAACATTTCTAGTTAATCATTCAATGCTAACTCATTCTATCCGCTACAATACACGCCTAGGTTTCCTTGACATACTGCCGGCTAAGAAAGTCTGCTCCTACATTCTCCTTTCCAGGAATAGCTTCTAGCCGAAACCTATAAGGTTGAAGTTTCAAAGCCCATCGAATTAACCTGGGATTTGATAATCTGGCCGTACGGAGGAAAGCTAACGGTTGATGATCCGTTTGAAGTATAAACATCTGGCCATACAAATAGTTTGAGAACTTATCGAGAGCCCATAGGATAGCGAGGCACTCTCGCTCGATCACAGCGTAGGCCATCTGGGCCGCAGACAACTTCTTGCTTGCATAAGCTACCGGGAAATATTTTCCTTCATACTCCTGGAGCAATACAGCTCCTACACCGGTATCGGATGCATCTGTACGAAGCACAAAGGGGCGATCAAAATCGGGGAGCTTCAGTATGGGAGCATTACACATCATAGCTTTCATTTCTGTGAAGGCACGGTCGGCATCGGCCGACCAAATTACTCGGGTGGGCTGACCTTTCTTTGTAAGATTTGTCAGAGGGGTAGCTACCGTCGCGAAATTCAGAATGAACTTACGATAATATCCGGTCAACCCAAGAAAAGAACGAACTTGGGTGACTGTTCGAGGGACGGGAGCGTCCCGTATTCGCTCTACCTTATCTTCCTGTGTCATGAGTTGCCCTTCTCCTATTTGGTGACCCACGAAATCTATCCTGGGTTAACCAAAACAACACTTTGACGGTTTAACCATGACCCCTGCCTCTCTGAGTCGAGTGAACACCTGGCGGAGTACATTTAGGTGTTCTGGCCAAGTCTGTGTGTGGACCACGATGTCATCCACATAGTTGTCTACACCCTTTATGCCACACAATAGTTTCCTCATCATGCGACTGTATGTTGCGCCTGCATTAACTAACCCAAAAGGCATACGCAGAAACTGAAATAGGCCCGAGGGGGTAGAAAATGCCGTTTTCTCCCTATCGTTGGCATTCATGATTATTTGCCAATAGCCTTTGGGACAATCCAGCTTGCTGAAAATACAGTCTTTGGAGAGAGAAGCAAATATTGCCTCAGGGTCAGGCATAGGTTCCGCATCGAAAGTAGTTGCGCAGTTTAATTTGCGGAAATCAACTACAGGACGATTTGTCCCATCTTTCTTTCGAACTAGTAGAAGGGGGGAACAATAGGGTGATGCGGAGTGTTCGATCACCCCAAGCTTAAGCATCTTATCCACTTCCTCAACTACATCGGGCACTTTTGCATAAGGTATTGGATACTGCTTTACCAGAATAGGTTTAGTGGTGTCTAGTTTAATAGAATGTTCGGCTAAACTAGTACACCCTGGTTTATCAGAGAATACCTCATCAAATTCCTCAATCAGTTGCCCTATCTGACCAACTTGCAACTTGCTAAGTCCTGATGCTAGGGATACATCCTTGCCACTCTCTACACGTCCTTCTAGTAAAGGTTGCTCCTCCAATGAGGGATCATCCTCAGGATTGAAGATGGCGGTAACTGCAGCAGCATACTCAGTCCTAGCTACGTACTCCTTTAGCATATTCACGTGGAATAGTCGCAGGACGTTTCCTACTCTGATTTGATAATCGTCGATCCCTACCTTCTTAACTACTTTGTAGGGGCCCTTCCACTGCATAAGTAGTTTGTTGTGGTCAGTCGGCAACAGAACTAACACTTGGTGCCCTACTTCAAGGGTGCGTTCTTTTGACTTCTTGTCAAAATGCTTCTTGTATCGTACTTGGGACGAAATCAAGTGGTCCCTTGCTATTTTACATGTATCTTCGATACGATTTCTTAACTCTAACACGTACTGGTACGTTACCCTGGTCTGACTATCAGGGGGGTCATCCTCCCATAACTCTTTCAAGATTGCCATGGGCCCCCTGACTGTTCTTCCGTATAGGAGTTCGAACGGGGAGAAACGGGTACTCTCCTGAGGAGTTTCTCGATATGCGAAGAGCAGAGGTTCAATGTACCGATCCCAATCTCGGGGTCGCTCGGCACACATCCTAACTAACATCTTCTTGAGCGTACCATCGAACCTCTCGACAAGACCGTTAGCCATCGGGTGATACGGGGTGGAGTGCACTTGTTGTATCGACATCAGACGGGCTATCTCTCTCATCACACCTGACACAAATTGCGGTCCGTTATCACTTAGGATCTCGCGAGGGAAACCTACCCGGGCGAATATCGACAATAGCGCCTCTGCTACAGCCTCGGTCGTAGTCGAAATTAGGGGGACTGCTTCTGGGTACCGGGTGGCGCAGTCAACTAGCGTTAACACCCATCTATGGTGTTTATCCGTGGGGGGGAGATAAGGGGCCTATCAGGTCGATAGCTACTTTCTCGAAGGGCACCCCCACTAACGGCATAAGTTCCACCGGGGCGACCTTTACTTTACCCTTATGAACCGTTCTCTGACATATGTCACAAGACTGACAGTACCTGGTTATGTCACCGAAAATTCCTGGCCAAAAGAAATTTCTCAGGATACGGTCAGAGGTTCTTTTGACACCTAGGTGACCTGCCAATATAGCCTCGTAGCCCAAGTATAGAATTTGCTTGCGATATTCTGAGGGGACCACAAGCTGGTTCCACTCTTCCAGTCCTTCTCGCCGTTGAAAATGCCTGTACAACAAATCCACTTTCACTAAGTAGTGACTCGATTGAGTGTCTTCATCCCGAGGACACCTGATTTTGGCAAAACATGCCTTCAAAGTAGGGTCCTTCTTCTGTGCCAGCCGGAAAGCTTCCGCTGAAATGTTTACATGCTCTACCTCGGGCACGCGTAGGGGGAGTCGATCCTTATTTCGTTGTATAGCCTGATTACGAGTTTCTACCACTCCTGCTACAACATCTTCAGGATCTATCTGTCTAGTCTCCTGCACCTCAGCAACCTTACAGGGCACTTCAACAATCTTCCCTGGATCTACCTGGTTGGCGCATGACTCCATTTCTCCATGGATATTGGCGTGAACTTCTGTCACATTGCCAATGATCACGTCGCAAATAGGATTGTCGACACAGAGTACCTCAGTTTCCCCGGTAAACACTGGTGACTCTATGTAGCACCGGGCTACAGGGACTGATATAGTTGAACGGTCTAGCATGACAAGGATCTTCTTATGTTTAGTTAATTGATCTGGGTTAACTAGATCTCTCTTAACCACAATCCCACTACATCCTGTGTCTCTTAGAACCTCAACTGGTTTCTCATTCAGTCTGCCACGAATCACTGGTAAGTTAGGGTAGGTGTGATTACACACACATCCTACAACTGAGATTTTATATCCACACTTCAGAGTTGCTTCATCGCTACAAAGGTGGTCTACCTTCTCGAGTGCTATACAACAGTTGCCGGCCTCATGTCGGGGACTCGGCTTCCCTGGGGAGAACTGACGGGGTTTACCCTTGGACAATTTACAGCCCTATGACCTGGTTGTGAACACAAGAAAAATCTCATAGGCTCACGAGGGGGTGTGGCGCTAAGTCTCTTATATTCGGAGTACTTATCGGGGCGAAACAATGACTTTCCCTCTTCCTTTCGATCACCCCTAGGATGGGAGTTGTTGCGTGTGTCATTCTTTTTAGGGATTTCCTTAAGTCCTGCGGCCATACGTGACGCAGCATATACATCCGCTAGTTCCTTCACTGCCTCCATGCTCGAGGGTGAACGCTCCCTAATGAATATGGCTAACTTACGAGGACATGAATGCAAAAATTGCTCCCGCAAAAATAAGTCCCTCAATTCTCCATAGGATTCGTGGATTCCTGCTAGTCTGATCCACTGGCTCAGGTTATGGTCTAATTTACCAAGATACTGGGCTGCAGTCTCATCTACCCCCTGTTTACTCCTAAAAAACCTTCGCCGGTAATCTTCGGCGGTTAGCTGAAATTTTGCTCAAAGGGCCTGCTTGAATGTCATCTCTAGGAAGACGAGAATACACATTTAACGCGCAACCCGTTAGAAGACTGCTCAGTCCTAATGCGTAGTCCTCTCTCTTCCACCCTGCGTTCTCAGCATAGCGCTCAAAACGAGTCAAATAAGCATCGATATTATCGTCTGCTTCCCTAAACTCGGGGAGTTTGGGCATCTTCATTCCTAATCGGGAATTTTCTAGGCTTCGATTAGATACATCCAACCCCTCTGCCTTAAACTTATCGGCTTCTATGTGTAATGTTGCCATCTCTTTCTCATGCAACATTTCTTCTAGCCTCATCTTACTATCCAGCTCCTCCTTCTCCTTGGCTCGCTGGTGCTCAAGCGCTCTCTCTCTTCGTGCTCCATCTCTTCCTTGACACGTTGACGCTCAAGCGCTCTCTCCTCACGCTCAAGTGCTCTCTCCTCGCGCTCAATAGCGGCTTTTTCCTTAGCCTGCTGTTGCTCCTGTTCATGGCGAACAAACTCTAAGAGCTCAGCTCCTTCCAATTTCAACTTCTCGCCTATCTCCATAAGCTGTTGAAATTCCATGGTGTATTCATATTACTAGCTATCTAGGTAATATCTATGGAAACACTCTAGAGGGACATATCTATCCACCTCTAATAATCGAGTCAAACTCTCGACAAAAAATAACTAGGGTCACTCTGGATCTCCTAGATATCCGACTAATTCACTATGCGGGCTGCACGAAAATACTCACTGCATAAGGCCGACGGGGGACCTTCTATAACCACACATAAACTGGGTCAACACGGGACCAAATACTAGGATCTAACAAGACTTCCTAGTGATGCATCTATCCTACTATGCTGGCTGCAAGGAAATATCCACTGCATAAGGCCGACGGGGGACCTTCTCTAACCAATGTACCTCGGCTAGGGACCGTACACTAGTCAACTACTGGACTAACTCTGGGACCGCTAGCGCATACATAAACTGTATGCTTTACAAACGATAACTAATAGCTGCAATAACGATCGTCATCGTATTCAGTCTATCTTACTGTCAATCGTTGTTACTCGTGAACCCCTTACTTCATTTAACCCATTAAGTAATGGTTCGTACCCTAGGTAAATAACTTCTCGAGAAAGTAACTGATAGTTTATGGCATTTAGTTCCCTTCCTGGAAAGATGAAGTTCGAGGTGGACCTAGCTTCTTAGCTTGGCACTGCCTTGCCTCTAAACTAATATCTCGAACATTTTATACTATACGGTAATAGGGAAACGTAATGCTCTTGTTCAGCGAATCCTGTGCACCAAAAGTTACCGCCCAACTCAAATTCTCGGCGCGAGCCCCCAGTTGTCACAAAATCGAGTGTAAGTATTAATAAATTAATAAATTGGCGGTACCCGATTTGACATAGCAAGTTATAGGTTCAGGTGCACTAGGATTCGAAGTGAACGAGAGACATAACGAGACATCAGATATGTAAGTACGAGAAGCCAACTGGCATTCCCATTTAATACATCAACAACAAATATATGCGGTTCAATGATAGTTGGCCAACCGTTACTCTGCTATGACATTATATTTATAACACCATACAATGTACTCGACGAGTATGCATCCAAATACGAATTTACATGGGAGACAGTATAAACAGCTGGTCACTTACATGAAGACGGGTATACACCGTTGTAAAGTCTATGAACTGTAACCAATGAATGTCTCGTGATGTGCGAATGTCAACGTTCGCATCGGTCGCGTTCGGCGAGATGTCAGGACGAAGTCGTTCGGCGTTCGGCGAACGAATGTCGATTCCACGCGAATCACCAGGCGACAACACGGTAACGATGTCACGACGTCGGCGATGTCGAGAAGGTCTGTGTTATGACAGCTAGCAGACGAAACGGTGGTGGCCTCGCATTCGAAGATCACGTCAAAACGGAACAGCAGTCGGTTATCGCTCAGTCTTCTTCAACGCGTGAGAAGTGCAGCGTCTCACAACTAATCAGTACTGTTGGAATCGTAGAAGTATTTACTACAGGCGTTGGGCGGACACACGTTTCAGCCCAATTCCTGGAGACGAGAGTGCAACACTTTCTTCTGCTCAAATGTTCGTCTGGCCTCGAATGGCCGTCCTGCCCTTATATAGCTTGATGGCCGGAAGTTAGTCTGACCAATTAAAACACTTTATACAAATTAAAGTCGCTTCAAAAACCAGCTCCCGAAACCTTTCACACATCGAAGCAATCCATTCAACTCGCTGAGTTCAAAATAGTTATTGCGAGCTAAACGTCTGGCTACATAAGTGCTCATACAATCTTAAACTTACGTGAATTACTTACATACTTAATTTCACTGGATTCCCTGTATCGAGCCGGATACTACAATATTCATCGTACATTCCAATCTCATGAATTAATCCATAATTTTAATAAAACACGCACTCTATTCATAAGCTAGGTGTGACCCTAGTGTTTTTCACACCTACATTTCAGTAAACAACTTATATAAGTTCATAATATAATCTTCTTATAACCACAACACAAGTAGTTTGACAGGTCACCATATTACCAGTCATGTTAAATAATTTCTACAGGTACCAAATTTGATATACATAACCGTAGAATTAGTGGTGTACGCTACAAATGAAATGAATTAAATCCGACTTGTCGGCAGTTAAAACGTTACCCGCCTTAATCGCCAGAGGGCACCAGCGTATACCTCCGTGACAATACATACCAGAGATGGAAGCACCATCAAAACAACTGTTCTAAAGCCTGATTAAATTCTATACAAACCACTTTGTGACAGATTCGTCCTTCGAAAGAGTGTGTGTGTAGCTAGATATCAGTCTAGCCTTAGTGAAGATTTATAACATCCAGGACATATATTTGGGGTAAGACCACATTAAGGATCCGTCCGCCGAAAGACTGCACTAAAAATACCGTTCTGGTGTGACGTCCGTGAATTTTGTTCGATCACTTTGATATGGGACATGTTTGTCTCGTGAATACTTAATGTACTACTGCTTTAGACAAGATAAACATCAAATGGGAATAAGTTTTCACACCCACAATTTACGTACTATTTTCTTGTAAATTACGTGACGGAGATGAAAGGGTAACATACATTCCTATTTCTGGTTAATCTTGTTATGTGTGTAGCTCGATATCAGTCTAGACTTCGTGAAGTTTCGTAATATTCAGAACATCTATTTGGGGTAAGACCACATTAAGGATTCTTCCGCCGAAAGAGTGCACTAAAATACCGTTTTGGTGTGATGTGCCTGAATTTGTTTCGATCACTTTGACATAAGATATGTTTGTCTCGTGAATATTGAATGTATTACTGCATTAGACAACATAAAACATCAAAAAAAACTTACGTTCTATTTTCTTGTAACTTACGTGACGGTGATGAAAGGCTGACGTATATTCACCTTTTTTGGTTAATCTAGTTATGTGTGTAGCTTGATATCAGTCTACCCTTCGTGAAGATTTATAACATCCAGGACATCTATTTGGGGTAAGACCACATTAAGGATTCGTCCTTCGAAAGAGTGCACTTGAAAATACCGTTTTGGTGTGATGTGCGTGAATTTTTTCGATTACTTTGACATGGGACATGTTTGTCTCGTGAATACTGAATGTACTACTGCATTAGACAAGATTAAACATCAAATGAGAATGAGTTTTCACGCCCATAACTTACGTACTATTTTCTTGTAACTTACGTGACGGAGATGAAAGGGTAACTTACATTCCTGTTTCTGGTTAATCTAGTTATGTGTGTAGCTTGATATCAGTCTAGCCTTCGTGAAGGTTTGTAACATCCAGTATATCTATTTAGGGTAAGACCACATTAAGGATTTGTCCTTCGAAAGAGTGCACTTGAAAATAACGTGTTGGTGTGATGTGCGTGAATTTTTTCGATCACTTTGACATGGGACATGTTTGTCTCGTGAATATTGAAAGTACTACTGCATTAGACAAGATAAAACATCAAATGGGAATGAGTTTTCACACCCATAACTTACGTACTATTTTCTTGTAACTTACGTGACGAAGATGAAAGAGTAACATACATTCCTATTTCTGGTTAATCTAGTTATGTGTGTAGCTAGATATCAGTCTAGCCTTCGTGAAGGTTTATAACAACCAGTACATCTATTTGGGGTAAGACCACATTAAGGATTCGTCCTTCGAAAGAGTGCACTTGAAAATACCGTTTTGGTGTGATGTGCGTGAATTTGTTTCGATCACTTTGACAAAAGGCATGTTTGTCTCGTGCATACTGAATGTACTACTGCATTAGACAAGATAAAACATCAAATGGGAATAAGTTTTCACACCTATAACTTACGTACTATTTTCTTGTAACTTACGTGACGGAGATGAAAGAGTAACATACATTCCTATATCTGGTTAATTTAGTTATGTGTGTAGCTTGATATCATTCTAGCCTTCGTGAAGTTTTGTAATATCGAGGAGATCTATTTGGGGTAAGACCACATTAAGGATTCGTCCGCCAACAGAGTGCACTTAAAAATACCGTTTTGGTGTGATGTGCCTGAATTTGTTTCAAACACTTTGACAAAAGGCATGTTTGTCTCGTGAATACTGAATGTACTACTGCATTAGACAAGATAAAACATCAAATGGGAATGAGTTTTCACACCTATAACTTACGTACTATTTTCTTGTAACTTACGTGACGGAGATGAAAGGGTAACATACATTACTCTTTCTGGTTAATCTAGTTATGTGTGTAGCTAGATATCAGTCTAGCCTTCGTGAAGGTTTGTAACATCCAGTACATCTATTTGGGGTACGACAACATTAAGGATTCGTCCTTCGAAAGAGTGCACTTGAAAATACCGTTTTGGAGTGATGTACGTTAATTTTTTCGATCACTTTGATATGGGACATGTTTGTCTCGTGAATATTGAAGGTACCACTACATTAGAGAAGAGAAAACATCAAAAGGGAAGGAGTTTTCACACCCATAACTGACGTGCTATTTTCTTGTAACTTACGTGACGGAGATGAAAGGCTAACGTATATTCCCCTTTGTGGTTAATCTAGTTATGTGTGTAGCTTCATATCATTCTAGCCTTCGTGAAGTTTTGTAATATCGAGGAGATCTATTTGGGGTAAGACCTCATTAAGGATTCGTCCGCCGACAGAGTGCACTTAAAAATACCGTTTTGGTGTGATGTGCCTGAATTTGTTTCGATCACTTTGACAAAAGGCATGTTTGTCTCGTGAATACAGAATGTACTACTGCATTAGACAAGATAAAACATCAAATGGGAATGAGTTTTCACACCCATAACTTACGTACTATTTTCTTGTAACTTACGTGACGGAGATGAAAGGGTAACATACATTACTCTTTCTGGTTAATCTAGTTAAGTGTGTAGCTCGATACCAGTCTAGCCTTCGTGAAGGTTTATAACATCCAGTACATCTATTTGGGGTAAGACCACATTAAGGATTCGTCCTTCGAAAGAGTGCACTTGAAAATACCGTTTTGGTGTGATGTGCCAGAATTTGTTTCGATCACTTTTACAAAAGGCATGTTTGTCTCGTGAATACAGAATGTACTACTGCATTAGACAAGATAAAACGTCAGATGGGAATGAGTTTTCACACCCATAACTTACGTACTATTTTCTTGTAACTTACGTGACGGAGATGAAAGGGTAACATACATTCTTTTTTCTGGTTAATCTAGTTATGTGTGTAGCTCGATATCAGTCTAGCCTTCGTGAAGGTTTATAACATCCAATAGATATATTTGGGGTAAGACCAATTTAGGATTCGTCCTTCGAAAGAGTGCACTTAAAAATACCGTTTTGGTGTGATGTGCGTGAATTTGTTCGATCAGTTTGATATGGGACATGTTTGTCTCGTAAATATTGAAAGTACTGCTGCATTAGACAAGATAAAACATCAAATGGGAAGGAGTTTTGACACCCATAACTTACGTGCTATTTTCTTGTAACTTACATGACGGAGATGAAAGGCTAACGTACATTTCCATTTGTGGTTAATCTAGTTATGTGTGTAGCTTGATATCAGTCTAGCCTTCGTGGAGTTTCGTAATATCCAGGACATCTATTTGGGGTAAGACCACATTTAGGATTCGTCCGCCCATTAGAGTGCACTAATAAATACCGTTTTGGTGTGATGTGCCTGAATTTGTTTCGATCACTTTGAGATAAGACATGTTTGTCTCGTGAATATTGAATGTATTACTGCATTAGACAAGATAAAACATCAAATGGGAAGGAGTTTTGACACCCATAACTTACGTGCTATTTTCTTGTAACTTACATGACGGAGATGAAAGGCTAACGTATATTCCCCTTTGTGGTTAATCTAGTTATGTATGTAGCTTGATATCATTCTAGCCTTCGTGAAGTTTTTTAATATCGAGGAGATCTATTTGGGGTAAGACCACATTAAGTATTCGTCCGCCGACGGAGTGTACATAAAAATACCGTTTTGGTGTGATGTGCCTGAATATGTTTCGATCACTTTGATATGGGACAAGTTTGTCTCGTGAATATTGAAGGTTCCACTATATAAGACAAGAGAAACATCAAAAAGGAAGGAGTTTTCACACCCATAACTTACATGCTATTTTCTTGTAACTTACGTGACGGAGATGAAAGACTAACGTATATTTCCCTTTGTGGTTAATCTAGTTATGTATGTAGCTTGATATCATTCTAGCCTTCGTGAAGTTTTTTAATATCGAGGAGATCTATTTGGGGTAAGACCACATTAAGTATTCGTCCGCCGACGGAGTGCACATAAAAATACCGTTTTGGTGTGATGTGCCTGAATATGTTTCGATCACTTTGATATGGGACATGTTTGTCTCGTGAATACTGATTGTACTACTGCATTAGACAAGATAAAACATCAAATGGGAATGAGTTTTCACACCTATAACTTACATACTATTTTCTTGTAACTTATGTGACGGAGATGAAAGGGTAACATACATTACTCTTTCTGGTTAATCTACTTATGTGTGTAGCTAAATATCAGTCTAGCCTTCGTGAAGGTTTGTAACATCCAGTACATCTATTTGGGGTAAGACCACATTAAGGATTCGTCCTTCGAAAGAGTGCACTTGAAAATAACGTTTTGGTATGATGTGCGTGAATTTTTTCGATCACTTTGATATGGGACATGTTTGTCTCGTGAATAATGAAGGTACCACTACATTAGACAAGAGAAAACATCAAAAGGGAAGGAGTTTTCACACCCATAACTTACGTGCTATTGTCTTGTAACTTACGTGACGGAGATGAAAGGCTAACGTATATTCCCCTTTTTGGTTAATCTAGTTATATGTGTAGCTAGATATCATTGTAGCCTTCGTGAAGTTTTGTAATACCGAGGAGATCTATTTCGGGTAAGACCACATTAAGGATTCGTCCGCCGACAGATTGTACTTAAAAATAACGTTTTGGTGTGATGTGCCTGAATTTGTTTCGATCACTTTGACAAAAAGGCTTGTTTGTCTCGTGAATACTGAATGTACTACTGCATTAGACAAGATAAAACATCAAATGGGAATGAGTTTTAACACCCATAACTTACGTTCTATTTTCATGTAACTTACGTGACAGAGATGAAAGGGTAACATACATTCCTATTTCTGGTTAATCTCGTTATGTGTGTAGCTTGATATCATTCTAGCCTTCGTGAAGTTTTGTAATTTCGAGGTGATCTATTTGGGGTAAGAACACATTAAGGATTCGTCCGCTGACAGAGTGCACTTAAACGTAACGTTTTGGTGTGATGTGCCAGAATATGTTTCGCTCACTTTGACATAAGACATGTTTGTCTCATGAATATTGAAGGTATTACTGCATTAGACAACATAAAACATCAAATGGGAAGGAATTTTCATACCCATAAATAACGTGCTATTTTCTTGTAACTTACGTGTCGGAGATGAAAGGCTAACGTATATTCCCCTTTTTTGATTAATCTAGTTATGAGTGTAGCTTGATATCAGTCTACCCTTCGTGAAGATTTATAACATCCAGGACATCTATTTGGGGTAAGACCACATTAAGGATCCGTCCGCCGAAAGAGTGCACTAAAAATACCGTTTTGGTGTGATGTACCAGAATATGTTTCGCTCACTTTGACATAAGACATGTTTGTCTCGTGAATATTGAAGGTATTACTGCATTAGACAACATAAAACATCAAATGGGAAGGAGTTTTCACACCCATAACTTACGTGCTATTTTCTTGTAACTTACGTGACGGAGATGTAAGACTAACGTATGTTTCCCTTCGTGGTTAATCTAGTTATATGTGTAGTTTGATATCAGTCTAGCCTTCGTGAAGTTTCGTAATATCCAGGACATCTATTTGGGGTAAGACCACATTAAGGATTCGTCCGCCCATTAGAGTCCTCTAAAAAATACCGTTTTGGTGTGATGTCCGTGAGTTTTTGTCGATCACTTTGACATGGGACATGTTTTTCTCGTGAATATTGAAAGTACTACTGCATTAGACAAGAGAAAACATCAAATGGCAATTAGTTTTCACATTCATAACTTACGTGCTATTTTCTTGTAACTTACGTGACGGAGATAAAAGACTAACGTATATTCCCCTTTGTGGTTAATCTAGTTATGTGTGTAGCTTGATATCATTCTAGCTTTCGTGAAATTTTGTAATATCGAGGAGATCTATTTGGGGTAAGACCACATTAAGGATTCGTCCGCCGACAGAGTGCACTTAAAAATACCGTTTTGGTGTGATGTGCCTGAATTTGTTTCGATCACTTTGACAAAAGACATGTTTATCTCGTGAGTATTGAATGTACTACTGCATTAGACAACATAAAACATCAAATGGGAAGGTATTTTCGCTCCCATAACTAACGTGCTATTTTCTTGTAACTTATGTGACGGAGATGAAAGGCTAACGTATATTCCCCTTTGTGGTTAATCTAGCTATGTGTGTAGCTTGATATCAGTCTAACCTACGTGAAGACTTATAACACCCAGTACATCTATTTCGGGTAAGACAACATTAAGGATCCGTCCGCCGAAAGCGTGCACTAAAAAATACCGTTCTCGTATGATGTCCGTTAATTTTTTTTCGATCACTTTGACATTGGACATGTTTGTCTCGTGAATATTGAATGTGGATTGTTGCGAGATAAAACATAATTGTCATATATCTGAAGAGTAAATAATGATTTGAACTAATGCCCACCCTTAACAAAATCAAATTAAATTGTTAATATATCTTAGCATATGTTGTGTTTTTCTTTCAACTTCGTGTACGATATTGATGTGTGCATTAACTACAACTACGTACCTTATTAAGCGAGACATGTTTATACCAAAATTAACTGTGTATCCTTATAATTAGTACATATATTGCGGATTATGTTCTTGGGTGGCAGTTATGAAAAATAAAGGGGTTGGGTTACTATTGTGTTTGTGTTTGCAATATATCACATCGTTTGTCGGACAATCTAGTGTAGTTTTATTTGGAAATGAATTGGGGAGTTTTTGATGTAAAATAGTAGTCATATGCCACGTATGAAAGTAATTATTTTGAACTTTTGTACACCTTCGGTCACGAAACCTATCTAAAATTGTAATATAATTTGGTATATAGTGTGCTTTAATTTCAATTCTATATAATGTATTGATTTATAATTTGCTGCACATACTTGCTGACTCAAAATGTTATCGGGTAGTCCTATAACTAGTAGATATACAGCCGATTATGTACATGATGAAAACTAAAATAAGTTAATAAATTACTTCATGTTGTTATCACTACGTTTTCCTATGTCAACCAATAACTAAACCTACGTAGATTTTTAATTACTATAGACACACTTTGCACTTTTTTTTATCTTCAACCTGTGTTATGTATTTGTGTGTTACTAATTTGTATCGATTGTGACGACATCGTGTGTTATTTACAGCGAAGTAATGAAATGGTCCAATCCGTGATCTCATGTATGTTTTCGTATTTCTATATAATGGGTACGTGTCTATTGTTGTGCAAAAATATTTGCTCTAACATGCTGTCAGCTAGGTAATGCACGAACCTCGACCTAGTGAGCGCATTTGCTCGCAACACGTGACAAGTATCCAACGCGAGCTCAAGTGATCCTGATTTGCACTCATGTTTTCTTTTCTCGTAACGTTGAGAGTTTAAAGTGTTGTTTAAATTAGTCAACTAGATAATATATATGTCCCATCCGGCCACGTGTGTGTGTGTGTGTGTGTGTGTGTGTGTGTGTGTGTGTGTGTGTGTGTGTGTGTGTGTGTGTATGTGTGTGTGTGTGTGTGTGTGTGTGTGTGTGTGTGTGTGTGTGTGTGTGTGTGTGTGTGTGTGTGTGTGTGTGTGTGTGTGTGCGCGCGCGCGCGCGTGTGTGCGTACGTGCTTTCGTGTGTGCGTGCGTGCGGACCTACGTGCGTGTGTACATGCGCGTAAGAGCTTGTATGTATGTGTATCGAAATAGCTTAACTAGAGTAAGACACCGTATACACAATTTTCATATAACAAAAAACTATATAGAGAAACAGAAAACGGCATGTCACTAGTTGAATATATGTGTAATTTCCAGGTGCACGTCACAAAAGCAGTTATTGATGATTGCGGTTGTCATCGCCTGCTGTTTATCCGTAACACATGGGTCGACCATTTTGCGAGGTAGGTAGCTCTAGGAGCTTCCTCTTACGGTTAATGTCACTCATTTACCAGGTGTGTGTTTGGTATAAACCATTTTCACCAAGTGTGGAAGCATCAATGCAACATTACGGCAAGATACAGACAATACACAGGTGAGCTGCATGTATTGAGAAGAGCTCTGTCATGTTTTCGTAGCTTTGACAAGTTAGATATATTGGTGACCGTCGCTAAAACTCACCCATGAATTATCGACTACTTTACGCATCGTTATCGAGTTTAAAAATAATAAGACGTGGAGTTTTGACCTGCCGCAGTAGAAAGCTGGTATTTGTGTAGCGCGTTTCCACTAGTGTTCGATATTAATTATTCATCGTTCTGTTATGATGAACGTAGTATGTATGGCGGGTTTAAACATAACGGAAACCTACTTTGTAATAACAACGGAAACTTACTTTATAATAACAAAATAACTGTTAGCAGTGTGTGTTATCAGTAAAACGAGGTATTTTTAAATACGTCACTCAAATGCATTGGCATTATTGGAAAACAATAAATACTCGATACTGTCGAGTAACACGAAATATGCTCATTCTTTGCCAACTATTGCGAAATTAATAAGGTGTTTGAATTGTGTAATTTATATTCATTACATGGTGCACCGTTTCCTTTGAGTTTGTATCAGTAGTGTCATAGTCAGTGATATATGGAAAGGGATCTATCTGAAATATTCCACACGATTTTGAATATCGTCGTTCGTGTTTTCAGACTGCGGCGGTAAGACTTACGACCCTCGGGATGCGATGTGTTGTAACAACCTCATTTGGAACGATGAAACGAATGACGAGGACTGCTGCGCAGTAATGGTCTTCGACGAGCGGAAGTCGATCTGCTGCGACGGGAAGATCTTCTCAATTAAAGATCGGAAAACATGTTGATCTATGTTGACGGAAGTTTTGTTAACGGCGTTGAACATTGTATCATATTGTACATGTCAGTTTGCGTTTGTTGTCTGAAAGACGAACTGTGCAAGATTGCATTAGCCGAGCATTTGCAACTGTTGGTCTGTAACATCATTATGCTACCTGGGATGAACGTCGCTAATGCAATATAATATTGCATATGCATATTTGCGCGCTAACACACAACACATGTACACACCCGCACCTTTATTCACAGGCACGCACACACACGCATGTACTCAGGTACCATTTATTTTCTCTCTTGTTCCTTTTTCCGTTCTTCTTGTCGCTTTTCCGTTCATTTAAATCGTACAGAATCATAAGCCGTCTCGTGTGTTCCTTGTTCAAATTAAATATTTATTAAAATTCTGTTTTGAAAATGACGTCAATCTTTGTTTACCTGTTTCTTCCATTAAGATGTGTATATCACAGTCACGCATCATATAACACAAGACAGTTTAGATTCGCATCTTCATAACACAAAGTATACAACATGTGTGCAATGTTATATAGTATTATCAATCGATAAATATAGCCGCAAAGCGATAGTCCTACTGATTTTGTAATATTAGAAAGTAATTTAATCTTGTTGTAGCCTAACTAACATTACAGTATTTTTATTATAATATTATATTAAATTATGAGTGGACATAAACACATAAAAGGAGTGTCGTTCAACCGCAGTTCTATGGACACCTTTATTCAGTTTCACATCCAGTAAGCGGTCCTCTTCTTGAGGAGTGTGAAGTTCCGGATCAGCCCGGGTCGATTCAACGGGGCATTCGCAATGCGATGCATGTCCCTTCCATTGTTCTACCTGTTGTCTGATCATAGTCAAACGACCGCGTTCTTTCCTATTATATGAGTGTGCCGTGAAACTGCCCCTCATGCTGGATGTTGTTATGTCCCACCATCATACTGAGAACATGTTGTTTATTCCCGCTGGGTGGCGCCAAGTTAATGCGTTATAGACGGTGTTGGTGGTTGTGTGTTTTAATAATAATAATATATTTTATTTGGTATAGCGCCACATCCAGTATTGTTCGTGGCGCTTCACAACATATTAAAATACATAAAAATCGTAGAATTGCAATAAATATGTATATGTATATTAATTTAAAATAAATATTAGTGGTAAAGAATCAAATAAATAAATACAAACATATTGAATATTGTAAAATTTCTAAATAAACAAGTAAATAAATATCAGTTATTCATCAAAATTAAATAATATTGATAATAATCAATCTAGCACAATAACTATATAAAATTAATAATAATAAATAATTTAGTAAAACATTTGATATAAAATAGTTTACGTGAGGAATAATTAATAATCATTATACGAATACGATAACTAATTAAAATTGGTTTTAGTAGAGGGCAGTGTTCATGTAGAGTGGCACTAATATGAAACACAAAAGAAATGTGTCTTCAGACGACATTTGAAGCTGGCGAGAGTGTCACAGGTTTTAACAGCACTCGGTAAAGTGTTCCATAGGGACGCAGCAGCTACAGCGAACGAGCAGTCCCCAGCCTTGATACGAGTGCGCTTCACTTCCAACATGTTACTGCTGGCAGAGCGCAGTGCTCTTGCTGGTTGATATGGGTGCACGAGTTCACACAGGTACACGGGCGCGTCATTGTGCATGGCTTTGTACGTGAGTACCAGTATCTTGTAATCCACTCTGCGCGCAACAGGCAACCAATGAAGTTCGCGTAACAGGGGCGTGGCGCTGTCACTACGTGGACGACGCAGGATCAGTCTGGCAGCCGAGTTGTGTATTCGTTGCAGACGCGCGATGTTAACTGCAGACGTGCCGTACAAGAGTGCGTTGCAGTAGTCAATCCGCGATGTGATGATGGCATTGACTACGCGTTCCTTTGTTGGTTTGGGTAAAAAACGGCTAATCTGATTGATGTGGCGGAGGTAGAATGAGCATGCGCTGACAGTTTGCGACACTTGCTTTTTCATATCTAGGTGCCTGTCAATGGAGACACCAAGACTTTGAACACATCTTGAAGCTGTAATTATAGAACCACCAACGCGAATCACAGTGCCGTCAACGATTGCATCCGCAGACTTGGGTACAATCGGAAGATACTGTGTCTTGCCGTCGTTCATGCACATAGAATTCCATGCCATCCAGTTCTTTATTTCACCCAAACAGTCCTCCATTTGCTGAACCGCAGCCGTTAAAGCGGAACGATTCAGGTCGAAATGTGAGTAGATCTGTACATCGTCAGCATAGTGATGGAAGAAGAGTCCATGGGCTCGAATAATGTCACCGATAGGTTGGACATATAATGAAAAGAGCAGTGGTCCAAGGACGGAGCCTTGCGGGACACCTGTTGTTAGAGTAGTAATACTCGACGACTGGTCACCGATTACAATTCGCTGCGTCCGGTCTTGCAGGTACGATGTCAACCAGTCCAGTGCTTTTCCAACAAAGCCATAGCGCAAACGTAGACGCTTAATCAAGATGTCGTGGTTGATAGTATCGAAGGCGGCACTAAAATCAACGAGAACCAAGATGGTTCCTTGTTTATTGTCCATGGCTGTTTTGATGGCACTTGTAACGTACAGTAGCGCGGTTTCGGTCGAATGTTTTTTCCGATACGCCGACTGAAAGCACTCAACCATTTGCTGGTCAGACACATGCGTCATTATCCTAAGCGCGATCACTTTCTCAATTACTTTGGATAATTGCGTAAGGTTGCTCACAGGTCGATAACTGCTTAGAATGTCTTTGTCAAGTGATGGTTTCTTCAAAAGCGGACGGACATTTGCATGCTTCAGCGACTTTGGCATGACTGCCTCGTCCAGCGAAGCATTTGTAATCCGTGTAATGACATACACAATACTTGTCATATTGTCTCTTAGCTGAATTGCAGGCAGAGGATTCAACGCGCACGTTTTGCCAGTAGTACCACAAATCGCTGTGATCTCTGTGTTCGTTGTTGGATCAAACGCATGGATACTGTCAGTGAAACAACGTCTTTCAACTGTTGGCCTATCAATGATGTTAAAACACTGCAGACCTGACAGGAGCTTGTCAATCTTTTCACTAAAGAAACGTGAAAATTGTTCGCATATTTGGGCTGTCAAGTGGAATTCAGGGTGTTCCTGTATGCGGTGGCCATCAAGCGATCTCAGTAATCGAAACATGGTTTTGTTGTTTGCCTTCTCCAGGCGTTTTTGATAATAATCCGTTTTGCGCGCCGATATCAAAGCAGTGCATTCTTCACGAGCGGTGACATATAATTGCCGATGAATTTCCAGTTTAGTTCTTCTCCACACATTCTCCCGTTTCCGCTTCTTATCCCTGGCGTCGTCGATGTCAGAGTCGTACCAGGGATGTGGTGTGCTGTCTCTTACTTTCACATTGCGTAACGGGGCATGTTTGTCAAGGCACTCAGTGAGACAGGTGTTGTACATCTCCACCAAATCCTCTGCTTGTCGATCATTCGCGCATGTACGCAATGTCATGTCAGCACATACAGACTCGATACCGTTTCGGAGTGCATCTGTTTCAATGTTCCTGAAATTCCGCTTTGCAATCGTCTTAGTTTTTACTGCAGGCTTCAATGCTCTTAGTGTGAGTTCAATGCGATGGTGGTCAGACAGAGAGTCAGGATGCACAGTAACGGAAGTAATGAAGTCGTCATCAGTTTGACTGATCGCAAGATCCAATATATGTCCAGATTGGTGCGTCGGCGAATGTACATGTTGAGTTAGATTGAACGATTCACATAGAGTGCGAAGTGGTTCTGATTTGAGGGTATCATCAACATGAACATTGAAGTCACCAATGATGACAGTAGGAACAACGGATATGGATGCCTCGATGAATAGCTGCTCAAGTTCAGCGTACAAATTCGATATTGTTCCAGATGCCTTACTTGATGCAGGCGGGTGGTAAACGACCCAGATGTTGTATTTCAACAAGAACGGGTTGGTGAGTTGCAGACGGAGAAGTTCGATGGTTGTGAATGGCAGCTTTGGGAGGATCTTGGTGTTGAAGGTATTTCGATGAACTATGGCAACTCCGCCGCCACGACCAGAGGCACGTGCTACATGATTGAATGTGTAGCCGGGAGGCGTCAGTTCAGCCACAATCGCTTCGTCTCCAGTTTTTTTAGCCACGTCTCGGTGATGGCCAAAACATCCCAATTGTGTTGGATAATTTCCTCATTTATAGTCACCGTCTTATTTTTTACAGATCTTGCATTGATCAATGCTATGTTGGTGTAACGATTCTTAAAATCCTTGTCATCAGTTTGACAAGACGACAGTTTCACACGTGTAATGTTTGCGTTGTTGACACCGCGTTGGTGATAAGTGGGTGTAAAGCCGGGCCGACGTCCAATTACTGGACGTATTGTACGATGGCGATTGCGACCGGCTCTGCAACCTCGTGTGACTGCACAAATTCCATTGTCCTTTAAGGTGTCGAACAAAGGCTGAGGCAGCCTTCCGCCAGTAACACTCGCAATGTTATGGGCGAATAGTTCCTGCCGAGTGTAGGTCACCATGGGTACAGGTGTGCCACCGGAATAAAAGTCGCAGAAATACACGCACATATAAAACCAATAACACGAACGAACAGCTCCGTGCATTCAGGGTAATGTTATCAAAACGATGTTCAAATCTCACCAGTGTTGTAGTAATACAAATTAGTAAAATTTCAAATTTAAACACAGAGCAAATAAATAGCTGCCACTGGGGCGCTTGTCACATGATGTCATCTTAGTCAACCATGTTTTCTTGATTCGTTCTTCAATATTCCGTTTCATTCGGCAATCCGCATTTGACTTTTTAGGAATAATCTAGTACAGATGTCCCGACGATGTATGTTTTAAACGGGGAATTAGTCACCTATGTTTAATCGAACAAAGAATGCACAGGTTCACAGTTTCTTTATCACACTTTAATTGACCATAGGACTATTTATCAATTATGTTTGTTGAAACGGTGTTAACATGTCTATGGCATATCCATACATGCGGCAAACAAAAATGGATATTTTAGTACCTGAAATTTAGAACTATACATTTATCATTACTTACATAACTGCCGCACTTATAGAATGACTCACAAATTGAGCATTTATGCAAAACTATATATAACGCTGTCTGGTGACAATCGTGCCATTTATACACTTGAAAGTGATGCACAGAAGTGGAACTCAAATAAGGTCATGATCTTAATAATAGGTCAATCCCTTTGATCTCTGTGTTTGGTCGTTTCGCCCTGACATGTCAAGCTGTGTCAACACAGCACCAGTGTGTTAGTTGGTGGACAAGTGATCTAAGAAGGTGTGGTGTAGACTTCAGCCTTGTTCTCCGTTTACATTGTCACCGCATAACATTTATTCACTCGGAGCATAACAGCAACGCAATGTAATTAACACAATCGGGAGAGTTATAAACACCAAAGCACTATCACGAACTTAGGAAAACATTATCCATAACGTAAGCAAAATATATACCCAATGATTTTATTGTCGATAGTGGTAGTAATAATTCTTCCTGTGCATTTATGTAACGGTAATGATCTACACTTTACATCTTGCATGCATGATGCAGAATGCTATAGACAAACTGACGTCTATTAAACATGTGGTAATGATGGGATATCTGCATAATCTCCATTTTGCACTCTACCCGATGCTTGTATGAAATGTATTATTTTACCCTTAGTCAAAAACAAGTCTGGTGACACGAGTGATGTTTATAATTAGGCCAACGCCTATCATA
Source organism: Escarpia spicata (assembly GCA_963995525.1). Lineage (NCBI taxonomy): Eukaryota > Metazoa > Annelida > Polychaeta > Sabellida > Siboglinidae > Escarpia > Escarpia spicata. The sequence continues at coordinate 27,022,346 of OZ023218.1, forward strand.
CCTATAGTACTGGTCATGTTTTAAAGCGATTGTTTGATAATTTAAGTCAATATAGGCAATTATTAAATAGTCATGTTAGTATGATTATTTAATTTAATTTTATGCCTTTATTTCATTAGAATTATGTTTTATTAATCACTAATGACCCTGACAATATATCGAAAAAATAACTGCGTCTACTTTAGCCCGACCTTCACAATCAGTATAAGGCATGCTCATGAATATTCGGACTGTCCATCAGACTTCGATTAGCATCAACATGTCTGTATTTGGATTAGCGCCACAGCCATGCGAAAGAGTCGTGACCGATAAAATTATCAAAAGGAAACGTAGACCAGCTGTTGTTTATGTCACAGATTCAGCAAAGGAACGAAGAAAAATATATGGAATAAACGGATAATTAATATAGCGACAGCTCATGACAGACGGATTGATTTAAAAGAAAAAACACCAGCTCTCCACGCACTAAGCCGCCGATGGCGATGACATTGAATGATTGGCGTTGTTTTTATTCGAATATAAAACATACGAAATCTAATTTATGGTATTACTTTTTCACTAGGTACATCTGGCTGTACATTTAAAGTATAGTTTGAATGAAACGTTTAGATAACATAAACTTATAGAAGCCGAGAAACATTCAATAATGAAACCATTTTGTTTGCACCATACATCAGCTGCTATTTCCATAGGCAGTATAAATATAACATTATACAATAAAATAACATAAAATATTGTACAATATTACATGTACAATAGCATAGGTGGTTATGTACTTTCCTACGTATTCTGCATAAGGTTTAATTTTAGTTCGAAAAATGTAGATCTATAAAGAGCATAATAACAGTATTGTCGACAACTATTAAAATATATTGCATCAGTGTAACAACATGTTTTATTTTGTACTGGGAGTGCAATAATTATCTGTTCTGCCCATCATTTATAGGAAAAGATGAATTTGTTTCTATCGAACTCCAGTTTCGATAACAAATATAATGGTCATAGAAATAAAGTTATAAAATTACAAAACTTTAAAAGTAACGCATATTTTAAAACACTGTTTTCAGTCATCATTGGTGTATTTAATTCAAGAAGATCAATAAGATATTTAGAATGTTGTGGAACATTTATATTTTATGAATTTTCAAAATTATTGTAAAAGCAACTTTGTCGACACCTTTTTGTGCACTACTCCCAGTACAGTTCACTTAACACAAACTTGTTTCAACACATTTTGAAGAATATACTGTAGAATACAAGCCAAACATGATGAGCATAAGAAAGCATAACTTTTATTATGTACTCCTATTTTGCAACATAATGACAGGATGTTGTGCATTTGGATGCACAAATCGATCGATTGCACAAATCCATTTGAAACATGTAGTGATGTACATATTCCCAGCAGAAGCCACACGGAACTTATGTGGCAGAACAAAGTCAGACATCTTCTTCACTACTGTGTTAGTTAATAGATTGTCCAATTAATAGCACTGCTATGCATTTTGATACACAAATCTATCAGATGCACACATCCATTTGAAACATGAAGTGATGTACAACTTCCTAGTATATGTCGCACAGAACACAATGGGGCAGAACAAAGTCAAGCACCATCTTATGTCAGGTGACCCATTGTCCAATCAATGGCACTGTTGAGTAGAGCTCTTCAATTTCCTCCTCTTTCCATCAGCTCGGCTATTTCGAATGCTCCTACAAATAAACAAATTTGAATTTATGAAACTGAGCCTAAACATGAGCTAACCAATTCAACACAATGCATATTAATTCAGTGTAGATAATATATGATGGGACTTATCACCAAATGTACAGCTGGCTAAATGGAAAAGAAATACAAGAGAACCTTGTTATGCTGATTCAGTCAGACTAAAATCCCAATCCATTACCTTTTCCAACTTTTAATTGCTTCTACATAAGAACCTGTATGCATTGGTCATACACAGTGCACTCCAGATAACTCGAACTGACATAAGTTGATTTTCGCTAAGTTAAGTCAATCTTTTCCTCGGTCCTGGGCAAAGGTCCCAATAAGGGGACTTTCTGATAATGTTCTAGTTATTAGAAATTCCACTTGTCAGTATTGCCATGGGTCCCTGGAGGTTCGACCTTATTCAGATTGTATTGTATGTTTTCCTTTATTCTTGCTCTAATAATTAATGTTGTATATAATTATACATATGGGCCATTCTCATTCTCAAAAAACGTGTACAGTAACGGTAAAGTAACATGTCAAAAATAAATGTTTAATGTGTATGTTTTAGGGAGTACCATTAATATCAGATGTGGTATTCACATGAAGCAGCGCAACTTGATCTGATCTATTATTCGATTTTTTAAATATATTTATTAATACAAGCGTATGTATACTAGAGTGCAGATCTGCTGGTGTCCAAATTTGGTGCATCGCAAAATTCCGTGGCAACACGGTATTGTGTACATTTTAACAAACCTAAAACTTTTACATTGAATGATGACATGCCAGCCAGGTTTACTTACAATCGTAGCTGTAGCACTGTAAACAGCTTGTGAACGTACGAATCTCACATTGTCATGTTTCGGTGTGGATATTTCACTAATTAATTATTCACCATGACATCGTTATTGTATCACGCTACATTGAAGATATATCGAGGAATTATACTCCAGTTAAGAACGCCTTATACTGGAAGTACGAAGTCCCTTACAATCGGACAGGATCTCATCAAGCCATATATATATATATATATATATATATATATCTCTCTGAAAACTCGATAAAACTTGGCGAGGAACGAGAGAGACAAACGAACCAGATATCACTTTAGGCCACAATCATAAAAATGGAATGTCTGAGATGAGCGAGGTCATTTAGGCATAATACCGTTTTAGTTGCAGAAATGTTAACATTTAAGGCACTTTAACTGAATGAATCAACATCCTATTTATCATGCGCAATTGCTTGTACATGAAAGACGACTATGTAAAAGAGGACTGTCTGTTCTCTCACTCTGAACTGTTTACCATGAAGTGCCATGAGCTCCAGAATTGTCGGTGAAAGTGATGAGACTGGAGCCGAATTCCGTGTTCCCTTCTTCCATATTGAGGATCGCTGGTTAGTATGAGGACATCATTCCATCTTGAATTCAAATTAAGAGAACAATCATAATTTCGATTGTGAAGTAAATGATTGATGGACCCAGTACCACGCCGGTTGCGTACGTCACAATCAAAATGATGTGCTTTACCTCCATCAAGCTTTGCCTTGCCAACAATGCTGCTAGCGGTAATATTACGTGCACTACATTACTAGGGCGGCATGCCATTTGCTAGATATTCCAGTATGCCATCGCGCCCTCGTTTTTTAATCTGACTCTTGTGAGTTTCCTCCTTCTGGATTGCCGTTTAGTTGATCCGGAAACGTGTCATATTGTATCATCGCAATTTGATTTCAACATGTATGTTTTATACAGTGATTGTCTTATTTGTGTTCTCCATCTGATGACGTAATGTGGGATTAGATCTTTACGTGGATCTGACATTAATGTTTCAGCAGTTTGTCTAGGAACATTATTAATAATTACTAGTATAAATAAATATTAAACTATCCGTATATGAAACAATCCATTTTGTGCCACGATTTCACTGACCGCGCTCTTATTTCGTGAAAATTTAAGGTAATCAAAGGTGAACTTCTTTATCTGGTATAACCATGATACTTGACACTAGATGCGCAGACGAGTGTCATTCCAGTTCCAGTGGTCAAGACGTTTTTTTCACGTGCTATTATAATTGCATTGTGTGTTAGATTGTTGTGCCATCTTGACCTTACCCATCTGATTCTGTTCTATGATAATTAACTTGTCTGAGGCATGCCAACCTTGTCTGGGGCATTTCAACCTAACCTGTCGAATGCACACATTGATGTCACTAATGTGAACGTGACACAACGGACGTTGAGATATGTTGGATGTGGCGCCTGCAACAGTTCTTTCTTGGATTGTCTCACCTCTTGTTCTAGTTCGTATATTATTAGTGTTGTTGTTATTATTATTATTATTATTACGATACAATGTAGTTAATCAGTAGCAATGCAATGACTATTTGTTTTTTCTTTAATGCACATAATATTACTGTTATCCGTGTAGAGAACATATTGAATTTGCATATCTTGCAAACTATGTATTTACCTTGCTAAGTTGATCTTCTTTGTCAAAACATCGCTACACATTATACTGGTGCATTTATGTTCTTTGACATCTCTAGTGCATTACGTATTTATTGTCTTTGGAATTAAGGTTTTGATGACAACTTGGTGTGTTCATTTAAATACGCTTTCTTAATTCATCAGTTTCAAATTATTTTGCTGTAATTTTTCTTTATTATGTTTTGTTTAGAAAGATGTATTTTTCCAGCTCGTATCGTTTTCCAGCTGGTAGTAATTCACAATATCCGTATCAATTGTCTGTTGTATTTAACTAATACGTGAAGAAAGTCTGGAGAACGCTGCCGTTTATCACGTAGTCACATCTAATGCATTCGGACACTTCATATTATACTTAAATTACCATATTCTGTGCAAACAACCATATTCCCCGAATTAACATAAGGTGCGGCCAACTCGACATATTATACAAAGCCACTGCCGGACATCGACAAATCAGAAAGAGTACAAATGTTTACTATCGTTGGACGTAGAACCTCGTTTTTCAAGTAACCGACTGCAACTGCATGTACAGGAGTCATCTGTTGGAGAAGTCACAAAACACGCAATGTAAGTGAAAAAAGAACACGACCCTGGATTAACCAATTCATGTTTTCGAAGTATCTTGATTTTTTTGTTCTTTGAACAAGTTTACTCTTTCAGTCAGCGATTGTACACGAGAAAAAAACAAATTCTTGTCCTCATCAACATCTCCTTCAAGGTCGACCGCTGCATATGTTATCAGCAATACTGCAAAATGAACTTATCCCACTAACAACTTCAGTCAGCATCCATATTGATCTTATTATGTTCATACCTGCTTTGTTCCAAACTCCGATAACGCTCATTTCTAAATTACAATTATTTACAGCGTAAATTGTGCTTATGATGTTTAATTTGTACAGCTGTTTGTTTTTGTTTGTTCATTACTAGTACGCCCTACACAGGGCATATACAACAAATGTCAGAGAAAGGATACCGACTAAGTGTAAATGTCATCACAATAAATATGTAATTGAATGAACGAATGAACGAATGAACGAACGAACGAATTAATGAATGAACGAAAGAACGAAAGAACGAATGAACGAACGAACGAACGAACGAACGAACGAACGAACGGACGGGCGGACGGGGGGGGCGGACGGGGCGGGCGGACGGCGAGGGACGGGCGGGTGGGCGGCGGGCGGGCGGGCGGGGGGCGGGCGGGCGAACGAGTGAACGAGTGAATAAGTGATTTAATTAATTTATTTATTTATTTATTAATAACTTTATTACAAAATATGATCTTCCATATTGGTTTCGTTTACAGGCAAACGGCATCAACTAAACACTCTCTCTTGTTCGTTGTCATCGTCTTGTGTTGTGTTTATGAGTCGCAGTCGTGGTTCCTCCCAGTTACAAGTAAGTTAACCCTCTTGGAAATAACCTAAAGGTAATGTGTAGCCTATGTTACTTCTTTGAGCAGTACAGTGTGATTTAACGTATAGTGGTGAAATGGATTAAGCAGGACGTGTATGTGTGTGAGTGCAGAAATATATTGAATTCATATATATATATATATATATATAATAATAATAAATCAAAACGGATATGTCCAAATTAGGTCATGTATCCTGTGCCAATGACTGTGGATGTATTGTTTCTTTATTCGGTGAATTGCAACGCTTGCACCTACCTATGTGGATGAATTTTGTTCCAGAATGTGGGGACCGGCATTACGATATCCGCGAAGAAACGTGTTGTGAGAACGTACTTTGGTCTGGAGCAACAACGTTTGACGAATGCTGCGGTGAGCAAGTTTACAACATGAAGGACTATTTATGCTGTGACGGCGTAATCTTCTCGATAAGAGAAATAACGAAATGTTGATAACAGCCTTCGTCTCTCACATGAATTGTTTCGTATGTAGCGGGTCTACACATACACAACAGTTAAGTGGCGCCTCTGTCGTCTACTTGTCCTGCAGCGAAGCTCTTTTAACAATTCAGTTTCATATTTTTACAGTGACCAATTGGTTGTTGCCTAGATAGATACTGACTACACGACAAAATAAAGTGACATTTTCTGCGGATGATGTGAAATATTGTGTTGTTCATTTAAAGGGATTTTTTGTAAGCTAATATACATTTGAGATGTACTGTATAAAAACGTGATAACTTCCCATAACTACTTTCTCTGCTACTTATGTCTTGCATGTTTATGCATAGTTTGGGTGTTATCTGCGCAAAAAGCTGATACATAATTGTGTTTACGCGAATCATTTTGAGCTTGCTGCCACGTGGATGATTAAATATGCAGCCTGAGTATAATGAATATTCTTGCACGCGCAGTGAAAAACACAGAGACTGGTGACGTCACACACACTGTCAACATGTCAGATTTTGAGGTAAGTTGTTGCAAAAAATTGCTTTTTAAATCAGCAATTCGTAGTATAATGTATATTGACGGAAATTATCCGTAGATTAAGGACTCTTACCAGCTAATAATTCGTACAGGTCATTAGATGGATGTTAATTATTGTTCTAAATATTACGCGTGCTTCTGCAATTGTTCCGATCCGCGTAAACCGTTCACTGGTCAGTTGATGACGTTTTATATAACTTGCAATAATTGTACAAAATACGCGCATTTCGCAAGTGCCAATTTACGTCACGTTTGTTAAACGTCAGGCATGAATACACCGGGAAGCCCTCTTCCGCGTCTTTATGTCTTATGTTGTAGTGATATCCCCGAAAACACTCATGGCGCGGAATGTGACATATCATTTAAATCTTCCTGATTTGATAGTAAACTCAGTTTTTTTAGCAATCATGTGTACATATTTTGACACTAATACTGTACAGAGACCTATGTAAATAACGATTGGATTGCAACATACGCACACGCGTAGCCGTGACGGAACAATAACTTTCTAGTGACAATCGTGGCTTTGGCTACCAAGAGAAGAAGACCACATGAGACACATTCTAATAAGCCAAATATTGTATAACGTGCAATAGATTATAGTGATTTAATAAGTATGAATGTATGCTGCATTTTATAAAATATGGTACATCTACTACACTATAACTCTCAGTGTGAGACTGTTCTTCCTTTCGCTTAACTTGTATCACTGGATGACTTATGGTACAAGTTTCTTGAACCGATACAATTTGCAACGGGTTGTCTGTTATTACAAACGTGTTGCAATGTAGCAAGGAGACGGAGTTTAGATGAATTTCTGGATCCAGTACGTCGTTGGTTGCCTACGTCACAATCAAAATTATGAGCTTGACGTCCGTCATGCGTTTGACGTCCGTCATGCGCTTGACGTCTGTCAAGCTTTCTGTTTTCGCCGTGTACCGGTGCAACGTTTAAGGCTATGTAACATAAAATGGTGCTGGTAAATGTTTCAACTGTACAATCAGAACCGGTTAAACTTGTACCGGTTTAAAATGCCTGTGTAAACGCAGAACTGTGTTGATTTGTTGCAACTGTACACGTATTTCTGCAACTTAATACAATCTTACAAACACACGTAATACGTTTCGAACAGTGGTATGTAATAATTAACTATATGACACGGTTATCACTTAAAACGTGACGTGAAAATAGGCAGAGCGACAAACAAAGAATGGTAGAATGTGGAGCCTTCGTAATCTACATTTGATACTTAAACATCTATTATGTCGAGGTTCTATTCACAAAAAGTCTACACCGTGTCGCTACTACAATATGTCTTTAACCATTGTAGCAAGGAATAAAACCTGCTTTAGCTTCCAGTATCAACAAAAATGGAAACGCTGGGAACATCGTTTACACCAATGCATTCCCGTAGCATTAATACACCCAGGAATCGCCGGGTCATCCTTCTAGATAATCAGCTGATTCCCCTAAAACCAAAGAGCCATCGTGTTTGCTGAAATATAAGTAAATTATTTGGTCAAACAAGATATCGTCTTCGAAAGAATGCTACTTTTGTTTTTTTCCAATTGTATTTCCACTGGGTCCAGACGAAAGTAGTTGATAATTTGTAGGATATTTTTTTCAAAATTAAATATAAAAATTTCCAAGATATTATTTTAAAGCGATACAAGGAAGAACAATGAATTGAATGGTCATAATATATTTGAGGGTGCATGTGCACGGCAGATATATGTTACCAGTGATCTTTCGTGAGGTACGTTGCGCACTGAACTAGCGACGCTGATTCTTATATAAAGAACCCGTAATTATCGTAATGCCACACGAGCTATCATAAATGTCTTGTGAGATATATTTCATTTCATTTCGTGCCGACGACTGCACCATATTGTACCCAACACCACGTAGAAGCGGAAATATATGACGCGGGAAAGTAATGCATTTCTTTTTGCAATGCTAACAGCCTATTTCGCCACTGACACGAAACTGGCATATCGATCCACCGTTGATTAAAAATAATATTTAAACATCAAGTACATGTATGACACACTTTCGCAGAAAATGGGAATAGGTGTTGCTTAATGTCATATAATCACAGCGAGGTGCGATCACCATTGACCACACTCTGCCTGTGGCCGCACATATTGCATGAAATTGTAGTGTCGAATTATTAAACTGCCTTCTTATCTACCTTTATTTATCTACACGCTTTGGCGGTAATCCATGCTTCCTGTGTCTTCTCCAATGACACATATAGCTACATATTAATTTGTTGCATGAACGGTCTGATAACACAAATTAATAACTTGTTGAACAAGTGGTTGCACATCTTTCGAAGACGATCTCTTGTTTGACCAAATAATTTACTTATTTCAGCTTAGACGGTGGAGGAATCATCTGATCACATAGTGTTACTAGAAAGGTGACGCTACCGTTGATACTGGAAGCAGCCTTTATTCCTGGCAACAACAGCTAAATATATATTATAGTAGCGACTCGGTGCAAACGTGTTGAGATGGGCACCTCGACATAAGTGACGTTTAGGTATTTTGGGGTTAAATGTTGATTAGAAAGACTTCGAAACCGACCATCCTTTGTCCGTCGCTCAGCCTGTGATCACAACATCAATGTTTAAGCGATAATCGCGTCATTGTTACGTCGCATCTAATTATAATCGAGCTAGCGTATGCAAGCAGGTATGAAATTATATATATTTAAAGTAAATGCATTTGCATATTGAAACTGGATACCAAAAACTATATTATATAGAAATCAACTAGTAAGATAATGTGGACGCTATTTAAAATGTAATTATTACTATTACCAAAATGCGTGTGTAGGAAATACAAGTTCACCGGGGCCTAACTAACAATGATTAATGTTCATTCTCAGAAAGTAAAGTAGTACAATGTACTAACGTGCTAATAATCAGTAAACAAGTATTTTACGTGTATTTTGTCACATGTTTCATCTTAGTTTTAATCGTTTTCTAAACAGTTCACAAATATTCACAATATGGCCACAGTCGACAAAAATCGTACTTCTAGGGGCATTTTGGGGAAAGTGGAGATGGGTCAATATTTGACAAAATGGAATAACGGTGTCGCCAACATTCAACATTTTAAACGTGCTGGTTATACGCATATGTTTTAATATTCTATTGTGTATATTTCCACATGTTTATGTTATCATTGGATGTTTTTGTCTTTTGAAAAGTGTCTCATGCCAAGAAAACAATTCGACCGACAATGGTACCCTCCTATCGAATTTCACAATGACCAGCTGTTATTCTGCCTATATATATTGCTTAAACGTATGCTAATATTATATTACATTATTATCAGGAAGTCGCCTGCTAATATATAGACATGATTTAGGAAATGAAGCTTGTTTTAAATTTTTTAACATTTATAATCATACGTCGCCAAGTTTTTGTCATTAGCGTAACATTATGTTAAATGCTACCTCAGAAATTATCAGACAAATATTGTTGCATGTAACACATATAGTGTATGTATTACGTGTGCAATTCAGCGCAGACCGAATGTAGACAAATACGTTTGTTTTTGTATTATATATCTGTTTCTGAACCGTTCACAATTGTCCTCTTTGATTTTGTCATAAGAGAACGGTATCTAGATCTAACAAACTAAAGCGATATATTTACCCAAAATCGCCACAATGTGTATTCAGTGGGTATGAATGATCTTACCAAGAAATAGTTGTGAGTATTTTGGTTTTTTCCCTACGCGTATTTTGAATCAGTATATATCGCCAGCAACCTCGGTGCGGAATCTAGGAGTGATCTTTGATAGTAACTTCAATTTCCGACAACATATATCTCAAACATGTCGCTGCTGTTTTTATCATATTCGTGATCTTCGTCGTATTCGCCGGTATATGTCATTTTCTGTTGCTAAGACTATTGCAACAGCGCTTGTTAGCAGCAGACTTGACTATTGCAATTCCCTCCTTTATAATATCGCTAGCAAGGATATCACAAAACTTCAGCGTGTCCAAAATTGTCTAGCAAGAGTAGTTACAAGATCTCCTCGTTTTTCTCGCTCTGTGCCACTTTTGAAGTCTTTGCATTGGCTTCCTGTACGATATCGTATAATATTTAAGATCTGTACCATTACATACCAGGCACTGTCCAATGAACAACCATCTTATTTGCATTTATTGCTTACTCCTGTAAGAAAATCTATCCAGCTTCGATCATCTAGTTCTGACCTACTTTTTGTTCCTAGAGTCAACACTAACATTGGAACTAGGGCTTTTTCTGTTGCTGCACCAACTCTTTGGAATATGCTTCCTCTTAGTGTTAGATCAGTTGAAAATATTACAAAATTCCGTCGTCATTTAAAAACATATCTTTACAACCTTGCTTATCCACCGTAGCTCCCTAGCGCCCTGACCCATCTGTTGACAACTGAAAAACTACTTATGGATTTTGAGATTGACCAACCCTTTTGTTTTGATGCGCCTCTGAGCTTGGTTTCCAAGGATTTAGGCGCAATAGAAGTTATCTTGTTATTATTATTATTAGTAATGAAACGTTTCGGTCTCGCGGACGAAATATTATCCGAAAATTTATTAGCGTCACATGTCATTAGCATCACATGTGTGTCATTAGCGTAATAATTTTAATCAATGTGTATTTCAGACAAACAAAAGCGTACATGTAATAAAAAAGTTAATATAGACAATATATTATAGTGTATATATTGCACTAATCCACTTCCTGCGTAATACAGAGGTCTTATAAACATCGCTGTGTATTATACTCTCAACAATGTTGTTCGTCGATGCAGATATTCTGCTCATAAGACTGTACATGCATTTTCTAAATCTAGTGTTGCAACAGTCCGTGTCAAAATTAAAAAAACATTAGGCTAGCACTACACCTCATAGATAGGCTGTGTATAATTATAAATGCATTATTATAGGAAACAATAAAGTGCTGCATAGCGGCTTTTCTATAATTAGCCCATAAGGAACATAAATACACATTACTGCAATCGGATGTGAACAGTTTGTTTTTCACCTTCACTGAACAAAAGTTAAATTTCCTGAGTAGAATATTGCTTCTGGCATACAGACTCATTTCTTTGGATTTCATATCCATAAAATTTTAATCCGACACATGATTACAGATTATATGGGCAAGATATTGATATGCCTTAGTTGTATTTAGAACTGCATCACCAAGCTTAAGAGCTACTTCAAAACCGTTTTTCTTGTGTCAAAAAACATTATCTGCCACATTACTCTGTTAAACAATCTGTCATTGTCACATCCATAATGGTATGATACACCTAGCAGTCTTTGCAACCCCTTAGCCGATGGAGCCAGTAGTACAATGCCATCAGCATACATGAGGTGATTAACAGTTGTATCGCCACAATAGCATCCGATCGGTAGTTTCATCAGTAGCAAACTCAAATCATCCATGTATAAATTAAATAAGAAAGGCGATAGCATACCACCTAGTCTAACTCCATTAGTCACACCGAAGAAGTTGGAAAATATCGCACCCCATTTAACATACATAGACTGATTACATTACCACTGACATTTCACTTTAATTAAATATTTCGGCACTCCAAGTTTAAGAAGCTTCATAAATAAGTGTGTGTGATTCACCCTGTCAAATGCCTTGGTGGCATCAAGGAAGGCAGCATACATGCATGACCCATGATTACTGTAATATCGATGGAACTCCTTCAACATAAATACACACATTTCTGTCCCATACTTGGGTTTGAACCCAAATTGGTTACTTGTTGTTCGTAGATGACTTTGCACTCGATTATACAGTAATTTGTCTACTATTCTTGTGAATGTATTAGACACAAAAACAAATGTGTGCATTAAAGCTTTGTAAAAGCACTGTTTACATAACTACTAAACCACAAAATCAACGCTGACTACATATTGCAAATAACAAGCTCAGGAAAGGAATGCACACATACATACATACACGTACGCACACGCGCACACGCGCACACGCGCACACGCACACACGCACACACGCACACACGCACACACGCACACACGCACACACGCACACACGCACACACGCACACACGCACACACGCACACACGCACACACGCACACACGCACACACGCACACACGCACACACGCACACACGCACACACGCACACACGCACACACGCACACACGCACGTATTTATATGTCACAAACACGTCTGTCCTGTGTTAAAGTTAAGAGGGGTAAAACGTCAAGACGGGGTCGACATCTCTCTTGGTCGGGGTCACGTATTAGTTCATCACGCATGCGCCTCCAGAATCTCTGGTGCGCATGGTCATCCTCGTCTGTGATGTCACCCCATGTTAACATGGCGGATCGGCGTTCGGCAACAGGAGCTGCCGCAGACGACGTGAACGAAAATAGGATGGATGTCGAATAAGACAAAGATGTACTTGGAAAGCGGCTTGCTGCTTTCGAGCGCCGTCGCCAAGTAGTTCATACAGTCGCTGTCGTCGATGAACTCTCGCGTCAAACACACGACCACCTTGTCGCTTCTCCGGAAGCCGCGCACGAAGTTGTGCATTTTCGAGGCTCCACCGAGGTCGTCACGATCGCCAACGTAGAGACGCAAGCCCCACTCGTCCTCGGCTCGAGGCAGCAGACGCGTGCACACCCAGCGCGAGATTCTCGCGACGCCGCCCTCCTGGTCGCGAGAATTGGAAGCAGGCAGGAAATACGTCACCATGGCGTCGTATTGTTTGCCGTGTGTATTGACAGATATCTTCCCATCTCGCAGCCAGCACAGAACGAGGTGATACTTGATGTAGCACCGATGATAGCGCACAAGCAAGGCAACAATGATAATGAAAATAATAACGGCTACAATCGACACAATGATAGGCAAGACTGATACATGACATCCGTCCTGCAATTGTTCAACATCCATTTGTGTCATCCGCACTTTGTCGCGGTTTCCGTACAAGCACGTCAATTGGTCCTTGCCCGTCAGTCGTACGTCTGTCACACGCGTCCAACGCAAGAACGACACCAACTCGCAGTTACATATCAGCATCTCTCGCTGGATGTTGACTTCGATCGGATTAAAAAAACTCCCATGATCCAATTTCTTCATAAATGTATCACTCAAAGAAATCAGTCGGTTTCCACTCAGATTGATACGTTCCAATGCCACCAGGTGGCGCATGTTGATGTCGATCTGAGTTAGTTCGTTGTCCGCCAGACTCAGTTGTCTCAGACGCCGGCAATTGGTAAACGCTTCAGGACTGATCTGACTAATTTTGTTATTTGACTGATCCATCACCTCCAACATGTGCAGAGTTGAAAACGTGTCGCGTAAATCTGACCTAGATACTCCAAGAGCATTGTGGGACAGATTTAAGAAGCGCAGATTCGTAAAAGTGCGACAGATTCCGGGCGAGATCATTTCTATTGAGCCATAACTCAAATCTAATATCTCCAGATGATTTTCTCCGATCAATAAGACATCCTTACCAAACTCCTTCGTGAACTTATTTTTCGCGGCATTAATATAGCGCACGTGCATATTGCTGATCCACAATCTGCTGGGAAACACTGCCACCGGTGATGTGAATCCAGCATCCACTATGTGTACTATATCCAGAGAGGGTGGGAAATATTCAAGGTGTAACATGTCTTCCCTGCATGTCTCCGTTTCGTTGATGATGGCCCTTCTCCGACCAAGCTGTATTGGCAGTTCCGCCGGGAAGTAGCGATCGGCGTCGAACAGATATTCTCCCTTGCGGCAGTAGGCGTGATTAAACGGGTCGGGATACCACGCACGATGAGAAAGACTGATAATCCGAAGACGAGGAAACACTACGGAGAAATCGACAGTTGGTGGCAGTATGCGTTTAAGCGAGTTGTATTCCACGTTGATTTCACGGACTTGTGACAGGCAACCAGATTGGGGGGAAAAAACAGCGAGGACGATATTCGTAGACTTGAGGCTGAGGCGCTGCACACGGCGCCAGAACGGCGAGCAGAAGTCTGTCTCGTTGAATATGGTGGTCCTCTCCTCACCATCGGCACCGTCCAACACGGCCGTGTCGATGCTAGTGTTCGTCGTCGTCGCCAGGGCCGCCACTGTCGGTCGTAAGTGTAGATGGCTGTTGCAAGCAAGAATAAGAGAGCGAACTGCATGAAGGTTCGAAAACGCACCTTTATTCACTTCCTCGATACTATTGGTGTTGCGAATAGCCAGTGTCGCGATGTTTGAGTCCCGTGTATTGTTGAACATGGCATCGTGAATTTTACTAAGTCTCTGTAGAAGTCGAGCACCTCGAGTCGAGGCAAATGAGCGTATTCGGACGGGATGGTGGCGTTACCTATGGCGCTCAGAGACAACACTCGCAGTTCTCTCGTGTGTGTAACGAACTCCGTCGGATAGGACGTCAGCGGAAGTCCGTTCATTGTGAGTACGACCAGTTAATGCAATCCGACGAAGACGCCAGCCGGAAGTGACACGATCTTGTTTCCGGTCAGGTCGAGTCGTTCGAGTTGCAATAACATGCGGAAGCAACGACTTTGAAGAGAATTTATTCGACTGTTGGATAAGATCAGAATCCGTAGTTGAAGCGTATTTACACAATCATCTTCAAGAACGAATGATATGTTATTCTCCGAAAGGTCTAATTCGTTGACGTTACTAGCGATGTCTTTAGGTACTCGAGTTATTCCTCGAGACCTGCAATCCATTTGAACTGTCGAAACACCACCGGAAGTCAGCCACTTTCCATGGCCGACTGTTAGGGATTCGCATCGTGACAGTTCACATCCGGGGCTCGTCGCGAGAGACAGACGGAGAGATATTGCGATGCAGGTAACCAGTGCAGTGTGTACAGTATGGGACCAAACGATTCCGCTGGATAAATACCTAAAAGGAAGACGGGTTTGTTTGTTTTATTAGCAACAAATTACCTTTTAATGGAAACGACGAATACAAACAATGGTAAGTTGGTGTGTCACGAAAAGGAACGAATTTACATAGTAAGATCCTAAAAGACGAGTGTAACTGGACGCCTGGGAGGTTACATATATATATATATATATATATATGCATATACATATTTACACTTACTGACATGGCTATTGCAGTTGTACTAGGACTATTGTCAGGAACATTACACCAATCTATGGTACAGACAATCAGTGTATCCTGGGGACAGTTACACAAACACTTTTATGAATTCATTAGCACAGTTTGCGATTTATTAAACCACTCAAACGGTAGTTACTTAAATATTACTTTCCTACTGAAATGGTGACGAATGGTGGCCAATATTCTCAAGAGGTGTTTTGGTTTTATCTGGAAATGCTTGTCATAATGAGAGAGAGCAGCAATGAAGCAGTCAGCGGGAACGAGTTAGTATCAAAATACGATAATGGTGATAACTGCTGCCCCTGGTCTCTTACTCTGTGTGCTGATAAGTTAGGATTTTGTTTATTGGGCCAACTTTGAACATCCAATTCTAAGGGTGGTTATAAGTTAGAATTTTATGTATTAGGCTAACATAAACAAAAAGTAATCCAAAAACCTATCCAAGTAAATTAAGTCAGTCTAAGGCCATCGATACAATATGGTGGGGCAGTTATGGAAAACGTCTCTCATTTCTCATACCTGACAGGCCACCTCTCACAAAGTATGTACCTCCCTTTCGTTTACAAACTACAGCATCGAACCAGATGGACTCAGTTACTGACAACTGTCCTTTGCTGACTATTGAACAAATAGCAAGGACAAACGCGATTTGGTGCAGTTTGATAAGTTAAACAAAATGCGAAACTATTTATATACATCCGCATGCGCTTCTGCATTATATATCCGCAATACATTCAAACATGTGCACGTAAGTGCACGTCCCCACGCAATTACATGCATACACACACACACAACACACAAATACATGCACACGCACGCACGCACGCGCGCGCGCATACACACACACGTACACACACACACACACACACATCTCTCACTCATTATACTTACATTGCCTCTATTGTCGTGGTCCAGATCCATAAATCCCACCGAGTACTTTGTGCGGATCAGCAGCTCTAACCGAAGAATTTCGAATTACTGCGAGAAACTAAGCATATAGTGAACGGCCTTGTCACAGCCGGGTAGATGCACTTACCATCTGTGTACGTTTCGGCTTACCAACCACCAGAGAAACCAAAGTTGTGAGTCAAGGATGGTGTGCGCATTTCAGGCCCGTAACAAGGTTTCGCTGAGAGAGGTTCGTTTTGGACATTTTGGTCTTGACCAAATTGCCTTAACGTGTAGGTGTTACCTTTCTCTGATATTCGAAAAAAAATGATAAAAACCACTTCACGCACGCACGCTCACATATCCACGCACACACATCCACACAAACGCACGCACACATCAACGCACACATATCCACGCAAACGTACGCACGCACACACGAACACGCACACAGAGACGCACACAGAGACGCACACAAGCGCACGCGCGCGCGCACGCACGCACACACACACGCACAAAATAATTATTTTGACTAATCAGTTGTATTATGTCTTGTATGATGTAATAGTTGGCCAACTTATATTTGTATCATTTATTTGTATTATTGAATTCATTAAATGGCTATTCCACTTGAAGTCCCAAATTAAACCCCGGCGTTGTGGCATATTCATGTTCTATCCGTTCTTGCTGCACTTGGACGTTTGTCACGAGTCAGTTACAGTTGGTGCATCCAATCCATGAGCCAAATTTATGACAGCGGGAACATGAATAGCGTCGTGCGATCTTCGCGCAGATGCGGGTAACGTGCGATCACTGCGATCACGAGTGAGTTCATGATCACGTTCAGTACGATTATTACCCTTATCAGAGTGGGTTTTATGTCATAGAATTCGTTCGCGTTCATCATATCACGGAATTCCTTGTTAAACGGTATGGTCGCATTACTACAACTGTCCATCTCGCCGATCATTGATATCAGTTTATATGATTACTTTATCAAATTAAAGATACATGTTATCCGGATACAACGAATAACATAGACACATGGTATGATCGGCATATGATGTAGACAATGAACTAAACTGCTCTGTAGATGCCACCGTCCTATTTGTCGATGTACTTAATGTAGAAACCACACGTGTGTGTGCAACATATGTTCAAGGAAGTTCATCCACTTCACAAAGTGTTCAATTATCATATAGAAATATTAACATAATCCATACTCCATTACGAAATTGTCCTCTGTTTCCAGTATACTTTCGACTGGTTGCGGGTGTTGCAGTTGACCTCATCGCACCGTCCTTCGAATAGCACAACTGACGGAAGTGTCTTATTCACTTGAGCAGGATAAACCACTTCCTGGTCCTGTTAATAGTTTTTAATTCAACAGCAAGCAAAAAGACATACCACACTGCGTATATACACAGCAATGTATGCGCCCACGGTCACATACACCCTCCTATGTAAAGCAGCAATGCAAGTCAAGTGTACTTTGGAATAGGCCAACTTAATGACATTAAATTTATTACTGGACATTCTTCAGGATAGTTCGTTTTTAAATCAGAAACTTTCATTTTTCATATCCGAGATGTTTAATTTACCTGGTAGAGGCTTTCGTCCACGTATCAAGTCGACTTCATCAGTACCGATGACGCTGAATGACGTCATCGTACACGTGAGGCAGTTTATAATTGCCCTCGTCTCTGTTGATGGGTGTTTTGGTTTTCCTGATCCAGATGCCTTCCTTGATATGCCGAATTCTTCTGTTGGGTTCCTTGTCTACAATTTCCACTCCCTCCCAGTCTATGATGTGGTTTTCAGTTGTCGTACGGTCTGTAAGTATTTCTCATTTTTCGTGTTGTCTACGTCCTTTCTGTGTTCCTCCAGTCTTGTTTTGAGTAGTCTTCCTGTCTCCCCAATGTACTCAGCACCACAATTCTTGCACGGTATTTGGTACACCAGTTCGCCCTGTTCTTCTAGCTGTACTTTGTCCTTGGGATGTACCAACAGGTGCCTGAGGGTGGTATTGGGACACATGGCTGTTGCTACTCCATACTTCTTCAGTACTCGATGTACTTTCTCTGAGACCCCTCTATGTATGGGATGACTACTTGGCTCCGATAGTTTTTGTCCTTAGTCTTTATGTTGGTCTTTTTCTTCTTACTGCTATCTGTCACCTTTTTCAAGGCCCACGACGGATAGCCCCATACTCTTAGAGCTCCTCTCAAGTGTTCCACCTCTGCTTTCTTGTCCCCCTCTTCCGAAGTTATTGTCTCACACCTGTTCATAAGGGTTCTGACAACTCCCAACTTCTGATGTTTGGGGTGGTGGGACGCAAAGTTCAGGTATTGGTCAGTGTGCGTCTTCTTTCTGTAACACTGTGAACAACTGTGGCTGTTGTTCTCTTCGTCTTCGTCTTCCCGCGTGAAAATGATGCTACCTGTGGGGTCTACAGTGTTCATGTGTTGTTGTAATTTCTTTGCCTTTCCTGTGTGTACCAGGCAAATTACATCGTCCACATATCGCTTCCAGTTTCTCGGTTGGCAATCGACTGGTTCTGTGGCTATGATTTTCTGCTCCAGGTCCTCCATGTATAGGTTCACAACAATGGGGGATACTGGACTGCCCATGGCTACCCCAAATTTCTGCTGGTAAATTTCTCCTCCAAATCTGAAGTATGTCGTCTCCAAGACAAATTTCAACAACTCCTGATGTCGTCTACGTTTAGGTTTGTTCTTTTCTTTAGTGTCTTGTCATTCTCTAGTCTTTTTCTGATGATTTTGCAAGCTTCTCTGATCGGGGTCTTCGTGAACAGTGACACAACATCATATGACACTAATGATTCTCCTTCTTCCATCCTCAGCTTTATTGACAAAATCCTCTACCAGGTCAATTAAATATCTTGGATATAAAAAATGAAAATTTCTGATTTAACAACATTAAATTTATTGTTTCACATAGGTTATAACAACAGCACATATTCATCAATACATGTTCACAGCCAGCATGCCGGCCCCAATGGTACTGCTAACCAATACCTACAAATCCTAGCAGTATAACCAACCACCACTAACTAGATCATTACACTATATTTACAATTCGTATCGGTGGGGTCACTTCGCCACCAAGTCACCCAGAATCAAATGTGACCGACCCCCACCCATTAAGGAATATCTGACGTCCTTATATCGTGACCTCAACGTGTTGTGACTTATATTAGTGGTGCTAACCAGCTCGGCCTCACGTGTAATCTACATTGTCCGTGCATGCGCGCAGTTTTTCACTAATCAATATAATCTAATAATCCGATGTCCAGACTGAACTAATGGAATATCTTGACTTCACACAATCGCGCCGCAACGCCGAGTCTCTCTTGTGGAGACTCCGGGGAGCGTCACATCTAAATTTATATTTAAAAAAAACGGTTCTATGTCTATCTGTCTGTCTGTCTCCCTGCCCGCTTGCCCGCTTGCCCGCCCGCCTGCCCGCCCGCCCGCACGCCCGCACGCCCGCACGCCCGCACGCCCGCACGCCCGCACGCCCGCCCGCACGCCCGCCCGCCCGCACGCCCGCACGCCCGCCCGCCCGCCCGTTTACTTCAAAGCACGTTTCTTCACAATGATCCGAACTAAGTGTAATATAATGCGAGGGTTTCAACCAGTACGTCCATTGCGTTCCTTCTGGTCTATTACAAGGGAAGTGGAACCAAGACAGCGTTTTATTCTTCACTGTAGTATTAACATATTTTATTAACAGAGTAGTATATTGCAAAATCACGTTTTTATTGCAAACCCGACCTTGTAAACGTTCAACAAATGAACCAGGTTCAGTAGGAATTGATTGCATGCCGTTATTTCCTCTTTCTCTTGCAAAGGGTATCGCAACTGCATCTGCTACGAGTAGGCTTGACTATTGCAATTCCCTTTTTCACACAAAAAATTGTTTAAGGATATCACCAGGTTAAAAACATGTACGAAATTGCTTAGCTATCGTTGTGACTTGATCTCTGAGGGTTTTCTCACTCAGTATCACTTCTGAGGTCTTTGCACTGGCTTCCTGTCCGATATCGTATCATTTTAAAGATCTGTACCAGACATTTTCATATATGCAATCAGCATATTTATTTTCGTTGATTACTCCAGTAAAAAAGTCCGTGTAGTTCTGATTTACATTTTCTCCTATAGTCAATACTAATATTAGAACTAGGGCTTTTTCTGTTGTTGCATCAACTCTCTGGAATATGCTCCCTCTTAGTGGTAGATGGGTTGAAACTATTACACAATTTTGCCGTCATTTAAAAACCTACCTTTATAACCATGTTGACTACTTTAATACGGCTTATCGATTCTGAGACTAACTCTTTTGTTGTGATGCGCCTCAGAGCTTGGTTTCCGAAGATTTAGGTGCAAAAGAAGTTACTTATTTTTTTAATTAGTAGCGTATGCCACAATAATAATAAACTTCAATTGCAATTTTCTCACTTTTATTCCAATCACACGCCACGTATTTTTTTTCATTAATTGTGTTTGTTGTGAGATATCTTGTTACGTATTTGATACTGCTCAGCGATCCCATCGCGTGTTGCCTTTATGCAGATCTACCCTTTGCAGTAACGATACCATAGCAAACGTGCTGTTATTGAAACGTCATTCATCCATTCGAATTTGCTTTGAGGAGCGCCTCATCGCGGGTATCGGGGTATTGCAGTCTTTTCGGTTTTCCTTCGAGAAGACTTCGTCGTCACAACATATGTACTTCCGGTTGTTGTATGTTATTTTGCCGCAACATTCGTCGAATTGTGTCACATCACTGTGTAGTATGCCTTCGCAGCACGCCGCCACTCGTGGGTCGTATGATTTACCGGCGCAGTCTGAAGCCATTTGCAATTTGTTCAATACACCAATGATAAAGGAATCACTGAATGCATCTATATTCATTTCAATAAGCGGACAAACGCAACAGAAACAGAAACGTCATTAGTAAATTGCAATAACTGTAATATTTAAAAATGGACATATAGTTATGTAAAGAAAATATATTATTTGCCCGCTACAACTGGATAAAACTGAATAGTTATTATGCATATTTTATTCCAATCGTAAACATTATTAACACAATAAAATAAAAAGTAAGCAACTGTCTGTCTGTCTTTCTTTCTATCTGCCTGCCCGCCCGCCAGCCAGTCAGCCAGCCAGCCAGCCAGCCAGCCAGCCAGCCCGCCCGCCCGCCCGCCCGCCCGCCCGCCCGCCCGCCCGCCCGCCCGCCAGCCAGCCAGCCCGCCAGCCCGCCAGCCCGCCCGCCAGCCCGCCCGCCAGCCCGCCCGTCCGCCCGCCAGCCCGCCCGAGCCACAAACAAGACTCGAAAGTAACATTCGATCAGGGTACTTGTCGGAAGGTAGCATTTATTCATTTAACAAAACGATTTGCCGAAAACTTATTATTTATATTTACCTATGTTAATTTCATCAATAATCCAGGCACTTTGCTATCGGTGCCTTACAAAATACTCGCGGCAACATCAGGCAACATTAAGACAATTTGGCTGCCGTATAAAAATAACAAACGTACAACAGTCAAATATGAGTAAAGATGGTCTCATAATTTTACAAGTTCCAAAAAACGTTATCCGTTTAGGATTTATTCAACCCCTACTTCCCCACCAATCCGTGCTGGAGGACTTACGAGTTTTACTATTCAAAATTGCTATTAGCGTCAATTTGTATTAATCGTTGGGAGGCGCCACTGTAGCAATATATTTTCCATACGATACGTGGTGTTGATCAAACCAGCCCCATACTTGATGCTTAACGTATTTTGGGATTGCAAACTTGTGAGACTGTCCCTAAGCAGCAAACGCCGATTAAATGTACACTCAGAAACAAGGTTCATTATGGGATATTTCCTAGTATTGGGCCTACCTCAGTAAATCGAGGTGAAATGGGACGAATAACAAAATGTTGCCGTAACACGAATTGTAATGAATTCTGTTCCACGGGTTCTAGATGCAAACTGCTCTCGCACTTTTATTTGTATCGCGTTTAGAAGAAAATGTACTTACCTCTTAAAATTATTTTCGGGACAACCAGAAGCCACGACGTTGTAGTGTGCACGCAACATGTGACAACTATTGCGAATAGAACCGTGCATTTTGTAAGGGTCTGCCTGCAAACCAAGTACAGTTTTGGTTAAATAAAGACTGATAGTTTGCATTGATAGCCACACAACGTATATTTCAATTACATTTAACATGCTACAAATTTAGACTTAAAACCAACGATGACACCTTAGGTGTCTTCATAGACAAATTTCCAACGGTTCTCTTGTGGGAATAATATGCTGCAACACCTTCGACGCAAATAAAGTCATTTAGTAACTATATAACAACAAGACAAACATGTAATATAATATCGATTGCTGGTACAAATGCAAAACCCCATGCATACATATTGTTAACAATACGTGATCGGCTTCGCTTCTTCTGTTGTTATGAAGGTATCTCGTCTACTTTGCGCTGAACTACTAGTGTCTTATAATGTAGGCCTACGCATCGACAGAGTGTTACTGTTTGCATTCTTGCACGTTCCACAAACATGCTTGGGTGGATAAATACACAAATGTATGTATTTTGATCTCATTACTGTCCAACTCTCTGTGTACTCATACAATTCAATGGTGTACATCATTAAGAACCAACGTGCACAACACAAGCACGTACATATCGCGTTACGTGACAGGGGTCTATTTGCGTTCTAGATGAAGATACAGGTCTAAGTTCTTATAACATTGCACGATATCTGCTCCATAGAATGTTTTACATTTCACTGTTTTACATTTCACAGTTTGCAGAATAGCTCGTTCTGTCGACTATATAAACACGTCTTGGATACACGTACAGCCACTACAAACTAAGTGCTAAGTACGCGAGAGCTGTCACATCGTTAATGACGCATATCGGTGTTTCACTTTGAGTTCTAGCTACTAAGCTATGCGTTTACTAACCAATAATAGGTTTCAAACCGTGGCGCCACCATGTGGATACGAAACTCTTAAAGCAAGAGTAGCGCACGTAGCGGAACCATTGAGAACCATATTAAATGTGACAGCGATGTTGATGTAAGTCGGCGGTTAGCACAATGTTATTAAACGTGCTTGCAGACTATTGAGCTAAACCACCGATGTTGTCGACGTAAAAATGGAAATCACTTGTAACTCAAAAGCAGGACGAAATAGGGAAAATCGTACGATTTCGAGAATATTTGAATGAATGACATTTCGTCAATTTACTTCATACTGGCAATAATTAGGAAGCCAACAATCTGATAGATTGTGTCTGGACGATATTTGACTGAAACTGGATTCTGAAGGCTTCGATGTGAAGTTAATTGAAAACGGCACATAGTTTAGCCCAATGCGAGCATAACGCAGTTTCGGCGGCATCAAACAGCGTAGAGTTTCCCCATACCAGATAAAAGCGAATCCATCGATTTACGACATATGTCGCGAGGAATTTGAAATGCCGGTTAACATTATTTCAAATTAATTTTGGCGACCTATTTAAAATGGCTTGGCGACCCAATTTTGGGCCGCGACCCAGGTGTTAAAAACCGCTGCTGCGCATGACGTGGGCGAAATGTGACATTGGTGACAGAACCGTGGGGTATTTGGGGGCTCAGCCCCCAATTATTTAGTTGGGGGGGCTGAAAATAGGATTAGCCCATCAATATTTAGGGAAGATGGGTGGATCGTGGGATGCAATTTGAGGTTGTTTGGTCAGCGTCAAGGGAAACGGTTGCAATTTGAGTTTTGTAAAGAGCCACAAGGTGGCGAGTTTTAGCGAGCATCAAATGGGGTACAAACTACGGTTTTTGGTGTGCCTGGAGGCAGGAGAGGTGCAACTGGAGGTTTTTGGAGAGACTCAAGGTGGGTGTTTTGGCGAGTCCCAACGGGGTAGTAGTAGTAGCAGTAGTCGTTCTAGTAGAAGTAAAATATGCACAATGGCGGACATTTTACAAAACGGCGTTCAGACAATTGAATCGGAATTAATTGGTATATAGAACTGCCATATCCAGAGGAATTAGGTGACTTCTACTGGGGACAGTTGACATTATGAGTTTCTAAAACACTGTGTAAAATGACTAACAAGGGATGTGGTGCTCTTTTAATAGTTAATGACGTAAAAAGCAGCACGTATTTGCAGAATGCGTCTAATTTTTATTTAAACATCTTATGCTTTCTGAAATTGCAGGCCAGACTGCTGTATAGCTGAACACCGACCTTATTTAGGCCTAATACCATTATGACCATGTAAAACTCATATGTTCGACAACTAAAGTCACAAAAACTACAAATTATTTGAGAACACGGTTGGAATTGATAGGGCCATTTAACAAACATAGACATATTTAACACCAATACATGTTGAACATTTGTATGGCGAATAGAACAGTTCATATCAAAAGTCGCATACTGTTCTCTTTTGCTCCTGTGACACCAGGGTTTTTTGTCACAGTTCTCTTCAGTGGTCATGAATTAAATTTTATGTGCACCCCTTCACACCCTGCACGCATGTATCTGCATGCACGCACGCACGCACACACACACACACACGCACGCACACAGACACGCGCGCATACACACAGAGCTGAGTATTCAAGTGCAGCCTTTTTGCATTAGCAACGCTTCACACAAGCATTCTTGAACTTGCATGAGATTATCTCACACCAGGTGGGGGCAACCTTGGGCTGTCTTGTCCAGTGCGGCTCGTACATGCCGTTCTCATTCTTGGCCCAGCCGCAGCTGGTTGGTGGAGGTAGCTCTGGTGCCTCCATCGTAGGCCACCCTCTTGGCATGTTCCTCCAGAGCTGCCTTGATTGGCGGAATCAGTTGCACACCGTTCTTCTTTGAGTTCCTTTCATGCCTTTTCATTGTCCGTGCATGTGCTGGTTCTGTCTTACAACAAAATAATAGGATAACGAACCTCTTGTTATGTATGCATCTTCTGGTATGTCACTTGGTGTTGAGGATAGTTTCAGCAGTATGTTTATGAGTTCTGATAGAACGGTCCAGATTACCTAAACAGGCTTCTTGATGATGTGCGTAACTGTACACAGTATCACACCCAGTCAAAGCGTGGAACATTGATAACGCCCATGCCTTCTCCGGTCCCAGGCCAGCTGCTTGTTTGTGGGCTGTTAGGAATTTGAAACACTTGCCAGTTCCGAAATGTTAACCATGGGTCATCATCTGGTTGAATCATCTGAGTCACTGACACGGGCATTACAACGGTGTCAACACCTCGGATCATTATCTCGTGGTGGCTATGCTAAGCTGCATGGGTTGTATGCAGCATCATGCGATTGTCGGCTTCTGTGTGGCTGCATGGAACGGGTGATTCCAGATGTGGCAGTGGTGGCTTGCTGAAGATTAGACCTCCATCCGTGATGACAAGCTGTTTCTCCCCCATGTCAGTTCAGGCCCAAGATGTGTTATCCTCGGTCCCAGTTTTGTTTTTCAGGACTGCTTCGCCTGGTCTATCCAAAATACTCTTCATCAGTCAGCTGAATGAAGTCATGCTAGCAACTGGGACAGGTGACTATTTGATATTGTTGTTGACAGGATGCACATCAGTGCAGTAGTGTGACAAGTGGCCGATGGTCTTGGAGCTTGTACCCACAGATCCTCCAAAGATGAAAATGCTTACATCTACTCCTTCAGCAGCGACTACTTCATTATTATTACTATTGCCACCACTACCAGTAGTAGTAATAGTAATGATAGTGGTAATAGTAGTCGTTGTAGTAATAATCATAGTAGGTGCAAAGCGGAGTTATTTCTCATTCATTATTGACTTCCATTCGGAACCCAACCGCATCATGTGCCTAATTAGACAAATTAGTTTAAGTTGACTTATTTGTTTTGGTAAAAATCAAATAATTAGCTCTTCCATAACCACTCTTGGACTTTGATATGTGAAATAATCTCAACTGTCAACCCACTGTCTTCCCCATCAGAGTAGGTGTGTAAAATAACAGTAATCGCTGGGGGCCATTTTGGAATACGGCTGCTACAGCCGCCAGAGGCCAAATCTACGATGGCTCGATATTAAGATATGTTCATAATATAAGAGTCTCCATGTGAATGTGTGCCAAATTTGGTGCTGATATCAGAAAATGCTCAATTCTTCTGGATGTGTTGGTTATGCCGCCCCACTACAGCCTAATGTACTACATCACAACCATATTTATTACTATATCCCACGAGTACTCTCGGTGATTACTCATTCTACCTTTTTCATCCTACCGGCTTGCTGCTTCGCGATGTTTCTCACCTTTCCTCTCTCTAATATCCTCCCTGACTGCCAAAGCACAGTCTACATTCGATACTACTGAATGTGTCCATCCTTCTCCCTTCAGTGTTCTACCGTCCTTCGCAACTTTATTCCACGCCGACCATGCCCACGTGTTTTCGCTGTTCTTCGCTCACTTCATGCGTTGGTCATTCAAATATGCTTCCCTCCTTCTTTCCGTCCCTCTTTTTCCTCACCCTTATCTACGTATTTCCCCTTAGCAATGATCCTTTTGATCCGACCACCCAAGTCCCCTCCTTATGGTTCCCTCCTTTACCCACTCATCTCACCATTCCCATCCTCATTATTTCCCTATTTACTCCCTCTGTCTTTCCTCCTGTTTTCTGTCCTTCGACTCCTCTTCTGTTCTTTTCCTATGTTCTTTATTTCCCACATTCGATCATTCCCTCAACCTTACCGATCTTCCCTGTCCCAATGCCCACTTCCGTTCCATACGTTTCTTCACCTCCCCCCCCCCTATTATTTACACCTTCCTTCTTGTCCATTTTTTCCTTATGCTACAGTACCAAATCCATTTCGACTTTTTTGTTTCGTTTCTGCTTGATCCGTCGCTCATCCACCCTTTTTCTCATTCCGTCTCTACTCCTATCAATCTCTTTCCCTCCCCCGTCCTTCTCTCTTTACAGCAATTTTTATCCTTTCTCTTCCATCGTTCTTCTCTTCACTTTTCCTTATTCGTGTTATATGCCTTTCCTTCCAGGCCCCTTTCTTCGCTCACTCCATACCACTGATAAAGTCATTAAGAAAGGTTACACAATCTGTAGAATGACCCTGAGATCAAACCGTGACACCTTTACCTAAACGTAGGGCATTATTATCAGAGTACCGATATTCATTACTCCCACAGTTTTTGTTTGATCACTAGTCCATCTTATCTGTGCTTAAGTCATTAATGTTATCTCTTTCCATTTGTTTAGGCTGAAGCCTGCTAACCGATGCTCGTACCGAAGACTGGTATCAGCTCTTCTGGTGATCATCACATTATGCCTCCGTGATGTTGTCGCTTCCCGGCATCCTTGCGAACTGTCGCGTGATTTCAGAAAAGCAACAAATTCCGGTTTTGACAAATGGTTCAATCCCGATGATCATCTTCACGTCAGCGTGAACTGCAGTTCACGTGACATAGTTCGAATCCCTGGCAATATTGAACACAACGCTACCAAATTAGATCTGAGCCGAAACAGAATAATGACTGTTCGTTCAAATGATTTCGTGACTATGCTTCACCTACGCGTTTTGATTTTGTCCGATAATTCTATAAATACACTGGAAGTTCGATGTTTCCAGCACCTGCGCAATCTTGAACGACTCGATCTGAACAACAATGACATTCCTTCGTTCACTTCTGACGTTTTCGTAGGATTATCGTCATTGCGCATACTCACATTACGTGGACTTCCGCTGTTGTCATATCCGACTGAGTTCGTGGAGCACACGAGAGATCTCCGAGTGTTGTCTGTCAGTGCTATAGGTAACACCACCATCCCAGTTGAATACGCTCGTCTTCCTCGACTCGAAGTACTCGACTTCTACGAAGAGACACATGCTCTCACGACAATACCCCCCGCCATGTTCGATAACATCCGGGACTCAAACATCACGACGTTGGCTTTCCGTAGTGTTCATCATTTGCAAGACATCGAGTGGGGCGCCTTTTCGAATCTTCCGAGTCTGAGTTGCCTTATCCTCGCTTGCAACAGGAAGCTGTTGTTTCGCGCGACAGTGGCGTCCCTGGCGGCGACGTCGAACACTAGCGTCGAGACGGTCGTGCTTGACGGAGCGGTGGCAGACACGCCCGCTATCTTTAATGAGTCTCACTTCTGTTCACCGTTCTGGCGAGGCGTGCGACGGCTCAGCCTCAAGTGTTCGCGACTCGTCGGGTTGGCCTTCAACCACACCGGATGCCTTTCTAATGTACAACAATTCAGTCTCGTGTATAACTCACCGACTTCCGTCACGCCGATGTTTCCCGATTATTACCGAATATTCCCGAACCTACACACGCTCATATTGTCGCACAAAACACTGCGTTTCAATGACTTTGACGACGCGTATTGCTACAAAGGGAATTTCCTGTTTCAAGCCGACGACTACTTCCCTGTTCGACCGTCAGTGTGGCTGACTCCAAGGACCGGATACGCTGCTGAACCGTGTGGTAAATTCCATCTGAGCTTTCACGTTCCTCCTTCCGTTGAATTTCTGTACTTGGACGATAACCGGATAGATACACCAAGGGAAACAAGCGGTAATTTGTGTTACGGGAACATGCGCTTCCTGAATTACTCGCACAATAAATTCACAAAACAGTTATGTACTGATTGTCGTGTCGTCGGTGTTAATCGTGTCGAAATAATTGACCTGAGTTACGGTGCACTGGAATCGGTTACAGCTGTGTTCTTTCGCAACTTCACGAGTCTCCGCTTCTTAAATCTATCACATAATGCACTGGGTGTTTCCGGCACGGACCTCCGGGATACGTTTATTCACTTTCGTCAATTGGAGGCCATCGACCTCTCGTACAACTTACTTAGACGAATAAATGCTGATGCATTTAAATCATGCAAGCGGTTGAGACAATTGATTTTGGCTGGCAATGACTTACATGAGTTTGACATAAATCTGCGTCATCTGCCAACATTAGAATATCTCGATTTGAGCGGAAACCACCTGTTGCCTTTTAGTGACACGTTCATTGATAGACTGGATCGACACTATCATCGTCGGCATTTGCAAGTAAATATCCATAGAAACATGTTCGCCTGTACGTGCAAGTCGGCGTCGTTTGTACGTTGGACGCGTATGACACACGTACAACTGGCAAACAAGTGCCAATTAACGTGCTCGTACGGAGAACGCGATGCAGTACCATTGACAGAGGTATCGTTGAACAAACTAGAGGCCGCATGTGACGTCAGTATCATACCTATCGTCTTACCCATTATTGCGGGCGTGGTATTCGTCTTAATAATCTTAATGCTGGCACGCTATCATCGCTGGTACATCAAATATCAAACGATTCTCTGTTGGGAGACAACCTCTGCTAATAGCACTGATTCGATTCAGCAAGACGCCGTGGTACTGTATTTCATGCACGCGGCTAATCCTCGCGACCAACAGGGCGGCGTCGCGAGAATCTGGCGCTGGGTTTCTAGGCAACTGATGACACATGCTGAATACGAGTGGGGTTTGCGTCTGTACGTTGGCGATCGCGATGACATTATCGGAGCCTCGAAAATGCACAACTTCGTGCGCAGCTTCCGAAACAGCAACAAAGTGGTCGTGTGTTTGACGCGAGAGTTCATCGACGACACCGACTGTACGAACTACCTGACGACGGCGCTCGACAGCAGCAAGCCGCTGTCAAAGTACATCTTTGTCTTATTTGACGACATCCAACCTACTTCCGTTCCACGTCGTCTGCGGCAGCTCCTGTTGCCGAACGCCCCCTCCGTCACGTTAAGATGGGGTGACATCACAGACGAGGATGAACATGTGCACCAGAGATTCTGGCGGCGCATGCGCCATGAACTATTGCGTGCCCCAGGCCAGGAGAGATGTCGACGTCACTTAGATGTGCTACCATTTCTCACAACAATTCACGAGACGGACTTTGGCGGAAGGGAAGCTAATGAAAACTTGGCAAACGCGGCACAAATGCAACACTTAAAACTTGAAGAAAAAGATACTTAGGTATATATTATTAAATAATAATAAATTATTAACTTCACGCGCATTTTGTACAAACTGTTTTGTTATTTTTTTCATTACATGGGAACTTATTTGGATTATCTAAGTTTCTTCAATTCAGTTTTCGCTTGTCTCGTAGTAGTGTTTTCGAGAAAAGAATCTACATAATATCCACTCAGACAGGTCGGCGCATTTCTTCTGCAAGAGTGCTTTTAAGTTTTGGTGAAATCATTACATTACGTTTAACCGGATCACGTCAAAATTCAACGAACAAAGACCAACATAGTCTGGCTATGTGCATGGTGTGCGAGCGAGTGCGTGCGTGCGTGCGTGTGTGCATGCGGGAGCTGTGGGGCATGCGTGCGTATGTGTTTATTGTGAGCTACACATTCATACGAATGTTAACATTCAAAAGTCACCACGCTTGCGTCACTAACAGGATGTAGCGAGGGGGAATTATGCCAGTCAGAAAGTCATGAGTTCGAGTCGCGTGAGTCAAAGCGGTGAGTGATCGTTTCGTTTACACCGCCCACTACAACGCCGTACAACCAGCAGTGCAACACGATCTTAGCCATCGCCCCTGAATCGGTGACGCTATCTCTCACGATACATCATAGTGTCAGGTTCGAATATTTTGTCGGAAGAATTGTAAACAAACACAACGTTACGGGTTGTAAGTTCAAACTGACTACATGTCCATATAATATATATAATTCTATTCGAGCTAATCTATGTATGTATGTATGTGTGTATGTGTGTATGTATGTCTTCGGAACGTTAAACGTAATTCGCACGTAAAACGTAACTTAACAACCGCAGGAACCACTTCGGGAAAACAGACCCTGTGTCAAGGACTTGGCAACATGAAGTAGACGCTGACACATTGGGCTTAAATGTCTACCCTCATGCCAATAGCACAGCAATACGAATATTATTTGATAATTCTATTCGTGAACCTTCGTCATTTTGAACAAACAGTGAGTATCTGCGAGCGTGTTTATGTAACGATGCTGGGTGCTTTCTAACATTTGGTAAATAGTGTACCTAGTAAAGACAATAGTAAGTAATACTAAAATTGAATGTGTGCATTAGAAATACAAGTAGGCGTTTTTTACTTAACATGTTTTACCCTCTTATTACGTTTAATTTGATTACTGAATTCTACAAGTGCGTGTGTGCGTGTGTGCGTGCGTGCGTGCGTGCGTGCAAGCATACGTGGGTGCGTGGATGAGTCCATTCATGAAATCTTGATCTTGAACTTTTCTGATTATATTGATTAGCACATCGATTAAATATTGGTGTTACAAGTATTTGTTTTGTGATCAGTATTAAATATATATATTACATTTTTTAGACTAAACCGTTGACACGGAGAACCATACTAGTAATTTAGCCCACCTATTTGTTATCGAAGAACGTACTTGCGAAACACCAGTACGTTGTGAATGATAAACAGCCCACTTTACACCAACAAGGAAGTGAAACTAAATGCAGTGGTTTTGTAGCGCTTCTGACGCGACGACTGTTCGCCGCCATAACCTCGACAGCCAAGCGGAAAGTTCCACGGACTTGAATAGACGGGAAATTCCGCATATTGTTTGGTCGACGGTACCTTATACAAACGACGGCTAGGCAAGTGGAGCGTCATTAGATGTCCAGCTGGCGCCTAGAGAGAAGTAAAGTTACTTTCCTGCAACATGAATCGACATAGTCAAATGTTAACGTGAGTACTGTTTAATCATCGCTGTTCAATATTGACGTTTCGGACATTTCCAAAACGTTCTGTTACAACTGATGACGCACATGAAGTTTTATATTGACTGCACCCTTCCAGACTTTAATAAACACTTTCCAACAGTATTCCCGTATGGCAGGGATATGTTCTTTAAACCAGTTAAGGATATGTTCTTTCAAACACATGTACCTAAAAAGGATTGACCAGAATGTGTATAGGTCCTATGAATGTAATGTGATCGAAAATACCACGTAGTGCGTAACGCCATGGTTATGTCTACACTCAAAGGCAGCAATATACTTATCATGGCTTCGAAAGAATCGGTTCAAGTCAACTGTTGCAGACACAGTGAAATAAGTTTTATCACAGTCAGGTCACCATCACCTCTTGTTGTAAATTGGGCATGTTGTTTGGGCGTGTTTGTGAGTAGTTTGTTTTGTCGGAAGTGGGTGGAGAGGTTTGTGTTGGCGGTAGGAGTTTATATACTATATGAACATATGACGATTAATATTGACTCCGAGTCATTAGATCAACGGATTTTGGCGTGATATGCACGGGTCCCGAAAAATGTAGTCCTATCTATGCTTTCACTTTACTGGGAAATTTATCAACTCTGTTTCCCATTAAATGATCGCATTTCCGCTTTCATGCCCTTTCATTTACGGAGCTAAAAATATTTATACTAGAGTCTCCAATGTTCGTGCACGTCGACGCCTTAATTTATGTATTACACAGTTCTAAATATGTTATTATAAAACCTTTCCGCTGTGAGAATCTGTACTCATCGTCAATGAAAAATGCCAGCCAAATGATTTAAAACGGGTCATAATATGTAACAATTACAGTATTTAATTAAACGTGATCACGTGACGTCATTACCGACTCTGGTTAAGTTCGTGGATGCAGGGCACATTATGCATATTTTTGGTAAATTATTGCCGATCGTTCTGTCAATAAATTGTGTTTGGATGTCATAGATATGCAGGAGATGTTACAAGAGAAGGTTGCCTGCGAAATGTGTCCAATTTCATAGTTATATCTTAGTCTTAGAGTATGGAGTCATCGTTTGATTAGCGATCGTTTGTATTGCAATCTGAAGAATGCAAGGAACAGTTAACAGAACATGTACTTTTAGTCAATATGGACACAATGCTTGTCTGAAATAAAACGTTATTATTATTATAACGATTCAGCTATACTATTAGTAAATAAATCCCTAATATTTTCGTATGATGCGATGTGGAAAACTTACACTGGCCACCAGTGATCAACTGCTTGTTTATAAATGACACAATAATTAATTGCCACGGAATAGTGCGACGCACGACCTTTGGACACACAGCATTACTCACCGTGAACTGAACCAATGCGCCTGGGCGATGTGCATATTTTTAACCAAATAATATTCCGCTAGTCTTCACATCTAGGACTACTAACGGATTTTACAGGTGTATCGAAAGACGGACAATTGCTTCTTGTGTGTATTTGCATAGCTACACAGCAGGCATTTTATTGTTATGGCTATTTCTCATAACACGCACATTCTTGGCCAGGGCGTTATTATTTTTCATAATATATTATCAATGCATATAATGACAAACTTCATATGTACGTTTGTATCTGTTTTCCTAGGTTGAATCACAGCACCGGTGGAATGCGCCAAAAAATGAGTACATCCCTGTTTGTTCTCGCCGCCTTGTTTCTTAGTTCGGCCATTGCATCCGGGCATCCGTGCAAACTGACACGTGACTTCCGCAAATCAACAACTTCTAATAACGATGAATTGCATGTTGTCGACAGCCCCTTTCCACTCAGTGTGAACTGTAGTTCACGCGACATAGTTCGAATCCCGACAAATATCGAAAGTGACGCCAACAAATTAGATCTGAGTGGAAACAGAATATTGAAAGTTCGGTCAAATGATTTCGCGAATGTGCCCAATCTGCGCGAGTTGGTGCTGTCTCACAATTCAATCAGAACGCTCGAACGTCGGTGCTTCCGTCAACTCCGAAATCTCGAAAGATTGGATCTAAACAACAACGATGTGACATCGTTTTCACCCGAAGTTTTCGTCGGGTTGTACTCATTGCGCGTGCTCACAATGAACAGACTTCCGCTGACGTCATATCCGACTCATTTCGTGGGACACACACCAGAGCTGAGGGTGTTGTCTCTGAGCGCCATAGGTGACGCCAATATCCCGGCCGAATACGCTCGTCTGCCTCGACTCGCGGTGCTCGACTTCTACGGAGACATAGTGAAACTCACGAGGATCACCGCCGCCATGTTCGACAACGTAAGAGATTCCTATATCAAAACGTTGTCTTTCCGCAATATGAAACATTTGCGAGAAATCGAGGCGGGCGCCTTTTCAAACATGCCTAACACTCGCTCTTTAATTATTGCCTTCAACGAACGGCTGTCGTTCCGGAAGACAGTGTCGGCCCTAGCGGCGACAACAAACACGATCGTCGACAATGTGGTGCTGGACGGCGCGAGTAGAGACAAGATGACGATATTTTCCGAGTCCGAGTTCTGTTCGTCGTTCTGGCGCGGTGTCCGGCGATTGAGTGTCCGAGGCACGAGTCTTCTTGGCTTTGCATTCGCAAATACTCGTTGTCTCGCACAACTGCGTGAACTTATCGTTGACTACAACTCTCCAATACTGGTACAGCCGATTTCTCCAGACTTTCCCGCAATCTTCGCCAATCTGAAGACGCTGAGTGCGTCGCACAGGACACTGCGCTCCGATGCGTACTATCATGCCTACGGCCATTCGTGCGACGTCCTCTGGAACGCCGGTGACTATTTCCCCACTCGTCCTCCCGCCCTCACAACTGCCAACGTTGACGATACGAACGCATGTACCCATAACAAGTTCTTAAACCTACCACCGTCCCTCGAGTTCCTGCACATAAGCGATGTTCGTTGTACGCCAAAATGGAACCAAAACGGCAGCTACTGCTTCGGTAACATTCGTTACTTGAACGCGTCGCATAATCAGTTCGCTAAGGTGTTATGCAAAGGATGTCGCATTGTCGGCAACAATCGTCTCGAGATCTTTGATTTGAGTCACGGTACGCTAGAAACCATCACTTCAGACTTTTTCAATTTCCCGAGTCTACGCTACTTAAACCTTTCCTACAATGCACTCGGCGTATCTGGATCAGATTTCCGGGAAACGTTTCGGCATCTGGTCGGGCTAGAGGATTTGAACTTGTCCGGCAATAAAATTAGCCGGATCAATCCTGAAGCATTCGTGCGTTGTACTCGTCTGCAGCGACTGCATCTCGCAAATAACCAACTCGTGAACGTCGACTTGAACATCCGTCCTCTGACGTCACTGGAATACATCGACCTGAGCGATAATTACCTGATGCGTTTGAGTGACATATTCATGGCGAAACTTGACCAGAGGTTTAAACTGCGGCCGTTCGAAATAAACATACGTAGCCACATGCTCATCTGTAATCACAAGTCGATATCGTTCGTACGTTGGACGCGTGTCACCTGCGTACGACTGACAGACAAGGACCAGCTTACGTGCTCGTACAACGGTCGCCATGGCATGACGCTGAGAGAAATGGCGGTGGATAAAATTGGAAAGAAATGTTCGTTTCCATTTAAGGCGGTCATTGTACCTGTCGTCGTTGGCCTCGTGATCTTCGTCGCTGTGTTCGCGCTGTTGAGATATCAGCATTGGTACGTTCTGCACAAACTAATGAAAAACCAGTTGCGAGGTACCAAGGCGCCAATATATATTCAGCCGAAACATCCCAAGGAAGCGCTGCTGTACTTGCGGGCTATCAAATCTCGCGACAAGCAACGTGGCTTTGCGAGAATCTTAAAATGGGATGACAAGAATGTTACGCCATTGAAGGATGAGACATTGGGCTTGAATACACGCGATGGTGATTGTGACGTTTAAATGTGCAGTTTCCAGCGATATTATGGAATGTTTGTATGACTCAAAACGTTATTTATATATATTTGTATATCGACAAAAGGTTTGAGATGCGTGAATTTAGAAAACCATAACAGGAACACAATGTTCTACGTTGTTTACCAACATATGGATGCTATTACGTTTTAGTCAACGTACCTTCAAACATATTATAGTTCATTGTTATTACAAGCAAGGACGTTTGTCTAGTAATGTGTTTCTTGTGACGGCATAACCTGACTGTATATATAAAACAAAGTTTAAATGTCGGCCCAACTATACTTCACATCATATATTAACCTATTATCTGTATTCAGTATGTGTTCACATAAAAATGTACAAATGTAAATTGCGCTGTGTTGTTTGTTATAGTTAGTATTGCCAGTAAGTATACACAAATCGACCAGGACTGTAAATGCCAACTCTGTCCACAAAAACAGATGTACCTAAAAGCCACTGGAACCACAAGAGGTCACACAGAAAAACTAGTTACACAGACATCAACAGGAACCAGACATTCTTTCCTTTCCACCCGTGTAGTAAGATCCTGGAATGCACTATCAGAAGACACAGTCCAAGCACAGACAGTCAATCAGCTGAAGTCCCGCCTCCAAAGAGACTGGAGAGACCATCCAGACCTCTACAACTACAACTTCACATACTAACACATACACACGCACGCACACAGTCGAGCCTAGAGACTAGGCAAACCGGAAAAGACAAGATAAAGAGAAAAAAATAGCAATAACGCCAACAGCAACAACAACGGCAGCAAAATCAATAGACAATGGAATATCACTACAGAAAACTAACCTTGAGACGGTCTCAGTGCTCAACTTGGGCAATTATTGACCGTTCTTAACGTAAGAACTTAAGGTAAGAACAAGTCTATGCATTATTTACTATATATTTTATATTGTACTACATGTGGTACCGTCGTGTCTAATTTCTTTCGTTCTTCTCTAATCCGGTTTTGGGGTAATCTGCATGCAATTATGGCTGAATAGTCTCGTTTTCGTTTCCTTTGTATCCATAACAAGCATTCTCGCGCCAGGGGGCGCTGCTGATTACATCAGTCACAGTAGCACCTGGAAGATCGGAAACTCGAAATGTAACCTCAGCTTTCAAAAGTTTTGTTTTATCATGTTGGTATTTAAAAGCCAAGCGGCAATTACGGTTGTGTTGGCTAGATCAAGATGTAACAGTACCAAAAAGTTACATACTTATGGTTTAGAGGGATACATTCGAATACTGCTCACCAACACCAAAGGCAAAAACAGCATCCATGTTGTAATGTTTATCCCGGTTTTGCGGTAGTGAATAAAGGTTGTTTCCGTTCAAGCCATGTGCTCGAGTCCGGTAGTTCGCATTAAGCATTAAACACGACTAAACATGACACATGTAATGTATGTAACGGTTAACCTCGAGTCGAAACATACCAGCGTATTCGGCCGGGATGATGGCGTCACCGCATTTCAAGCGTGTGCACCATGAACGCCGTCGGTTATGACGTCAGCATAAGTCCGCTCATTGTGAATATGCAGTGAATGCAGCCCGATGAAGAAGCCAGACGAAAAAATGACTCGATGTTATTTCCAGTAAGGTTAAGTCGTTCGAGTTGCAATAACAAGCGGAAGCAATGAGTTTGAGGAGATTTGATTCGACTGTTGGATAAAATCAGAATTACAAAATCAACTCTCAAGACGTGGGATATGTTGTTTCCTGCAGGATCTAAATCTCTGACATCACATGCAGTATGTTTGGGTATTCGAGTTATTCCTCGCAACCTGCAGTCCAGTTTTACCCTTGGATCACCACCGGTGTGAGCCATTTTGTCATGACCGACAGTTAAAGATTCGCCGAAACGTCGTGACAGTTCGCATCCAGGTTTCGCCGCGAGATATAGCCGGATAGTTATTGCGATGCATGTAACCAGAGCAGTATATGTTTTCCGAGACAAAACGTATCCGCGGAATAAATATCGAAAACTAAAACATTGTTTTAAAATAAAACAATTACATATTTCAAACAAATCTTTGTAAGCTAATATACATTCTAGATGTACTGTATCAAAACGTGATAATTTCCCACAAGTACTTTCTCTGTCACTCATTTCTGTCTTGCTTGGGTCTTTTATCCGCAAAACAAAATGATACATATTTGCGTTTATACGAATCAGTTTGTGCATGCAGCCACGTTGATGATTAATTATGCAGCCCGAGTATACGTATCCACGCATGTTCTGTGAGGCACACTTTTAAATAAATCCCTCTGTCATGGGCAGCCGTTATATTCACTCTTCGTTTATTCCATACATTCTCCCTTTCCATTATTTACTTTGCTGAATCCGTGACATAAACAGCAGCTGGTTTTTGTTTTGCCGAAGTCTGACGGACGGTACCGGATGTTCATTAGTATGCCTTATATGGATCGTGAACTGGAAACTGGTGACTAATGGGAAGTATGCTGTTTGGAGGACAAAACTTGAAAAGTTTATCCTATTCTATAAGTAGAAGTATATTCAAAGATATACATTCTTACCTGTTTGTACTAAACCATGTTTGCGCGCTCGCGCGCACACACACACACACACACACACACACACACACACACACACACACACACACACACACACACAGACACACACAAACACACATCGGTTTTTTTCCGACTCGATAAATATGCTTACATTGTCTACATAATAGGTATCAGTCGAATTGCTCTGATCTCGGCGAATACTTGATGTCGATGAACTGCTCCACCTGATGAATACCGACCGACTGCGGTCTCGACCTCACGATATCAGATTGTGATTCTGACGTCAGCATTTGGGGCGGTTTCAGTATCACTTAGACATAACGTGACTGCGACTTCACAGTGAGTAATTTAGTTGCGATGTGACAGCCGAATCCTCACTACACGCGTGTCTGTGACTTTGCGATGAGATGTCGCTGTTACGGAACAAAACGGACGTGCCACGTAAATTGTTTGCTGGGTAAATACAACTAAACGAAATATTGCATTGCAGCGTGTAAAATGACGTGAACGAAAACCCCCCACAATATTTAGCATTGCGATGTGTTATACAAGTTTGAATGATAGAATGAAAGAATGTCTTATTGAGATTTACACGGTGACGTGAAAATATGTAACATTCAGTAGCATTTTGACGTAAAGATAGGTAGTATGTGCAGATCGATATTACGTTATTAACTGACTTGAGTCTTGACAGCGAGGATATTTGACGACGCATTGCAACGCAAACTATGTCGACAATACAATGAGTTTGCGAGGTACCAGTGCGATACAAAAGATGTCTCGTCTCTATATCAAATACATGTAATCCAGAACGTTACTTATTAACTTTGTGAATGTGCGTAGTAATTCAAAATAAGTGTTATATGTAATACAATATATTGCATTGTTCGTCAACGGACGTTAGAGCGAATGTTAAAGCATTATATGTTTAATCTTTAATTAAATAAATTTTAGATAATACATACACAACTATTTTAACACCACCATCTTTATTCGTTTGGACTAGCTCAAAATATACCCCTAAGATCAAACTGTTAGGTATAATTTCTCTCATTAGGTAAAACTGTCCCCGACAGTATAATAGACGTAGACATTTATTCGAGGCCGTTTCCCCCCAGAGTGAAGCCGAGTGTCAAGTCTTGTTGAGTGTCGGCGTCCTTCGAAAAACGTTCCTCAGCAACCTCTGCCGTGGATGGAGGGAGAGACTGCATTTAGGTTTTTAAAGCAATTTACTTTTTCAGTTGTAAACATTTCTCTGACTAATGATTCGTGTCTTGACAACACATGTTAAGACCTCCGACGTCGTAGCCATGTGTGTTGCTACAACGTCGCCACAACCAAACTGAGACATGGTGACAACCTTGCTGCGACGTCATATGACGCTGTGAAGAATGCATGGTGGGACGTCGAGTTGTGACGTAAAACGCAGAATTCAATGATGTAATATAATGGCCCATGATTACATGTTGTGTCTGTGACGTCGGGAAGTTATGTAACTGAGACGAAACAGATGACGTGTCTGCAATGTAAATGTGACGTCACATTCTTAGATGGATTGTTCATCCCAAATATTCTGGAAAATCTTGCATAGGATACAGCGTGTATCTCCTGTTCCTCTGCAGTCGGTATTTCTACACTTTCATTAATGGTACTTTTGCATTTTCTTTGTTCTAATAACATAACACCTATGTGAAATACTTGAAAATAACATAGGCCTACTTTATTGTTATCTGCAGAATAGCACACATTGTTGGTTCCACTGTGTGACCGATTTTGAAACTGTGTAGGCATAACAGAAAATCACAATGCCGTAATATATATATAAATTGTAATTCAACTACAAAGAGTTCACATCGCATTGCCCAAATAATCCGACAGCCAATCACTCTTTTAAACAACCACGCAGAAGCGACCTATCAGTCCATTTTGTAGCAGCGACATTATCGCTGGAGGTGAGGCTGGGGCAACCTCGACGGTAATTGGCGAGAGTCGCGGTGACGATTAGTCGAATCGACCAATCAAAGCGTCGACAGAGAATTAAGCCGTCGTGGCCGTTCGGTGAGTTTCAATGGCCATGTTGTCATCAGATGTGATTTCGAAGTTACTCGAACTAACAAACATCATGTGTGAATGTGTGTTGATATTTCCCGACAATCCCGCGGCTTGAGTCAAACAGTCTTTTGTTAATTTTAAAAATTTCTAAAAAAACAGGTGAATTCTGTCGCGAATTTACGCTTT
Organism: Escarpia spicata; assembly: GCA_963995525.1. Lineage (NCBI taxonomy): Eukaryota > Metazoa > Annelida > Polychaeta > Sabellida > Siboglinidae > Escarpia > Escarpia spicata. Next base: position 27,063,483 of record OZ023218.1, read on the forward strand.
GCAAACATTTTAGTTATACAAATATCTTCATAATCATGAAAGGTAATTAAAGCATTTCATTAAAATATGTGCATCTGTTGAACGCGCATATTGACCTAGACATCTGCTAGTTGCATTAATTTATTTACTTTTATATAAAATCACTGCGTTTTCTATATTTGTAACATTAAATTGTGACTAGTTAATATGCTTAAAAACAATCAACAAGTTATTAAAGTATATACAAATTAAAAAAGTTATGTTATTTTAATAAACAGTTTATTAAGTGAAAACACCTGTCATTTTGATTTATGTTTGATTGAAGTTCCTAGTACCGGTTGCAAGGAAATGGGTCGTTAATGTTGCCTGTTGCATTGGGCGACGGATATCAACTGCCCTACACCCCTGTCCTGTTGCTAGACGGCCGCATCCATCCACACAACTCTTTTTAAACCAGTGTCAAGCTATGTCACTCGTATATAAACGCGCACTTAAAAGTTGTCAGGTTTGTTGGGGATACCGTGTCGGCCAACTGACCAACCAGTAATCACTCGTATAAATTGGCCTAAATGTCTCTACATTCTCTTCCATCGGTAGAGGGGACAATCCTTTTGCCACAACACACCGACTTCCTGGTATCGTAGAGTTGATCGCCACAGCATTCATCGTAGGTAGTTCCCGTCATCCACAGGACATTATCGCAACATTTCCACATCGTTCCGTCGTAGTTTCCCTCCTCGCAACCTGACAACACAAACAGTACTTCTCTAACAGCTGATAACCCACACCGTCGAGGCTCATAGCTGTCCTTCTCTCAAACTAACAACACAAACAGTACATATATTCTGTAACAGATGACAACACTCAACATCGGACTATAACTGTCCTTCTCGCAACCTGACAACACAAAGAGTACATAATATTATAACAAAACATATGGCAATATTAAAAAGACAGTGATAACATTCAACAATCGTGTGATGTTTCTATGACAGGTTCAGGAACTTGATGGAGGACGGAATTAATTATTTCTGGGCACGCTGAGTTTTACAGTTGGCATTCTGCGTTGACTCTTGGACAATAAGTCATTGTGAAATGTTTCAGAAATACTACCTACCTGAATTACGGAATATAAAGCTACGGGCACCGGGGCTGAGACTAGCCACGATTACCACGACGAACAACACTCGGGCCAGGGACAGCGTCCTAGAAACAACGTAGAGAAACAATAACAGCACTTCTTCTTGAAACAACTATGGCGTTATCTGACTTAATTTCCACGTCGTTTCGGAACCTGTGATTATCTTCTTCAGTAATAGGACCTATTTTTATTTAGTTCTTCAAATCGCCAGATGGTATAGCGAGCAGAAGGTCCCATGGCGAACGGAAGAAGAAATAACGCCCACAATTTTCAGTTAATGAAGAAAACACCCAAAGAGTAGTAGAGTTAACTACGTCATGGCCGTGTCAAAAAGACATGAGTATAATAATAATTCATTTCTCAACTTTATGAACATCTTCACCAAAGAAACTAGGAAAATATATTAATTAAATTCCATTAACAGAGTGCTTCCCTACGTAACTAATCCAGTTGATGACATTGTGTTTTCCATGTAATAATTTTTATTTTTTGTCAGATTAGGTCTAGGCTAAATAATTGATGCTAGTGGGCGCTAATGTTACGGTATAAGTACTGTTTGGGTACTATTTCCCGTCTGATGCTATGACCATTATTATTATTACTCTTATTTTTATGTGTGTGTGTGTGTGTGTGTGTTTGTGTTTGTGTGTGTGTTTGCGCGTGTGCGCGTGTGCACGTGTGCGCATGTGCGCGTGATTGTATATATGTATGTATGTATGTATGTATATATGGTCGATTCTCACGAAACCTGGACACATTTGTCTTATTTCATTAAATGTCTCGCCATTAAAACATCACTGAAAGGATACGCACATCTAATATTCCAAATGATGTATAATAAATATGGGCAACCTATATCTAAAATCAGGTGCGCTAACGTGACTAACTAATTTTTAAGAATGATTTTTGTTGACATATTATTTAACCGATACCACGCAAAACGAAACTTTCCGTGCGCATTAAACGGAGAAAGAAACATGCTTTATTTCAACATTAAATAGTATAGGCAAACCTTAAAATAGATTACATATGTATGCATTTGTGATTTATGTGTAATGTCAGTCAAATTTTGCACAGATTACCTTTCTACAAAAATATGAAAATGGTCAGAAAATGCGATACCACGCGAAAGCCTTTTAATGGCAAATAAAAAATAACCTGTACCTGCATTAGTGATATATATGTTATATATATATTGCATTTAGATTAGTTTAAACGTGAAACGTTTTAACACCCTTGTTAAAGCAACCAGCGCGAGGCTGGTTCAAATAGGAAAAATGGGATATAAAGAAAGGGAAATGTTATACCAAGTAACAACACAAACCTCTGTCGGCATTGTGTACAACATTCTAGTCAACGACAAAACTGATGTTATATTTGAGCAATAAGTGTTTTTATTATAGAGGCTCCAGTTGAGTTAAATATATAACGTTCATGGCAAAATTATATGGATAGCAAATTGCTATCAACCATAAGTTCAGTACACGATTACATTATGGAATTGTACCAACTCTTCAGCAAGAAATGGATAACCACGAAAGGCAATACCTGGCGAAACCCATATGTTTTTGTAACTGTTGTGCCGAGACGTATTTCACAAATGTTATTGTTGTTGTTTCATTGCTAATGCATCCATCACTTACTATTAAAGTAACATATTTGTTAACCAGCTGTTCTATGTATGCTGGTTGGACTGTTAAGAACATGTTATGTTAATTGTGTTATGATTAAGTCAGACACAAAATTGTAAATCAAAATAATGTCGTTAGATATGTTTGACCATGTGTTCCCTGTCACGCTAGATATAAAGTATTCCCAATAAAGCGATGACGTTAATATACATAAGTTATTAGCTACTCGACATTTACCCAATTGTAACATATATAAGCAAATGTCCGCGAAACACATTTTCTAAGTCCGCATTCACCATATTATTGATGATCCTACAAAACAAACTCGATACCACTGCAAAGCCCTCTATTTCTATTTCGTTGTAAATAACAACATTATTTTCTACGCACAACAAAAGTAAACTTACAACATTTGACATGGTGTGATGTATGACGTGGAAGGAATGCAAACAAATATGATCAACTTAAACAACAAGAAAACTATTAAACCGTGCGTTGACAGTTGATGAATGTACATTACACGTGAAGGTTTATACATTGTATGTACCAGAAAGCCACAACAATACGTAATGTCTAATACTATAGAGACACGAGATGTTGCGAGACGGAAGGTCTGTGTTTCACGTGGTATCACACACGTGTGATACTACGCAAAACACATAGTAACTCAACACCCCTCTGTCTGGCAGGGATAATTATATTAAGATGTCCCATGTGTTGTCTTCAAATCTTCATATGTCTACTTTGTCATATTAAAAATGAAAATGATATATGAAAGTCGCCAAATAAACAATGTGTCCAGGTTTCGAGAGAATCGACCATACGTATGTAAGCAAGTCACGTGTTTTCATCGTAGAAACTAATAACGCTAAATTCAACCTTAGCTACCGCTATTGCTAGAACAGTTGCATGTAATATATAGTACTTACATATCTGTTGAGATTGAAAGTAGTTGCACCTTTTCGTACGGACGCAGGAAAAGTAATAACCGCTTCGCTTCAACTCGGTTTAGTAGGACGGATTTATAGATACTGGTAACGTGATTCATTCGTCTACGACAAACACACCACGTACACAACACTAAACTCTAAGACACCTTACGTAACGACAACTGAAGTAGCGCTTGAACTGTTGGCTGCGATGCGCCACGGTTAATCACATGAGGAAGCATTGACGTGTTGACTTAACGCGACCTTCACATGATGCGACATCAAATCTAGTTATTGTTCGACGGATCAAATTCTATTATCGTTCGACGCCCCCATTATAAAGTCTTTGAAATAAAAAAATTAAGTGTGTGTGTGTATGTGTGTGAGTGTGTAAGATCTTTGTGTAAGGTCTTTGTGTATATTGGTGTGTTAGCAAATATTGATTGTTGCTGTTGTTCGACGTTATTGGATCCATGGATTCTATTTTAGTCAGAAGATTAACATTTGTAGGCTTGCTGGTTACAATAATTATTGTGAAACAGCAAACATGGTTATTTCCTGTGTAGCTTACAACTATACCAACCGACAGAAGACAGGGTCTGGCATCTCTTTCCACATGTGAGAATCCTCAATTATACAATATAGCTTAGATAATAGTTTGCACAAACATGCCTCATTGTCATTAACTTAGAAAATTAACAGTTTTAAAAACATTACAATCATGTGCAAATTGACAAAATATAACTTAAGTTTGTTGAATTACGGTATATTCCAAAACATTATTTAATAATATTATTGTGCAGAGTCCCAGCATGGTCGACACGTTTTGTATTAATCTAAAAAAAATTAATGGGATAATATATTACAACTAATAATTACTAATAATGGATACTACCCCCTGCAGATTCCCAGACATCAAGAAAAAGCGAGAATGCCGAGCTGCGTGGGTTGAAGCAATCAGGAGAAAAGACTGGACACCAACAACGAACAGCTTTCTCTGTAGTGATCATTTTGAAGTGAACTGTTTTGTGGTTCGTCCCAACAAGATCGGAAGAAGCCTCCATGATTCGGCAGTTCCCTCCATTTTCAATTTCCCTTTCCACCTGCAACCTAAGCGTACGCCAACCCAGAAAGGCTATAAAGCACCCTGCTCAAGCATCTGGAGGCAGTAGTCACATGAGTACTGTTGTGGAAAATCAGTTGTTCCAAGTCCAACCAAAGTAGCGAGGAGATTAAATATAGAACACAGTTACATCTCGCGAGACCAGCCATTATCTTCAAAGATGATTCAGAAAACGCCAGAATTAAAGAGGAAAATAAAGACCTTGACTCAGAAGTTTTTAGGCGGAATCAGCAAAAGATAAACAGAATGAGACCTTCTCAAATTCATTCGAGAACAGAAGCTACTTGAAGAAGATGAGCTGGCACTGCTACGAAATAACTTTGGTGGGATGGCCCAACACTTCTTTCGTAACCAACTCTCCAACAGCCGAGGATCGACAAGGAATAGAAAGTACAACCAACAGATCAAGCAGTTTGCACTCACTCTCCACTACTACTCGGTAATCTAAAAAAGACTCATCCACCAGACAGTGAGTGACTCTTTACCAATTACAGGCCTATTGAAATGTCACAGACACTGGCATATTAGTGAGGCAACTCTCTGAACCCAATGTACATTAACAACACTGACTAACTGAAGTCAATTAATAGTTAGCATGATATATTATGATGAAAACATGATACTGTGCTGTATAGGCATTGGGAGTGCAGTGACTTATTGCCGTGCAGCAGCATGGCTGTCACTGGCCCATGCAGCCGTCACTGTATCATGTGTCAACTGATAGCGGCTTAGCGATATTGTTCAACTAGCGTGTTCTATTTATATCTATGGTTCTAGCTGAAGCCGTTCAGAAGTTATATCTACTTTCCTGCAGTCTCGAACGCCATCTGGAATGATGTGGTTAGCACATTTTAGGATATTGTTTTATGTGGTATATATAGCACCAATTATCTTGTTAAAATTAGCTTTGTGTTGTTAGTTTTCAATTTTTAGACCACACACACACACACACACACACACACACACACACACACACACACACACACACACACACACACACACACACACACATCTGGCATACATACACATCTGACACACACACACGCGCACAGCTTTGGAGGTACTGACGTTATTTGTATATATTTTCAACCCTGATTATGGACTATAAGTCACGGTTTGCATTCACAAGCCATGACTGGTAGGATGAATCACCACAAAACACGCTGCATAATGTCCATGCAATAAACAGTTAATATTTATTTATGGAGAATCCCTGGCTATTTGAATGGTAACTGTTGCAAACCATTCTCCGCGTTATAGGCGCTACAAACAAGGCGTGTAACTATGCATCGAACTATCGACGCGTCGCGATAGTCAATGTGACGAAACTATAGGTATCGTCGACGGTGCACTGAAATATCAACTGTATATCTAATAATAGTTAGAAAGCAGATCAGTAGGGTTAATAACACACACACGCACGCACACACACGCATAAGCACACGCACACACACACTCGCACATACGCACGCACGCACACACACATGCGCGCGCGCACATAAACACACACACAAACACACACACAAACACACACACACACAAACAAACACACACAAACACACACAAACACACATACAAACAAACACACAAACACACACACAAACACACACAGACACACGCGCACACACGCGCACACACGCGCACACACGCACACAAACACACACAAACACACACACACACACACACACACACACACACACACACACACACACACACACACACACACACACAAACACACACACACACACACACACACAAACACACAAACACACAAACACACACACAAACACACACACACACACACACACACACACACACACACACACACACACACACACAAACACACACACACAAACACACACACAAACACACACACAAACGCGATTTATTGACTCGGGATCTATTGTTATACGTGATAGGGTCGACACGTTTTTATAAGCGATAAATCCCTATTTTCCCCATTAGTCCTACTAATGTATCGCATTTTTCTGTAAACTTCTCTTTATTTATTATTTCAAAGACTTTAAGGCGTTAAGTAAACACGTGAAGGTTTCTATTTGTGAATTGTTAATTGAAGATGATGTTTAATTAAACCCTTGTATTAGTAACACAACCACTATGCTAACAAGTTTATATATGAGTTGTGAATATTATTTTGTAATTCAATTATAATTCATGTTGTATTTATTCAGTTTTGTTTTAGTTTGAGAAGGGCAGCAACATATAAGTCTATGACTTCAGCTACGTCCTTTCAGCAGCAGCAGCAGCAGCACACCATACTGTGCATATATTATGCTGTTGTTGTCGAATAAACTTTCATTCACTCATTCACTTCAAGGTTTTCTCAAGCGAATAATGGTGGTGCATCGCAGCCAGAAGTTCGAGTGCTACTTCAGTTGTCGTTACCTAAGGTGTCTTAGAGTTTAGTGTTGTGAACGTGGTGCGTTTGTCGTAGACGAATGAATCACGTTACCAGTATCTATAAATCCGTCCGACTAAAACGTGTACGTTGAAACGAAGTGGTTATTAATTGTCCTGCGTCCGTACGAAAAGGTGCAACTACTTTCATTCTCAACAGATATGTAAGTACTATTTATTACATGCAACTGTTCTAGCAATAGCGGTAGCTAAGGTTGAATTTAGCGTTATTAGTTTCTACGATGAAAACACGTGACTTGCTTACATACGTATGATCGATTCTCACGAAACCTGGACACATTGTTTATTTGGCGACTTTCATATACCATTTTCATTTTTAATATGACAAAGTAGACATATGAAGATTTGAAGACAAAACATGGGACATCTTAATATGGTTATCCCTGCCAGACAGAGGGGTGTTGAGTTACTATGTGTTTTGCGTGGTATCACACTTCTGTGGTACAACGTGAAACACAGACCTTCCGTCTCGCTACATCTCGTGTCTCTATAGTATTAGACATTACGTATTGTTATGGCTTTCTGGTACATACAATGTATAAACCTTCACGTGTAATGTACATTCATCAACTGTCAACGCACGGTTTAATAGTTTTCTTGTTGTTTAAGTTGATCATATGTGTTTGCATTCCTTCCACGTCATACATCACACCATGTCAAATGTCATAAGTTTACTTATGTTGTGCGTAGAAAATAATGTTGTTATTTATAACGAAATAAAAATAGAGTCCTTTGCAGTGGTATCGAGTTTGTTTTGTAGGATCATTAATAATATTAATATAAATATAAATATTAGTATAAATGTACGATCATTAATAATAAATGAAATTATGGTGGATGCGGACTTAGAAAATTTGTTTTTGTAGAAATTGTGTTTTGCGGATATTGCTTATATCTGTTATAATTGGGTAAATGTCGAATAGCTAATAACTTATTTATATTAACGTCATCGCTTTATTGGGAATACTTTATATCTAGCGTGACAGGGATCACATGGTCAAACATATCTAACAACATTATTTTGATTTACAATGTTATGTCTGACTTAATCATAACACAATTAACATAACATGTTCTTAACAGTCCAACCAGCATACATAGAATAGCTGGTTAACAAATATGTTACTTTAATAGTAAGTGATGGATGCATTAGCAATGAAACAACAACAATAACATTTGTGAAATACGTCTCGGCACAACAATTACAAAAACGTCTGGGTTTCGTCGGGTATTGCCTTTCGTGGTTATCCATTTCTTGCTGAAGAGTTGGTACAATTCCATAATGTAATCGTGTATTGAACTTATGGTTGGTAGCAATATGCTAGCCATATAATTTTGCCATGGACGTTATATATTTAACACAACTGGAGCCTCTATAATAAAAACACTTATTGCTCAAATATAACATCATCATCCAAAATCTTTTTTTGTCGTTGACTAGAATGTTGTACACAATGCCGACAGAGGGTTGTGGTGTTACTTGGTATAACATTTCCCTTACTTTATACCCCGCTTTCCCTATTTGAACCAACCTCTCACTGGTTGCTTTAACAAGGATGTTAAAACAAACTTGTATTTAAATCCCAGTGATGTCAGTTACAACGGCCTTGCATACACGTGTCTACCTGAAGCGCAGGAGACATTAGTGTGTTATTTCATGTCAAGACAAACTGCGTTTCGCGTGGTAGCGTATTCGCGGGTATCGATTAGCAAGTTAAGTCGGTGTATCTCATCCATGTTTGTAGTGGGGAGCATTTCTTTTAGATCACGTTTAAACTAATCTAAATGCAATATGTATATAAAATATATATCACTAATGTACATACATGTTATTTTTTATTTGCCATTAAAAGGCTTTTGCGTTGTATCGCATTTTCTTACCATTTTCATATGTTGTGTAGAAAGGTGATCTCTGCAAAATTTGACTGGCATTACACATAAATCACCTATGCATACATATGTAATCCGTTGTAAGGTTTGCATATAATATTAATTTTTTTATGTTGGAACAAAGCATGTTTCTTTCTCCGTTTACTGCGCACGGAAAGTTTCGTTTTGCGTGGTATCGGTTAAATAGTATGTCAACAAACAGAATTCTCAAAAATTAGTTATTCACGCTAAGGCACCCAATCTTAGGTATTGCTTGCCCATATGTAGTATACATCATATGGAATATTAGATGTGCGTATTTTTTTAGTGATGTTTGAATGGCGGGCCATGTTTTGTTCAGGTTTCGTGAGAATCCACCATATATACATATATACATACATACATACATACATACATACATACATACATACATACATATATACATTCACGCGCACACGCGCACACGCGCACACGCGCACACGCGCACACGCGCACACGCGCAAACACACATCTACAAATGCAAACACACACACACGCACATAATAATAAGAGTAATAATAATAATGGTTATAGCATCAGACGGGGAATAGTACTCAAACAGTACTTATACCGTAACATTAGCGCCCACTAGCATCAATGATTTAGCCTAGACATAATCTGATAACAAAAATGACAATTACTACATTGAAAACACAATGTCATCAACTGGATTAGTTACGTAGGGAAGCATTCTGTTAATGGAATTTAATTAATATATTTTCTTAGTTTCTAGTGGTGAAGATGTTCATAAAGTTGAGAAATGGATTATTATTATACTCATGTCTTTTTGACACGGCCATGACGTAGTTAACTCTACTACTTTTGGGTGTTTTCGTCATCAACTGAATTGTGGGCGTTATTTCTTCTTCCGTTCGCCAGGGGACCTTCTGCTCGCTATACCATCTGGCGATTTGAAGAACTAAATAAAAATAAGTCCTATTACTGAAGAAGACAATCACAGGTTCCGAAACGTGGAAATTAAGTCAGATAACGCCATAAAGTTTCAAGAAGAAGTGCTGGTATTGTTTCTCTACGTTGTTTCTAGGACGCTGTCCCTGGCCCGAGTGTTGTTCGTCGTGGTAATCGTGGCTAGTCTCAGCCCCGGTGCCCGTTGCTTTATATTCCGTAATTCAGGTAAGTAGTATTTCTGAAACATATCACAATGACTTGTTGTCAACGCAGAATGCCAACTGTAAAACTCAGAGTGCCCAGAAATAATTAATTCCGTCCTCCATCAAGTTCCTGAACCAGTCATAGAAACGCCATTGTTGAATTTTATCACTGACTTTTTAATATTGCCATATGTTTTGACATATTTATTCCACTGTTTTAATGTGTTTAATTTACTTTTTACTACTGGTATGTCATGACCGTATGACATTAATGATTATATTGTTATTCATGTACACACTTGATTTTATTATGTACATACTGCAATGTGGTTTAAATACTATGTTCTTATGCACACTGCTCAGTGCAAAATGTATTTCAATTTAATGGAAAAAATACAGTTATTAGGATATAGAAATCATCTTCAGTCATCTGTCATAGAATATAATATTATGTACTCTTTGTGTTGTCAGGTTGCGAGAAGGACAGTTATAGTCCGATGTTGTGTGTTGTCATCTGTTACAGAATATATGTACTGTTCGTGTTGTTAGGTTTAGAGAAGGACAGCTATGAGCCCCGACGGTGTGGGTTGTCATCTGTTAGAGATGTACTGTTTGTGTTGTCAGGTTGCGAGGAGGGAAACTACGACGGAACGATGTGGAAATGTTGCGATAATGTCCTGTGGATGACGGGAACTACCTACGATGAATGCTGTGGCGATCAACTCTACGATACCAGGAAGTCGGTGTGTTGTGGCAAAAGGATTGTCCCCTCTACCGATGGAAGAGAATGTAGAGACATTGAGGCCAATTTATACGAGTGACTACTGGTTGGTCAGTTGGCCGACACGGTATCCCCAACAAATCTGACAACTTTTAAGTGCGCGTTTATATATGATTGACATAGCTTGACACTGGTTTAAAAAGAGTTGTGTGGATGGATGTGGCCGTCTAGCAACAAGACAGGAGTGCAGGGCAGTTGATATCCGTCGCCCAACGCAACAGGCAACATTAACGATCCATTTCCTTGCAACCGGTACTAGGAACTTCAATCAAACATAAATCATGATGACAAGTGTTTTCACTTAACAAAATGTTTATTAAAATAACGAATGTTTTTATTTGTATACATTTTAATAATTTGTTGATTGTTTTGAAATATATTAACTAGTAACAATTTAATGTTATAAATATAGAAAACGCAGTAATTTTATATAAAAGTAAATAAATTAATGCAATTAGCAGATGTGTATGTCAATACGCACGTTCAACATATGCACACATTTTAATAAAATGCTTTACATCCCTTTCATGATTATGAACATATTTGTATGACCCTAATTTTTTGCAAAGCGTAAATTCGCGACAGAATTAACCTGGTTTGTTTTAGAAATTATCAAATTAACAGATGGCTGTTTAACTCAAGCCGCAGGACTGTCGGGGAATATCAATACACATTCACACATGATGTTCGTCAGTTCGAGTAACTTCGAAATCACATCTGATGACAATATGGCCATTAAAAACCACCGAACGGTCACGACGGCTTAATTTGCTGTCAAAGCTTTGATTAGTTGATCCAACTAATCGTCACCGCGACTCTCACCAATTATTGTCGAAGTTGCCCCAGCCTCACCTCCAGCGATACTGTCGCTGCTGCAAAACAGATTTTTTTTTGACGGTGTTAATTCTTTGTAGTTGAATTAATATTTGTTTTTAAATTTCGGCATTGTGGTTTTCTGTTATACCTACACAGTTTACAGTTATGCCGAATGCACGATTTCAAAATCAGTCACAAAGTAATACCAACAATGAGTGCTATTCTGCAGAAAAAAACATAAAGTAGGCCTATGTCATTTTCCCGTATTTCACATAGGTGTTATTCTAGTAGAACAAAGAAAATGCAAAAATTACCATGGACCAAACTGTAGAAATACCGAATGCAGAGGAACAGGAGATACACGCAAGATTTTCCTGAATATTTGGGATGAACAATCCATCTAAGAATGTGGCGTCACATTTACGTTGCAGACACGTCATCTGTTCCGTATCTATTACATAACCTCCCGACGTCACAGACACAACATATCATCATGGGCCATTATGTTACATCACTGAATTCTTCGTTTTACGTCACAACTCGACGTCCCACCATGTATTCTTCACAGCGTCATATGACGTCCCGGCGAACGATATGACGTCGCAGCAAGGTTGTCACCATGTCTCAGTTTGGTTGTGGCGACGTTGTAACAACACACATGGCTACGACGTCGGAGGTCTTAACATGTGTTGTCAAGACACGAATCATTAGTAAGAGAAATGTTTACAACTGAAAAATTAAATCGCTCTAAAATCTAAATGCATTCTCTCCCTCCATCCACGGCAGAGGTTGCTGAGGAACGTTTTTCGAAGGACGCCGAAACTCAACCAGACTTGACAATCGACTTCACTCTGGGGAGAAACGGCCTCCAATAAATGTCTACGTCTATTGTACTGTCGGAGACAGTTTTACCTAATCAGAGAAACGATACATAACAGTGTGATTTTTGAGTTAGTCCAGACGAATGAAGATGGTGGTGGTGAAATAGTTGTGTATATATTATCTATAATTAGTTAATTAAAGATTAAGCATATAGTGCTTTAACATTCGCTCTAACGTCCGTTGATGAACAGTGCAATATAGTGTATTACATATAACACTTATTTTGAATTACTACGCACATTCACTAAGTGAACAAGTAACGTCCTGGCTTACATGTATTTGATATAGAGACGAGACATATTTTATATCGCACTCGTACCTCGCAAACTCATGGTATTGTCGACATGGTTTGCGTTGCAATGCTTCGTCAAATCTCGTTGCTGTCAAGACTCTCAAGTCAGTGAATAACGTAATATTGATCTACGCATACTACCTATCTTTACGTCAAAATGCTACTGAATGTTACATATTTTCACGTCACCGTGTAAATCTCAATAAGACATTCTTTCACGCATGTGTATAATTCAAACTTGTATAACACATCGCAATGCTAAATATTGTGGGGGGTTTTCGGTCACGTCATTTTACACGCTGCAATGCAATATTTCGTTTAGTTGTATTTACCAAGCTAACAATTTACATCTCATGGCAAAGTCACAGACACGCGTGTAGTGAGGATTCGAATGTCACGTCGCAACAAAATTACTCACTGTGAAGTCGCAGTCACGTTGTGTCTAAGTGATACTGAAACCGCCCCACATGCTGACGTCAGAATCACGATCTGATATCATGAGGTCGAGACCGCATGTATATATATGTATATATATATATATATATATATATAAGTTTGATTTGCTGAGGTCGAGACCCTACCTAATTGTCACCATGTATTACTACGTTTCGGTTTAATGAGGTTATACCTCACTCAATTACGAAGTAGCTATCACGTTATGTCATTTTTGTGTTGGTGACGTCAAGGGAACACGTAATCGCGACATTGACAGTCTTGTGTATGTGATCCTTCGAGATCCCCACCGCCCAGGACGAATTCGTGACATTGTACATGCGCCTGTGTGTGTGCGTGCGTGTAAGCGCGGGTCCATGCGTGCATGCGTGCAAAATGTACTTATAACAGCATATTAGTGACTGCAATGTTGTGGCTGGAGAGCATGTCACGACACAGCACAAGCCAGTGGTGTTCGTTTTGCGGAAGAAGAAACAAACTAAGACCGTGGGCCGCAGGACTATTAAGTAAAGGAGGTGCAAAGACGATGTCGCTGTTGAATACAAGGAGCGGGTGACAGTACGAAAATCTCAGTGAAGCCGTTGGGAGTCTGGAGGAAGAATGAAGAAAGTACAAATTAAGAAGCGTTTGTGGGAACTGCAGAGGAGCTATTTGGAAGAACGTCGAAAAAGGGCGGAATGTCTAGAAGTAGTAATGGAGGATTGCGGACAAGCGAAGTTGCAGAAGCAATGCGCGAAAAGAAGGAAGCATTGAAAAAATAGATCAGACCAAGGAGAGGGGAAATCAACCAGATGTTAGGCTGATGCACACATACGGACATAAAAAGAAAGCGACAAAGAGAGCTGTTGATAAGGCAAGGAGTGATGTCAAAGCAGATGTATACAGCAAGCTAGATTGGGATGGTGGAAAGAAGTTAATATACAGAATGGCCCGACACAGTGATGAGAATAGTAAGGAGGTGAAGGATGGGACGGTGATCAAGGGTAGAAATGGGAAGTTAGTGAACATGAAGCAATGTTGAAGGTCTAGAAAAACTACTTCAAGGAGCTACTGAACCGGGAAGGAAATAACAACGACTTGGAATTACCATTGTATGTAGAAGGGAAAGTGGAGTTAGGTGATATTACTTATACAGAGACGCAAACTGATTAAAAGGGATGAAGAAGGGAAGAGCATATGATATCGATGACATGCTTGTTGAGATGGTAATGGCAGCAGGGGAGAATGGAATCAGGTGGACAAAGAGGCTGCTGAATACATATATGAGGCAAGGTAAAGTACCAGAAGAGTGGATGGCAGGGCTAATTATCCCAATATGGAAGAGCAAGGGAGATGTGCAAGATCCAGGGAAATACGGAGGGATCACATTTCTAAGTCACACCATGAAGCTGCTAGGGGGGATCCTGGATGGAAGGGTTCGAAAGAGAGTAGAGCAGGAATTAGATAAAGAACAACAGGGATTCAGACAGGGCAGAGGGACGACGGAAGCGATGTTTGCATTGAGACAGCTGGTGGAGAAGAGGTTGGAGGCGCAAGGGAGAATGGCGGTGGGATTTGTGGAATTGCAGAAAGCCTACGACACAGCCCCAAGAGAGATGGTTATGGCAACAGTGAAATTAATTGGAGTGCCAGAAGCAGAAGCCAGGAGGATGATGGGAGCAATGTATGAAAGAACAAATAGGAAGAGTTGTGGCTGGATCTGGGATGTTGGAAGAGTTTACAGTTAATATCGGTTTGAGGCAAGGAAGTGCCCTAAACCCATTACTATTTATCATGGTGATGCAACTAATCAGCAGGAAGATCAGCACGAAGGATGTTCTCAGACGATCTGGCCATAGTAGCAGAAAGCAATCAAGAGCTCCAAGACATGTTGTATATAATATATATAATATATAATGACTAACTTCTATAGCGCCTAAATCCACAGGAATCTGAGCTCAGAGGCGCAACATACAAAAATCATTGGGCAAAATCGTTAACAGGGACAAGCAAGAGTCGTCATTAGAGCAAGTGACTGCCAAAGGTTAGGGTGGGAATGCAATTTCAAATAAAAAAGTCTTTAGTTTTTTACGGAAGGTATTTATAGTCTCAGATGATTTTAAACCGATAGGGAGTTGATTTCAGATTTTGGGTGCAGCTACAGAAAAAGTTTGCCGATATTAAGCTTGGTTTTCTAAACAAAAAGTCGTTGTGAAACAGATGATCTGAGATTCCTGGGGATATCGGAAAAACGAAGGAGACTAAACAAATAGGATGGGTGTTGCGTAGAAAGAGTACGATATGTGATAGTAGCTAATTTAAATTGTATTCAATATGTAACTGGAAGCCAATGCAACTGTCTAAGTAGGGGCATAGATAGTGAGAAACGAGGTGCTTTTAGCACTACACGTGCTAAACAATTATGTACACGTTGGAGTTTAGCCAAGTCCTTTTTAGCAATATCGTTTAAGAGTGAGTTGCAGTAGTCAAGGCGACTGCTCATTAGAGGTACTGAGTTTTAGCAGTAGATAAAGACAAATGACGCCGTATTTGGCGGAAATTACGTATATGGTAGAAACAGGATTTACATACTTGAGAAATATTCTGCTTAAAGCTGAAATCACTGTCAAAGATAACACCTAGATTACGAACAGTATCTGATGGTGATGTATCATTATCAAGCAATTTAACTGGAAAGTAGTTAACAACATTGTTTCTTTGTTGTTTTGTGCCAATAATAATTATATTAGTTTTATCTGGATTTAGTTTCAATTGACTTACTTCCATCCACAGCAAGATGTCAGTGAGACAGTCATTTAAAGTTGATAGAGATGGTTGTGTATTAGTTGGTGAAAGTGATACATACACCTGTGTGTCGTCAGCATACAAACGATGATTTATCTTATGATTAGTTATGACTCGACTAAGGGATGTAGTGTATAAACTAAACAGAACAGGGCCAAGGACAGAACCTTGTGGGACACCAAATGGAAGATGTTCTGGACAAGACAGTGAGCCAGATATGTTAATGCTTTGGTATTGGTCTGAAAAATATGAACTAAACCACTGAAGAGCCATGCCAGATATACCAAAATGTGTATTAAGGCGATGTTAAAGAATGTCGTGGTCTTTTGTATCAAAACTAGCTGATAGATCTAGTAAGGTGAGAGCAGTCAATTTGCTATTATCCATATTGCATACAATATCATTGTGTATCTTAAGAAGAGCCGTCTCAGTTGAATAAAATCGCTTATATGCAGATTGCAGATCATTTTATAAATGCTGTGAATAAATGTGTTCATGGAGTCGATTTGCAACAACCTTCTCCAATACTTTCGACAGAAAATAAAGATTTGAGATAGGACGGTAATTTGTTTAAGGTAATTTTTGCACAGACTTTGTTTTTTAATAAGATGAATGAGCAGGGTGTTCAAGAAACACAGACTGAGAATGAGCCTGGAGAAGACAGAAGTGATATGGGTCGCATACCAGAGAGAGCAATTGGACATCAGGTTGGCTGGAAAGGAAATTAAGCAAGTGGACGGCTTTGTGTACCTTGGAGGAATGATTACGGCGGATGGGCGTTCAGAGATGGAGGTGCGACGCCGAATACAAGCAGGAGCGAATGCTTGGAGAAAGGTAGGGGGAGTCATGATGGACAGAAACATCTCGAAAAAAAGCTGAAAGTGTGTGTTACACCGGTATGCGTAAATGCATGGTATGGAGACAGTAACGCTGACAGAACAACAACAGAAGCTGCAAGTTTGTGAGAACAACTGGGTTAGAAAAATAACAAGAACAAAGAGGATAAAAGAAGGAGGACGAATAATCTGAGAAAAGTGGTTGGAATGCAATGCAGCGTAACAAGAGGATTGTTGAGAAGCCGGATGGGATGGGCAGGCCACTTGGCAAGGATGGATGCCGGGAAAATAGCAAAGAGAGCAGAGGCGGAAGAACATAAAAGACACAGGAAAATTGGAAGGTCACAGCTGAGACGGGAGGACTGCGTGAGGATGGACGTGAGAAGATCAGGGGAGGATGAAAGATGGAGAGAGGGAGCGATGGACAGATAGCGCTGGAAGGAAAAGACACAGTGAGTGGTTCAGCTATAATATACAGTCTGTCCCTCACCCCTGTACAACAGGGAACAAGAAGAAGAGCAACGGGTGGGAGTGAAAGTCGTTCGTGCGTAAAATGTTTTATAAAAAATAATCTGAGGTTATAGGCGCCCTAGACGTTCATGCTGTTTTAACAAAAACATGAACAAATTCTTCTGTAAAATATTTACGTGCTAAATTTGTAATATATATTCCTTCAAATGTCTACAAACAAACCAGCAGATAAGTTGTTTTTTGTGTGTGAATTAAGTACCTACACATATAATGTAGACCGAAGTTGAAGACGTTCAAGTCAGTACGGCATATCAGACAATGTATCAAAATAGCTTACCGCGTTAGAACACGAGATTAAATGACATGAAATTTGCTGTTGTCACTTACACGAAAGGAAACACTGGCATTCGCTAGACGGCAGCACAAGTATGGAGGATATTGTTGTAAGCCGCGAGGTGGCGGTAACGTAGGTTTCTTCGTCGTTTCCGGCGGTGAAAATGGCTACCTTAGCCAAGATGGGGAGGACGGTGGTTGTGCCTTTACTGTCAAAAAGACTTGGTATTGCCACGAAGTCGGTTCGATGTATGGCTTGTAAGTTGTCACAGATATGGTGGATGTTGCTGATGTGGATTTAATATTGCCAGTAGTATTAGTTTAATTAAAGCATGCCCTGGAAGTGGTGACCTTGCGACGCAAGCGACCAAGTTCTGGATATAAACTCGGCAAACTGTTAGTGTTACTTGTACCTTAGTTGTGATGTTGTCCTGAGGTAAACAGCCTTTCGACATTGTTTCTTTTCCTAGTTCCGTAATGTTAGATCGAAGAGCTCACTAAAATCACCAATTCCTGAGACCAAAGAAATTATCCATTGCAATTTCCTAAAATGTGTATCTTATTATTACCAGACTGGAACAAGGACTGGAAGCCTGGCCCATACCCACACACACCTAAGGAGCGTTCAGCTGCTGCTAAGAAATACGGCCTGAGAGTAGAAGACTATGAACCCTACCCTGATGATGGGTTTGGTTATGGAGACTACCCTAAGCTGCCTCGCATTGCTGATGAAGCAAAGGATCCATATCAGCCATACGATACGCCACACAATAAACGCAACTTTGGAGAGCCAGTAAGTAGATCCCAGACCCAGCTTATAACTGATGGGTTGATGTGACAATGTAGAACACTCTTGGTTTTGATTGAGTATAATACATTTACCCAAACAAATCCATTACATAATCCTCTCAGGATTGAAAAAATCACGATTCTTTTTTTTTTAATGAGTTTTTTTGTTTTAAATCGGATTTATTTGATTTTTTTATTTATACTTTCCCTTCGGGCTTCTGACTTGAAAAGATGCTTCCTTTTGAAGACAAGTTTTGAAAGCTTAACTGTATTCAGAACAGGAATAGCTCAAACTTCTAGAAATGAGGAAACAAAATATGATTTCAATACTTTTATTGTACTAAATGGATTCAGAACGGAATAAGTGTATTAACAGAATGTGCTTCATTGAAATAATGCACATGAACATTACATACTAAACTTGCACAATGTCACAAACAGTGTGTCCTCATATGTTCATTTGGCTTTACACCCAGTGTTTCCTGGAACCAGTCTTTTCAAAATAAAGCCACACACAATCTTTTTCTTCCAGACATTGTGAATAAACTTGTATAATTCAGCAGTGATCAATAGACAGTATTCGTAAGTCAACAGCTAGGTCTCTAATGCTGTGTTGGCCAGCCATAGGGTCAGTACTGGGCCTTGAAATCATTGAAAACCTTGAATTATACCAATCCCAATTCAAAGCTTTGATATCCTTAAATTCTGACTTGCAGCCTAGATTAGTCTCTGCCTCTGGCCTTTGTTCAGTGCATTCCCTGCTGATCTCAACCTGAGACCCAGGTTGCCTTATCTGCTTATTTTGCATAATCCATGACACTGATGTTGGCTACAATTGCCCACTGACCCTGGTAGCCTTTATTCATCAGTACCCATCCCCTCCCCTCTGCCCATCAGCTTATCTGTTTATATTGCACAACAGTTGCCTATGGACCCCTTTTTATGATGCAAGGCTTGCTGTTCATTCAAATTGATCTTCCTTGACCAGTCACTTTTTATGGGTGTAGGTGTTACATACTTAGACCTATAGATGCATGAGGATGTCAAAGCATTCCACCCAGATTCATATAAATCGGCAATTAAAAAATCAGAAGTAAAAAAATTGTAAATCAATGTCCTCTCTACATCCCTGAAGTGTGGAGTGAGGTTGGCATCAATCTTCCTTCTCCTGTCACTCGTCCTGTTTCTACCACCCTTATCTCTCATTCTCCCTCCTCTGTCAATCCTGCCAAATCCCTCTCCACACAAACGCATGTCATGCCTTAACTCTGAATTTACAACTGTTCTCTTCATTTAACAGGTCTCCTTCCATTTGTTCTTCTGGTCCATTTAACCGATTCCACCAGATATCTTATAAATTCAACAATCGAGAGCCCAGGTTTGAATCCTATACTGCCATGTTGAATCGTGGGCAAGTTCATTCACTGTATGTTGCTCCAGTTCACTCAGCTGTATGAATGAGTACCTGGCTATAGTCAGTGGTGGACATTTGTGTATGAATAATTCTTGTGCATTAATTACAGCATGGCTGAATGCTTCCCATATAAATTTAGATGGTGTTCAATTGAACAGGTCTGCCAGGGAGTAAATTATAAAGTGCTTTGAACAAACCTAAGGACTGAATACTGCACTATACATAAAAGGACTTACCTTTAACAACTGCCCCTTGCATGTACTTGTTAACATCATTTGGAACAACATTCTATTTCATGTGTGTTCAAATTTTCGAACATTACCACAAAACCTCACAACTTTGCTACAGCATTATGTCCAATTCAAGGAAATACACAGCAATACAGTAAAGGTAGCGGGGGCTGGTATCATGTCAGTTGATTTCTTTATTTTTTCTTCATAGAACATTAGTAGGTGTCAGTATGAACATGTGTACTATTAAAAAAACCATAGCGCTAGCACCATATGTCACCAATCCGTCCTTTAAAAACTAGTATTTTTAGGTTGTCTGTGGAAAGTCCCTTTTCAGAATCTTACAAACTGTTGATGTTTCCATAGTGACAATCTTATGTGCGTTAGCCCAGTTCAAACATAAATTTGTTCACCTTGAACCCAGATCATAGTCTGGTTATTCTCATGCCACATTTTGTTGTATTATAATTACCTAAATGCGGCACACTTTCAAATCACCAAATACTGGTGATAGTTTTGTTTATTCTCCAATAATGCCTGACCTCCCACGCCAGTTGCAATGACACCTGACTGACCCCAGCAGGTGTCAATTAATCTTGTCTACCACAAGTTCAACACTTGGCCCTTTGTAACACAATATCATTAGACATTTGTCATTACAAATACAGATTGTAGAGCCAATGTGGTGGGGAAACCTTGGGGGGAAATCTCAGTAATAGAAGCGTCTGTCAAATCATGTTGAAATGAAATAAGCCACATGCCAGTGAAAAAGTCACATTTCTAAGCAAAAAACACGCATGTGATGACACTTGTATTATCAGTAACAACCAGGAAGTATTAACTTTTTTATAAAAACTACAATACTTACAAAGCCATAACTTGGCATATGAACTCGACTTGTGTTTACCCAAAATTGCATTGCATTGCAATTGGTTTTATGTTTGGTGAAGGGGTCGTGCCAAAAATACAGTATGCATTTTTGCTGTCTTAATATTGTAGCAAAATGTTTATGAAGCTGAACCAAACTTAAAATGAATTTGTTTACAAAAAAACCCGTACGACTGTCAATAACATATTTATACGTACAACCATACAAAATTTGTCAAAATGAAATAAAATGCCATTTTAGGGTGATTTTTGATATATTTTTAGTTATCTTTAAACGCATTTAAATATCACTAAACATAAAAAATCATTTCTTTTTATCTGGAGTATTGTTTAATATGTTAGGCATTGTCTGAGAAACAGATTGTTACTTTATCTTCAAAATGTTTATTAATTATATTTAAATCAAAACAAGCATGCCATAACCACCTTTACCACCTTAAGCTGCAGCACTATTGCCCGACATTAATAATACATGCTCATTATGCCGACACATCTCTTGGTTTTTTATTTGTTTTCACTAAATGCGAGTGAACTGTTAAATGTGTGCTTGACAGTGTTGTGTTGATGACAAATGATTTCTTTCAGGTCCATGTTGATGCTGATGCAATGACAGAGGACAGGTGGAATCCTACAAGGACGTACAGATACACAATGTGAGTGATGCCGACCTGGTCACTTGGAGCCGAAGTACTCAGTACTTGTGCACTCATGAACTCAAGTCTTATAAAACAATATAGTTCTGCCTGTTTGTTTACCCATATCTCCATTAGTTTTGCATGTATGGGGCTGATATTGTATATGTGATCTAGCAGGCCCAATGGGGTCGTTCATAGATTTATGTTTTTTCGCAATTCATTTATGACGGTGGGGATATCTAATGGCGGTCACATACATATATGTGCACGTCTACAATACTGGGAAATGGTTTTGGGACATGGCCATCAAAAAATAAGACTTAATAAATCCACACAAAATATTGTTATTTGTAAAGCTATGACATCTGCTCAAATAATTCATTCCATTGTTTATGCTTAAAAATGGCAATGTATTGACTAGGGGGCCTCCCATATTGTAAGTTACATGGTTTCCATTTAGCGTCATTTACTCATAAATAACAAAGGGAATTAATTAAATCAAGCATGTTTTTGTTTGTTGCAACCATTGACTGTTTATGTCTAGAACTTTGAAAATAGTACAAAGGTGACCGTGAATACAAGATGGCAGCATGTCATGGTGGAAACCATAACTTAACAAAATTTCACACAATGTTCTAATTGAGGTTGCAGCTAAAAAGAAAGAGACAACAAAATCCCCCATATGTACTATTGTCCTGGTGGAAGCTTTCTTATACACATGAACATTAACTCCGTAGTGAAAATCTTTCTGTCTATTGTAGCATAATTGTGTAAGTTACAGTACGACCACATCATTCTGTGTGCTACAGACAAGCAAACAACTGCATTCATTCTTTTAAACTCTTTTATTCCTCAAAATCTATTGCTGGAAGCTGTACTGCAGCCACGAGTTGACAGATGGGGGATCTAAGAGGGTGAGGGATTCCACTTTTTCCCATGATTTGTCCTCAGTATCTGGAAATGTGGAGCAGTTTCCTCTTTTTTGCGGAGGAACTTTACCTCCACTTCATTCCTCTACTCATACCTTAGCACCTGTAAAACACAAAAACATTGATGTGCTACAGTTTTACTTGCTACTATGAATTAAATACCCACATGTATCAGAGATGTGTATGTTAGACATGATTTCTAATGAAGAATGATTTGTTACAAAAGTTTTTTCTGTACTAATAATACATGTAGAAAAAAAGAGGCAAGAAGGACACAACACCATTACATATGTATGTTAAAAAAACTACTTCCATGACTGATGTGGACTACTGATTATATTTAAGTCAGGTAAAGTTTCTTACCAAGGCACAGTAGTACTTAACACCATGCTTTGTGGAAAAATTCATCATCACCCAGCTGCCATACTTGATACTGCAAAAACACATGAAAATGCATTAAGCAACACAGAGAAACAATTGGCGGTTTCTGGATCATGTTATTCAGCTATAGTTTGAAAACATTTAGTTAGTACTAGGATTCTAACGTCAACAGAGCCAAGATTGGAAGAAAAAAACTTTGCAACACCAGGGTAATTTAAAATGCAATAATGTACCTGGCTTTATCGGCATCATCCATCTGCTCTTGAACTGCAATGTTTGGCTGCTCTGGGACTCCATCTTCTGCGACTGCGCTAGCTGGTTGTCCTGGGACTGGCTCACAAACGACTGCATTGTTTGGCTGCTCTGTGACTGGATCATCGGCGACTGTAATGACTGGCTGGACTTGGACTGCATCATGTGCGACTGCAATGTCTGGTTGGTCTGCGAGTGGATCACCAGTGACTGCAACGTCTGGCTGGTCTGTGACTGGATCGTCAGTGACTGCAATGTCTGGTTGGTCTGCGAGTGGATCACCAGTGACTGCAACGTCTGGCTGGTCTGTGACTGGATCGTTAGTGACTGCAATGGCTGGCTGGTCTCGGACTGGATCATCTACGACTGCAATGACTGGCTGGTCTATGACTGCTAGGTCTTCAAATGCTGTAGTCAGGCAGGGGAACTGCAATCTGGAGAAAGGTCAACATATTCACAGATTTTTGGAATTTCACAAGAAAGGAAACATGGTCAATATATTCACAGGCTCTATGAATTTTCAAATGATTAATATTAATTTAAGAAATTAACTACCGGTATTCAGTTTCCACAAAAATCTCCCAGATATGTGTTTTAGATGATGTAGAACCTGTCAAACTCGTTTTGTTGGTAAAAGGAGAAGCGTGTGTGATCCGTGAAATCGTTTCTCTGAAACCAGTGATCATAGATCTTCTAATGCTGTCATCATAATTACTATGTGGTGGAAGTTAAACACAAGTGAAACAGGTTGGAAATAAAGGAAATGACAGTCATTTAACTGATGTTAATAGTCAGCGACCCTAAAATATACTTCGTGAATGACTTTCATTTCTGCAGAAACAATCCCCAAAATGCCGATCTTCCGAACAACAGCACGCGTTCAGCAAAGAGTGGAAACGGAACGTAAACCGGTCACTTTTTGTGCACTTCCTTCACGTGACCACGTCTTTTGAACATGTGTGTAGAATGTTCTGGAAACTCTACGTCATGCCCGCGTGTTGCAAACTCACTGGGAGGATTTAGGCTTTGTACTAAAAAGTCAGATTGCATTAGTTACATACTTACATGCTACTACATTCTTGCAAAATAAACATTATTTATAAGATTTTCAGTATTCAGTTATAAATTAATCTAAAAATTACCCCAAGTAGTTGTAATTTTGGGTCTGTGTCTGCTTTATGTAGTTAGGATTTCACAATTTCCGAACGGAAACAAAAGTGACTTATGGCTTGCCTTTTTTATAAATTTAGAATCTAATTAAAATAGAATGTTTTTGTGTATTTGTTTCACTACGCTTGATAGCATGGTCTCTTAACTACGGTTTGACATGAAGATTATTAGTGTTGGGAACATGTAGTTTGTGGCCGAGTAATGTAAAGTGTAGTGTCGTTTGCATGTCCCACTTTCCAGCGCCATTTTGGGTGTAAACTTCGAAAGGAAAAAATCCCTAAAAAGTCCATTTAAGTAATTTTCTGCACAAAAGTCCTTTATTTCACACAATAAATATATGATACATCACACCATATTCACAAACGTGTACATGATGTAATGAATGTTGTGTTATTGTCCTTGAAAGATGAGCAACTGTTGAATTTTCCTGCTTTTTCCAGTATCGTGGATGTGCATATATGACTGCCATTTTTGTCTGACCAATGCCTGTAATTCGGCTAGTTTATTATAATATATAGACAGTAAGGTCACAGTTCTATGATCAAATAGACAGTTCATTTGATTCTAAGTACACTGTACTCAGATATAACGCATCTGCATGTGCATTTATTATGCTTATCCTGTAAGGGTGAAGTATTGTAAAGAACACTACTTTTCATGTTTTTTTTGTGTTGCAGGAATCAGCAGGCGTGGTGGTTTCTCTCTGTGATGGGTGGCTTCTTCCTTCTCTACTGGTTTGGGGGCAAGTACACAATCTACAACCCTGCCGTGAGTATATTCTAGATGTTTACTGAAAATCTGATGAAAAACATGAAAGGCCAAAATAATGATATCAGTGGTCTTTGTATACAGATACAATGGAACTAAATTTTATCTAAACCTCAATATTGACATTTCTGCTCTTGGACATCATTTCACAGGAATAGAATGTGCTAAATGTACAAAATCAGGTTATTTTGTGATTGTAAGATGTTATATTCTGGATTACAAAGTATACTAAAAACAACCATTTTAGAGGTAACACACAAGTCAAATTTGGGGTTGGCATAATATGCATACCCAGGGGACAAAAGTGTCCACGTTAATGAAGTGTCAATACACCATTTTTGTAATTATTGCTGAATAAAAAAGTTAAAGCAATCTGCACATTTCAAATTGTTTGTACACATGCATTGACATTTAGAAAATGATAGAATGGTAAACAGTGCTGAGTCCTCGTGAATTATGCAGAGGATTGCAATTTGCTTTCGTTGGTTTGCAATGATAAAGTACTAAAACAAACTACATGGATGATGGATCTCTGTGACATACTTCAAGTCGCATGTGATTTACCCCTTTAGCTTCAAACTGATTTTCACTGACTGTTTTGCACAATCTCCATGACATTTTTTCTAGACTACACCAACGCTCTCGTTAACCATTCCACATCATTTCAGAGACAGAAGGGCGTATAAGCTTAAAATATACTGTGTTTTGGGTTCACTATGTGCAATTGGAACAGTTCTCCTAAGTGTCTTTTTAGCTGTGCAGCAGCAGCAGTGCACCTTAACAACTGGTTTTGGTACAATTTAGATTGGTACAGTTCAGAGCACTACTCCAGTCACAAGAAGTGTGCTAAAAATATATATACACTTGGCCGTTTTTGTACCTAAAGCAATTTGAACGATATCAGTACAAGTTTTTTTAGTTCCAAATTAATTGCTTCTAAAATTGAAATTAGGTGTAAGGTGGTGCATGAGTATGAACCTGCTTCTTCAAGGCCTGGCTACATATCATGTTGACATGCATGTAATAAATATATACATCTAGAATTCCTGCAATGCCAGTTTATTTACTATGTACGCATTTATTTTATGCATGCATTGAACTATGTAATATGCTGTCATTGTGATGTAATGTGTATCGTATTATAAATGGGATAATATAGTTTTCAAATTCGTAGTACAGTAGTGCATTGGCTCCTGTCTTGTTTTCAGTTGCCAAAACACTACCCCAAGGAAGGCAAGAAACACTACACATTCGAGTCGGCTGAGTGATCAAGAAGTGTGTGAAAATGGACAAATCTTTGCTAGTTAATTTATGGTGCAACAGACTATTGTGAGCGGCAGTGCCCCATCTGTGAACGAAAAGTGGATGGTGACAAGAAGAAATTAGACAGTTATTACTCATGCTGATACTTTTGTTGAATAAAGTGCTTGACTTCACCCATTTGTTTATGGCCAAAACAGGTTTTAACGTCATTGCTATAAGTTTTTATACATAAAATGCAGATTTGGATGAATAATAACTTACGGGCATGGATATGGGTCAACTGGCAAAATGTCTAGATAGCTAAATGGCTGGTTATTTTATGCTTTTAAAATGGCACATTCTTGTCTATACTGTACACTGAATACATCCCATTTCAGCAGCTAACACAAGTTGAATTTTGGGCCTGCCTGGCAAGAAGCCACTTCATTAATCTAAAAAATTATACCAGATATTTTACAGACAGAACTGACAACCACCAGACCTGAATTAAATTCACTTTTATTGGTTCCAATTCATGTGTACTTACCAAGATCAATTCAAATTTAATTCAACGTATTCACAAAAATGATTAATTCACTTTCAGATTGGCAATATTAACAAAAAGTAGCCTTTTAAATTGTTTAATTAACCATAAGCCAGAA
Organism: Escarpia spicata; assembly: GCA_963995525.1. Lineage (NCBI taxonomy): Eukaryota > Metazoa > Annelida > Polychaeta > Sabellida > Siboglinidae > Escarpia > Escarpia spicata. The sequence continues at coordinate 27,090,753 of OZ023218.1, forward strand.
AGTCCATAATAAAATGCATGCTTTGTTTTCTGAAGAAACAGTGCTAATCAGGCCTTGTGCCAAGTACTGCAATCTGAGTGTTCCGAGGGTTTATGTTGACATCAAGTCAGACAACCTGCACCAGTATAGTATGGTACTGCCTTGCAGCCTGACTAAAGGACAAAGGGGATGCTAAACTCTGGACATTGGCAAATGCTAATTCACCCCCCTCCCCTCAGCTAACAGTAATTTTGGTCTCTAGTTGCTAGTAAAACTGGGGTACATACGAGCTGAGAGAGCAGAGAACTGTTAAACAAAGAATTGGAGCTCATGTTTTGTCTAGTGACAAGTCCACCAATTTTTTTAGCAAGAAGACATCCGAAAATGTTATAATTTACCATATGTTTTGTAGTTTATAAGTTTCAATTTATACAGAAAAACATCATAAATTTATTTTCCATTTCGATTAATTCATCTTTGTGGGATTTAATTCCAATTCAATCTGTTTTTATTTTATTGAATTTCGATTCAAATTTATGCATTTTTGTGATCAATTCATTTAAGAATTGAACCCAGATCTGGTGACCACGAATGCCGAAGATAATACACGTTCTCGGGAGTCATTCTGACAAAATTACTTAGCCATCATCACATGTCTTCAGACTAATGTTCAAAGGTGATCTTTAGTGAGCTGCTTAGCAGTAACAACACAGATTTAACTGTATCATCATACAGCCACAGTTGTCCCTGACCCTGGAAAATACAAAGTCGAGACGACACGTTACTGAACCATATTATGCTGAAGGTGTAGGCGAGCGGCAAATCTCCAAAAAGTGTTTTTTATGCAGAAGGATCAACGCAAGTCAGGTATAGTTCGAAGTACGCCAAATTAATGACATGCAATTTTATTTGCATACACATCCATTGTGACAATAACCACAGCAAGCATGCCGGCCCTTGACTGCTAATCACTACTGTCGACTACGTACAATTCACCATATGTGTGTGGGTCACGCCACCAATGTATACTATTTATTTTAGGAGTTTAAATGCCACACACACACCCAAGTGTTATATCATTTGAAAGCTCTACATCTCCCCGTCCCAACGAGGCCTGTCATAGAACAGCCAAGTGGTACAGTAAGCGTGAATCCAAGGTCACTGTCAAATGATGAATTTTCGAAATTGTGCACTGCAATTGTCTTAAGGTAGGTAGTAGTAGTAGTATGGATTCCACCAAAAATCTTTAGTTTTCAACACAGATCAACCATATTTGGTATGCAGATACATAACAAAATAGTAAAGTTTTTTTTCATGTTTTGTATAAATTATGCAAATTAGGTATCCAATATGGCCGCCATAATATGGAAAATTAGGTATTTTTTGCCGCGTTCTAACAAAAAACGTATTCAAGTTACAAGCTTGTAATTTAGCACAGGGATTACTGTTATACATATCTATTGCATGAATATCACAGAAATCAGATATGTTGTGTTGTTTACGTGAAAAAAAGATTTTTGGCCAAAAAAAACTATTTTGTGTAACTTTTTCACATAATTAACGCCTATAATTCAGAAACCATTAAATATATTATGATTTATTTTAATTTATGCAGTAGATATACTCATTAGGCACTGCGGTGCAAAATGTTTAGCAGTTATACCCAGTATTTATTCTACTAGAGCGCAGCAACTTTAAGTACTCACAGCAAAAATGGTATTCCGAGAAAACGATGATAAGGTAATTTTTATAACCAAATTCTGTCAAAGGCATCCAAAGAAACTAGATATTAAATATACATCCGATCGAAATTACGGGGTGTCCGAGCACTTGATGGACACTCAAGATCCCCGGATCCACACAATGTGCATGCATGATAGGTCTATCAATATTGTGTAGCCTGTATGCCCAATGTCATGGCTATGTTATGGTCATGGAAGGCTAGTTGTCAGTCATGGAATCATGTTACACGTCATGTGGGGGATTCTTGTCTTGGTTGAGTACTGGACAACACTCCTTGCCCTTGGGCTTGGCTTAAGTTAGAAGTCATACGGTCAGAGTTGGGTCGCATGCTAGGTTATTAATCGTGTATTATTATTTGAATTTCTGTGAATGCTGCTGACTAAGTCAACTATAGCCCTGCGTAGTCTCGCTCATCCAAATTTCGCTTGCCTTCGTAAATTCGCCAAGAATGGCGCCAAACGTGGTGCCATCCTATCTCATGGCCTCTAAATAACCCACCCTGCGACGAAGCGCAGATAATTAGTGGCTCCATCTGTCACACAAACAAGCGAGTGTGGTGTTACAGTACTTTCCGAAAGAGGGCGAGGTCACAACAACGAACCCCACAGTTGATGACGTTTTGCACAACCATGTCGGTGCCTTGCTGTAAAAATGTGGAGATCCACAGGGTTTATAACCTGCCGTGCGAAGAATTCGAAGAAAATTATCTTAAACATGGTACCACAACTACTGCCATGTAGTGACGGGTTAACCTAGATCTTACTAACAAATGTATACTTAGCTGTGGGCTTGACATCTTGTTTGTTTACATCGGCACATGGCGTTGTCGTTTGGTGGCAATGCCAATGGTGCGCCGTTGTACGTTGTCGGTGGCACGTAGCTTGGGTTAGAGTTAGGCTTCCTTATAATTATGGACCGCAATGGGTTTTGGGGTGATCTTAGGTGGATAGTAAATATACCAGTCACAGCTAAAGTTCGTACTGACATAATGACTGAAATGTGAAATGATGTTTAATTGTTTAACTCCAAACAGCCATCTGATCTATTCACTTTCAGCCTTCCAGCCCAGGTCACTTGTGTGGCATCCAGACCCACTTCGATTTCGCTGTTATAACTTGAGTTTTGCCTAACTTTGATACCTCAGTGTGTTAGTTCCACCATTTATCATTATCCCAGGCATATTTACATTTAGGAATATTACGTCTTAGCGCACTTTTGAGGCATAAATAGCACCCCGGTTTGCATCAACATACACTGCTATATCATTAATTTTACGCGCACTTGGTAAGGCATGACCGCAGCAGCGCAGATTAGCACAAACCAGATCACTAGTTGGAGTTGTTTATTTTTAGAGCGTCCCTTCTCTGGAGTTACTGAGTCCACTACAGGTTACACATTTATCCCCATGTGCGATTTTTTTTACTTCCCTGACATAGTCCAGATAGAAGGTCTGGTGTTTTACCGTTCGACCACCGCACCCCCATAAATACAAGTAAAGCTATAACACTAAACTGTGTTGTTGTAATACTAATGTTACTATTGCAATGATGGTCATACTTAAGCCGACTATTTATATACTTACTCCTTCAACTAGTGTTGTGACTAGTCTACAATGAGTAGTGGTGTGTTGAATCATGTATGTGTCGCCGTGTGTATGTCACAGTGTGTGTCATAGTGTGAGGCACTATGTATGTGTCGCTGTGTGTATGTCACAGTGTGTGTCATAGTGTGAGGCACTATGTATGTGTCGCCGTGTGTATGTCACAGTGTGTGTCATAGTGTGAGGCACTATGTATGTGTCGCCGTGTGTATGTCACAGTGTGTGTCATAGTGTGAGGCACTATGTATATGTCGCCGTGTGTATGTCACAGTGTGTGTCATAGTGTGAGGCACTATGTATGTGTCGCTGTGTGTTTGTCATAGTGTGAGGCACTATGTATGTGTCGCCGTGTGTATGTCACAGTGTGAGGCATTATGTATGTGTCGCCGTGTGTATGTCACAGTGTGTGTCATAGTGTGAGGCACTATGCATGTGTCGCCGTGTGTATGTCACAGTGTGAGGCACTATGTATGTGTCGCCGTGTGTATGTCACAGTGTGTGTCATAGTGTGAGGCACTATGTATGTGTCGCCGTGTGTATGTCACAGTGTGTGTCATAGTGTGAGGCACTATGTATGTGTCGCCGTGTGTATGTCATAGTGTGAGGCACTATGTATGTGTCGTCGTGTGTATGTCACAGTGTGTGTCATAGTGTGAGGCACTATGTATGTGTCGCCGTGTGTATGTCACAGTGTGTGTCATAGTGTGAGGCACTATGTATGTGTCGCCGTGTGTATGTCACAGTGTGTCATAGTGTGAGGCACTATGTATGTGTCGCCGTGTGTATGTCACAGTGTGTGTCATAGTGTGAGGCACTATGTATGTGTCGCCGTGTGTATGTCACAGTGTGTGTCATAGTGTGAGGCACTATGTATGTGTCGCCGTGTGTATGTCATAGTGTGAGGCACTATATGTGTCGCCGTGTGTGTCATAGTGTGAGGCACTATGTATGTGTCGCCGTGTGTATGTCACAGTGTGTGTCATAGTGTGAGGCACTATGTATGTGTTGCAGGTGTTCCTATAGTGATCGAGGGTGCGGTTGACCACTGGCCAGCTAAGCAGTGGACACTGGACAGTTTATGTGAGCGGGTCGGACAGAATGAGGTCTACGTACGCACCAACACAAACTGCCATGATTACAGAGTGAGTTTTTAACCTCATTTACTAGTAAAAATAACTCCGAAATTTGCTGCAAAATAAGGCCCGTCCGAGTAGTTTCAGTGACCGGACTAGTCCATGTTTAAAGGAGCAGTCCCATCGAGCTAAATATTCTGTACGACCGTCGATTGGGAAACTTGCTGAACGCGGTGAATGTAAATGGTGGCTGTTTACCTCCGGTTAGCATAGGATAGGTAGTGCCGCCTAGCGATCATGGGTTACAGACATCGTTACATGCTATCCCACCGTTATCGTTGATATTTTAGCAAAACAGAGTCACAATCAAGTGATCATAGATATTTTACCAAGTTACCAAAAGCCAGCAATGTTATTGATTGTTCAGTCAGCTTCGGGAAAGGAAACGCTATTGAAAAGTATAGGCCCAATGATGCAACTTAGTTCGACAATGTTGGTTCTTCATTGCCGTCAGGCTTCAAATTCTGCTGGCATCGCCTTGTCCACCACTGCCGTTTGCTGCCCCTGATTAAACTAGTCATTTCTTCTGATGATTGCAATTGGATCTACGAAATCACATGTATTTGTTTCTATTAATGACGCATTTAGTTGAACATTTAATTGAAATAAGAAACAGCTTGTTTTCTTTATGAAATAAAAGCCACTTTTACTATCTGCCATAACTGTCACATATATATATATACATATATATATATATAATATAACAGTATGATGGTACCTGGCACATTTATTTGAAGGACTAGTAAAACAATATCAGGACTAGTAAAACAATATCAGGACTAGTTGTTTCTGAGTCAGCTAGTCCAACAGACTACTCGTCAGTTAAATCCATTGTGCACCCTGCCAAAGTGGTTTTCAATTCTGAAGCTTTTTTGGAAATTACATTTTACACATTTTGTTTTCCTTGTTAGACATTATATTATCTAAGCAGATACATTTTGACATTAAACAATTTGATAGTTAAGGTACATGTATTTTTTAATTAACACGGGATCTTAATCTGTATTATGATTGTTTAATCATGATCACATAGTTGTACGATATACCTACTATGGTAGCTGCAAGCCAAACTGGTAATAAGTATAAGATACCAAATTGTACACAAATATAGTTTATATCCCAATTCCTGATGACAACGTTTTGTCTTCAGCAAGGGACAAAGTACAACATTCGAAAGACGACGTTTGCACAGTATGTCACTGATCTGAAGGCATGTAACAAACGTGCGAAGAACTCATACATGGCTGTACAGAACATCAAGAAAGCTCTACCACAGCTGCAGGTTGGTTGGCAGCATTTCAGTTGTATTACACGTGCATGTAATACACACCATGCAATAAAGCCTTGCAATATAACAGCATACAACATTTAAAAAAACTAACGTCCCAAGTCATCCATTTTATCGCTCATTCAGTTGCATTTCGAACATACTGTCAACTTACCTGTTGTTCAGTGTCAGAAATGTCCCATCCAATGAAATAATAGTTAGTAAACAACAAACAATATAATACAAATTTATTGTCCAATAATAATAGATACATCGGATAATTTTCGTCTGCTTCCTGAGTTTGTAAGGCATTGTTAGTAAACAGTTAAACGTAGTGCATACAAGAAATAAGTTTATAATAGTAATACAAACGTGAGAGTAGTTAGTGCATAATTTATATATTTTAACGGTCAGATTGCATGTGGTGATTTGTTAACTCAAAGATTGTTTAGATGACTTATGGCGTGGGGAATGTTGTACGGAAGCATCTGGGTGAGTGCAATGCACAAATACTTCGATAGCCCAATGTTGTTGAATGCTGCCGCCATGTTTTGGCGGAGGTGTTTGATGACGGATGCGTAGTGGGCACTCCCATGGACCGAATTACAGCTGGTCGCAGTGTACGGCTGATAGGTTACTTATTTTGCACAGGGGTAACAGTATTTAATGTAATAGTTGTTAATGGCATATTCAGAGAAAAATATTTGTGCACGGTAGTGCTGGTTCAATACCTGATTTCTTCAATATCGATCAATACCAGAATTCTGAATTATGTTCGATACTCGATATATGTACTTACGTTGTAACTGTAAGTCTAATTCATATAGGGTATAATTCCCGATAGAAGCATATTATCCAATAGAAACACACACCCTTTTTCCATTAGGGAAACATGCTTGAAAACATGTTTCTTGAATGAATGCATGTTAATGTTATAGATGGCAAATTTTGGCAATACTACTGCTGTCGCCACCTTGCAGAAACTTGTTAGGTCATTCATAATGCGTGTGTGTCTAGCTGCAAGGTGTTGCGTTCTTGTAATGTGTCGATATTAGGTAGATATGCTGAATATACGCGTTGTTGATACGTGTTGCCTGATGCCAGTTTTGAGATAATAATAGATGTGCACCCAAGCCTTCGCCACCAAGCACCGAGCATCTAGGAGGAACGATACAGTACATCTATTCATTTTTCAACTTGTCTCGACATTGACTGACTGATCATTATTCATGCAAAAACGATTATTATGCAGTTATCACTTATTTCAATAAAAAATTATATTTGTAATTGTTTAATTCTAATCAATTACTATAGTAAATGTTGTTATAACAACGTCTAGGCAATTGTAATGAGATACTTACAAAAATTGAAATTAAATTAATAATTGTACTACACCCTAACACTATTTACAAATAGCAGTTTAATGACTGTTAGGAAAATATTATAAAATACAGATTGGGATAGTATTATACACATTAGATAAGCCTAGCTGTTCAAATCATCACAACAAATAATTTATTACATTAAAAAGACAAATTAGAATATATACATTAAACAAATGTTTGTACAAATAAACTGATTGTATGTTTCTAATTCCAAGAGAAAATATATGTATTATGATTGCAATTGAAAAAAAAATAAATAAATAGTGGCGCCACCAAACAGCAAAAGATAGTACCACAGAACGAAGCCTGGGTAATCGAGGCTATTTTGTTGCATTTGAATAATTACTTATATTAACTTTTCGAAACTAGATTCACAAATACTATCCTTTAACCCATTTACACTTAAGCTTGTGGAGAGGAGATACAGCCAGTTCCTGACCATAACAATATTTTTAAAATAATTTTGTTAGCATTAGAAAATGGACGTAGCTTTATTATTTCCCATTGCACTTTTAAATGTGATATCATTAGAAAGCAGATTAAAACAAACTATCTAGTTACATTGCCCAATTTGACGTTTGGTAACAATGTGGGCCAGCATATGGCAAAACATTTTCCAACAAATTAAAATCACAAATGTGAGTTGACTTGTAACTTTACTATTCACGAGAAATTTTCTCCATGAGCAAGTTGATTTGATTTTATACACCATACTTTCCAGAAAACAAAGGCATAACAATTGTATACGTATCTTGGATAATAATCTCGTTATGTATAATTGTTTTGTAATACTGCCACACGAATCTATTAAAATGCAACATGTCGCGCCACGGAGCAGAATTATGCAAATTTGTGAAATATATTATGTCGACTTTCTCATTTTGTGGCTCATTTCTTAAACTAACCAACCAGTAAACTAAACTGATGCACTTGGTCAACATCAGAATGTAAATTTATTTTTGAATTAGGTACCGTCGTTGAAAGTAACATTTGAAAGTTTGTGACTGCCAAAATTTTGTCATGCACAACCACTGTTAAAAGGCCACATGGCCAAAACTGTTCAATTCAAATCCCATACAGTAGCAGGGCATTTTCTCTCATGAATAGTAAGATATTTTATTTATGATTTAACTCGTTCAGTTAATAAATAATGACATCAGCGGCAATAAAAAATGAACATCGTGAATTTTGTTTTATTCTAGATCCAGGAAATTAATGTAAGACATATAATATAAAACGTCTGGCCTGATGCCTGTATTTAGAGACTCCTGGAACAGCTGTGAGAACAGAGGCACCAGTTCATCAGCACATGAATGGAGAAGATGGCCCGATATATTATCAGGCCCAGAACCTTTCCTTGTATTGGTCCTCTTGAACTGGCGAGTCACGTTGTCTTCGGAGATGATGGTCTCTCCTGGGAAGGGGATGGTTGCCAGAAGCTCTGTGCCTTTGGATGTAAAGTTCTTGCTGTCGAAGAACATATAGAATTTGTTTAGCTCTATAGCATCAGGCATTGTATAAGCACTGCTTTGGCCTCTCGGATTGCAGCGGGATCTAGAGATTCGAATAAGCTCACACCTTCGAACGGGGCACATTACATCACGAAACACATTTTGACAGCAAAAATTATTCATTAAAACACATATCAGGGTCAGTACATTATAATTTAGTTTTACTGAATAACATGATTTTACAATAAAAAAATGGAAACCTCCTTTTACGCATTTTGTATCTAGTCCATGAAAAAGGAATTGTTCTATACCTGTTTTAGCAATTAGATATATTTTACATTATCTGATCATGTATTAAGCACTCATCCTTGTTTTCAGGAGGATGTTATTGTTCCAGACTATGTTGGCAAGATGCATGGTGGACCATACATGTGGATAGCACGGAAAGGACACTATGGCAAGTGGCCCTCTCTTGCGATATTTGTAGTCCATACAAGGACAAACACTCTCATGCATGTACGCAATGCAACATTCTCTGTAAACACATTGCCACAAATTAAGTCAAACTATGCTACAAATAACAGCACTGTTTCTTGTGTATGATATTTGAGTTTTCCCCATTAACATTACAGCTAAGAATATTCAATCATTCACTATTATGTTCAGTGTCATTTATGCAGTACCTTTTGTATGTTTCCCATATCCTCCCAATGTCTCAGCATTTCAAGATTTTTGTAGTTTAAAAACTGTTGCCATATTTCTGTTTTTTAGACATTGTGAACTTACACAAAATTCCTAAAATATTCTCAAATAAGCCGTGTTTACACAATCTGAAGAATTTAGGTTAGACTATGGCATGTACTGAAAAATGCGTACACATGCACATAAACATCAGTGTTCTATCCTGACCCCCAAAAGTTCTGGTCAGCCGAACCAACACCTTTGAAAAGTTACTCGTCTGCATTTTACAAAGTTACCAACGACAGTACATTGGCACAGACGGTCTGCAAAACAACATTTTGAAGAAAACCACCCACACTGCTTAACAGTGGGTAGCATTTGGAGATATTCCATTATACTCTGGTTACTCATTTTAATATGGTCATCATGTATAAATAGTGTTATCATGAAAATCAAGACCTTGTTACAAAAAGTGACCATTGCTCAACCGACGAGACTGTTTGCTCCATTCTGCATGTTTTCTCTTCAGAGTATATCGCCACACTGATACAGACGATTGGTTTCTTGTGATACACAATGTTTTCTCCAGGGTATTGCCACATTGATACATATGATGGGTTTCTCGTGATACTCAATGTTTTCTCTACATAGTATCGCCACACCGATACAGACAATGGATTTCTGGTGATACTCAATGTTTTCTCTACAGAGTATTATTACACCAATACAGACGATGGATTTCTCATAATAATCAATGTTTTTTCTGAAGTCAGAGTATTGCCACATCGATACAAACAATGGGTTTCTCATGATACTCAATGTTTTCTCTACAGAGTATTGCCACACGGATGCAGACGATGGGTTTCTCGTGATACTCAACGGACAGAAGCAAGCCCGTCTGTTTGGGTGCGAAATTGAACCCTTGTACCCCAATGCGACGGGTACGAAAGGCAGGACGTTACAGTCTCAAGTAGACTGTGACCAGCCTGATCTAACAAAACATCCCCTGTTCAGCACCGCTACATGTCACCATTGTCTTCTCAACCGGGGCGATATGTAAGGGAAAGTTTTCTATCTATCAGTAATAAGGGATCATCTCAGAACATTGATGTCCGACACTAGACAAAATTACTTTCATCTGGCCTAAGACCTCCTCCCCTCAGACAAGTTTTTAAATTTTGATATGATGATCTAAATATATTATCGGTAGGAAGTATAAAATATTGATGTCCGGTGCCAGGCAAATCTGCCTCAGACCCTCCACCCCCAAAACGAAAGTAATTTTGTCTGATACTGGACATCGACATTCTAAGATGATCCAAAACATAATCAAAATTGGAAATAATAACCTGTGGATTTTTAAGGCTGCATTTTGTGTATTTCCAAGTTTTAGCTATAATGTGAATTGGTATTACATTGGTTGAAATGTCTGGGGGTCTCAATTCTGAAAATGATTGATTTTGTAGTAATTCAGATTCTGTTAGGGATATTTCTTCATTTTTCCTCAGCAAAGCAAGGTTATCTGTTGCTTTAGCCAGAATCATCCTGTCATGCCAGGGGTTGGTATTAGCAGGAAGTTTGTTGAATCAGGTATTTATTGTGTGGGAGCCGACTGAACACGCCAAACTTCAAATGGCAATTGTATTTAGCACTGCCTGCTACCTTATGGCTACCAGTAAGGGGTGTTCACGATATGAATGTCAATACGAATGTTTTGTTTACAGTTTGTGCATTTTGTGGGCGCACATTCAAATTGTGAACACTGTTCCAGGCTCAAGCAATGCAATTTGGCAGGCAGTATGCCTCCACAATTATATTTTCTAGCATTAACATGATATATTAAAGAAATGAAGTACAGACTGCTGCACTTTAAGTAGCCAATGAAGCCTTTGTTTTACGCTACACTGGTATATCAGATATTTTTACCCTCATAAACTCATCAATGTGTCGTGTTATCAAGGCTGTACATTTTAAGTAGCCAATGAAGCCTTTGTTTTATGCTACACTGGTAATCAGATATTTTACCCTCATAAACTCATCAATGTGTCGTGTTATCAAGGCTGTACATCCCTGCATTCTGGTGGCATCAGATCACAACAACCGAAACAACCATCTCTGTGAATATATTCTGGGGAAACAGAGGCACAAACGATTATCTCAGTAAAGTATTGGTGAGTTTTAACATTTGTTCCTTCATCTGTCTGAGGATTTTTTCTCAGAACTCAACTGGCAGTTCGATATAACTGCGACTAAGGAACTGCTGGTTAATTTCAAGGTATCAACTTTGCTATATTAAAACTGTTTAAACACAGATTGAAAAGCTGCATGCGGAAAATTGGTACATTAAGAATCTGAAATCAAATAGAATGGTAGCAAAGGCTGACATGTTTATAAATAAAATATGTATTGAAACACGATATATACAAACAGTGAGCACCATTACTAATTCATATGTTTTTGTATATATATGCTATATATATATACCCCGTATGTGTGTGTGTGTGTATATATGTACTGTAATTTGTTCAGATACATATTGCTATCATCATCACTGACTATAAAACATATTATTATCACTATGTTGCAGGCTCCACCTCTTTGGCCCATGTTATCTCATTGACTTGGTATAATAATTTTAATTTTTGTTATAACATATTGTGACTATATTGTAGGCTCCACCTCTTTGGCCAGTGTTATGTCACTGACTTCCCAAAACATTGTCACTATGTTGTAGGCTCCACCTCTTTAGCCTGTGTTATCTCACTGACTTCACAACATATTGTCACTATGTTGCAAACTCCACGTCTTTGGCCTGTGTTATCTCACCGACTTCACAACATATTGTCACTATATTGTAGGCTCCACCTCTCTGGCCAGTGTTTTCTCATTGGCTTCTCAACATTATTGAACAGAACAGGCAGTACACATCGTTCAACAAACTTTTGTCCCGGCTGCCGGAAGCACTCAGACATTTCTTCACCAACCAGTGGCACGAAGCAGCAACCCCCGGCCAGCTGGAGACACTGGTGACACTTGTGTTGGACTATCTCGAGCTGGACACATTGCCCCCCTCCTGCAGGTAATACATTCATATGGTGATTGTTTGATCACAATGATTAAATTAATTAACTTGGCAGCAGACAGTAAAATTGAGGCAGTCTGTTCTAGTTTTTCATTTGTTAATTAATATAATGTTCTTAAGATTATGTTGAAGGTATACTTATCACCAAATTTTGTTTAGTAAGGCCATAACAACGTTCAAAATTTGGAAGGTACAACCCCAGAACATGTTCAAATAGTAAACAAAACATCTAGTTTCAAAACAGTCTTTATTGGCAATAATGCAGAGGCGGGCCGAGTCAACTGCATGATTGATGTGCAACGATTTTCAACATTCAACACACCAAACTTCCTGTAAAAAATTACTACGCTGGCAAATTCCGGATATAGGAACAGAGTGCCTCCCTTTAACTAGGTAATTACTTAAACTGCGAATAACTGAGACATTTCCCAATTAAATTAACTTCACATATTTATCAGGTGAGTTCATTTACCTGTAATTTTGTTCAATGAACTTAACAGTAAAATTTAGCTGACAAGGAAATGTAATTAAATATCAGGTCACATGGATGTTATTTGGGAATTCGTCAATTAAAGCAATTACCTGGTAACAGATTTTTGCAAAGTTAAATTAATTAATGAACCTTTCCAAAAAGGCTAGATTAAGTTAACTTATTAAGTTTGCAAAAATCTGTTGAGTTAAAAATGTATATTTGAAATTAACCCATGCCTGCCTGGCAGTTCAATGAAAGCAATATACTAGTGACTAACATGATGTTAACTGAAATGTGCACCTTGTACATGTTGTACAGAAATAAAATACAAATATTTGATACAGAAATAAATTACAAATATTTGATCCAATTCTAACTTGAATAAAAATGTATTTAGCTGTTAGAATTGAACAACTGTCATATGAGTTTCCAGGATTAGTAAGTTACTAAATTATAATTACTAGTAGTTTTCAAATGTACCTTTGTCTGTCCAAATTATTATGGTACAACTCCATGAAATCGTAATATAAATAACATTCCTACCATTCACATGAACCAGCAGCAGTGCATTTTCTAATAATTTTTCTTCCCAAACATTACATGTAACACCAGCTACAACTGGCTCAAACTCAAATCACCATATCTAGAATGGCAACAATATGATTGGGTAACATGCTCAGCTTAACTTAAGCATTTTGACAAGGCAATATATCAGAAGGAATTAAGTCTGAAATAATCAACATTGCCAGCAACAGAGGAAGGTATACTGTGGAACCCCAATTTACAGAATCTTTGTAATACAACCACCTCACAATTAAGGTCACCCTAGGACAGTCCCTGGGATATTAGTCCACCTAGTCACCTTGCCATGCAGGTCATTTTTACACGGTCCCAATAGTGACCATATTAATGAGGTTCCACTGTAGTTTGATGTTTTGATTATCTAATTATTGAGTGTGATTTGTTCTTGTTGCAGTTCAGGGAAGCACCCTCCTCGCCTACAGATCCGAGGCCTGTTGTGGCGGTCATAACTTCAAGGCTGGCCAGCTGTGTTTGACAACTTGCCAAGAGAGATCATTCTGGCATATTTCCCCAGTGATGGTGCCTCTTGAAGCATTGGTGCTAGTCAAGTGACTGGATTTTAGTTTATATCAAATATTTCTTCAATATATTTACCCAGGTGTTTTAACTGTACATGTGATATTTCATTAAAAAAATAATGTAAATTTAATTTATATGAAAGTATAAAAGTATAGGTGGTTAAATCATTTGAATTTCTAGTCTATTTTCGGGCTGCTTTTATATATCTGATATGCATAGGGAACTATTGGTTTCGGATTCTATGGAAACCAAAATTTTGTGAAAGCCAAAGATGAATCGGTTATTCTGTACATGTCGTAGCTAAATCCATAAGGAGTCTATAGCAGTTTATTGACCAAAATGCAACATTTATTGAAGAATAATCCATGCTGTCTAGTTGATGATAATTGTACTACCCAGGGTACTACTGCATTATGCATTTGATCGTTCTGGAAGTGCCTCTTTTGTGAAAGTATATTACGAATGCACAAACAACATGCATAAACATGCATAACTGATTAGTAAAATTAAGTGAGCTACGAAACTGGAATTTCTTTTTAAATTATACGGTATCTACAACGAATTAATTAGATTAGTAGTCTTAAGAAAATATATATGATGCGTACAACAAACATATGAACGCCGACACTAAACAGTTGTAAGATATTACATTGTGTCTCACGGGTTTTTATCTGTCGTTAAGAGTGACCCATATAAGCAATAACCACATTCTACAACCAAGACAAAGTCACCAACTGTTTCACAGGTTTTGTCAATTTCGTTCATATCATTGAATGACATCATTAAATTAGGTACAATGAGTACCTTGCAAAAGTGTTGATTATGTCACCGCTAGATATAACGAGGACCCATCAGATGTGTTCTCATGGAGGTGGGCTAACCACTGCCTTTTTTGCAGACTGTGTGTCGGAATCTAAATTAATTTAAAAGTGTATGCGATGATTTCAAAAACAAATTATTAAAATAACACGTGTGTGCACAAAAGTAGTGCGTTTACTAGAATCTGAAAGGAGATTTAAGCAAGAGGTTGAGAGACAGCTCAAGATACTTATTGGTACTACAGATACATACATCTTTTTCAGTATTTCGATTTACTCTTTGAGCAACTTAGATAAATTCATGAGATAGCACAGCCACATCCATATTATCTGTAGTCATTGGCAATATACCGTCTATCGGTGCATCGGAACTAATCAGCAGTAGGCAGCATCGTTTCTAATCCGTATACCAATAACATAAATATTATGTGCAGTGAAGTTCCTACTCTTTAACAACTATATTCATGTAGTATCACAATCATGCCCCACGTTGAACAAGAATTGTTCACGACTTCAAATACAACCACAGTGTGTTGTATAATTATTTGACGGAAACCATATTTGTTTTCCATGGCACCAAACAGCTTGGCTCTTTGATTACACAACAGTTTCAGCATCATACGTCTCCAGCATTGTAACTTCCTTGTTCTGTTCAATCACTTTATGGAAAAGTTCCCGTCCTGCAAAAGCAAAAACAAGTATAAAATCAACATTCACGAAACACGCAAACACTAAAATTACAGAACAGCACCAAAGCTGTTTTAATGTGAAAAAAGTTGTCGGAACAGTTCTTTGATGGGTTATTTACTAAAAGGACATTAATAAGTTGTAGTATATTACTATTATGTAATTTGAATACAAAGACGGTTTTCTCTAAAATGTAAGCCGGTGGATTGTGCTAAAAATGCTGACCGTATTACGGAACGGGCCACAATGGCAGTTTACCATTTGTGCATTTCCGGAAATATATTTATGGAGAGACATCGTCACGTCCTAGTTTCCTAGTTATTTCCAGCGCTCGGCAACGTTCTATTAATTGACTAATCTGTATTACTATGGTTACAGTGTAATGGTCTTAGATGAGTCAACTAGTCGGCATTTTTTACATTGCCTTCAAGATATCTTCCACTGGATGATTGACAGCAAGTTGAAATTAAATGCAAATAAAACTGAATTGATAATTATTGGTACTCCAACGCAGCTTAGTAAACTGGATGGTTTTTTCCCTACGCGTATTTTTAATCAGTATATAACGCCGGCAACCTCGGTGCGGAATCTAGGTGTGATATTTGATAGTAACTTCAATTTCCGACAACACTCAAACATGTTGCTGCTGTTTTTTATCATATTCGTGATATTCGCCGGTATATGTCATTTTCTGTTGCTAAAACTATTGCAACAGCGCTTGTTAGCAGCAGACTTGACTTTTGCAATTCACTCCTTTATAATATCGCCAGCAAGGATATCACAAAACTTCACTGTGTCCAAAATTGTCTAGCAAGAGTAGTTACAAGATCTCGTTTTTTCTCGCTCTGCACCACTTTTGAAGTCTGCATTGGCTTCCTGTACGATATCGTATAATATTTAAGATATGCAAGAAAACCTATCCAGCTTCGATCATCTAGTTCTGACCTACTTTTTGTTTCTAGGGTCAACGCTGAACTAGGGCTTTTTCTGTTGCTGCACAAACTCTAGAATATGCTCCCTCTTAGTGTTAGATCAATTGAAAAGATTACAAAATTCCGTCGTTATTTAAAAACTTATCTTTACAACCTTGCTTATGAATTTTGAGATTGACCAATTCTTTTGTTTTGATGCGCCTCTGAGCTTGGTTTCCAAGGATTTAGGCGCAATAGAAGTTATCTTATTATTATTAAACCGACCTTTATATGCTGCAGTGATGGTGGTCACTGCCAGGGTGCTTGTCGTCTTCAGTGGTTGTTTTACGTCCTAAATTGAGACGGGACCGACAATAACGTGATCTCCGAATCACGAGGGATACACAGTCCCCAATGTTAAGAGCAAGGTTTTTACACCAAATATCACGTCTGCCCGGTCCGGGTTTCGAACTCAAAGCGCTGGCATATCTCAGGCGGATGTGCTAACCACTACACTAGCCGCGATCCCAACAATGACTCACCTTCCAGATATGTTGCGAGTTCCTCGTCGTTAGCATTGAGGGCCTGTTGCCGTGGAGTGTTACCCTGCAAGAGGAAGAAAACATTCATGTTTGTCATTTTAATCAACAGATAAACGCTGAGGATGATAACAGTAAGAAATAACTAAAAATTATGATAACAAGGCGATACATTATGGTGGGTGCCAGAACTGAAGTAAACGCTCGCCTATATATATACAACTGCATATATATTTAGGGATTTGGAAGTGACGTTGATCTGCATTATAAGTATTTAAATCGGAACAACTTGCCTAATAGTTCTTTGCACAAGTTTGACAGAATATGCGTTGGAAATTTAGCATATAGATATCTTACGGAACAACTTGTTCAGGTTTTTGTATTAAAAAAATGCATGACACATTAGGAACCATGCATCCCCCCACTAGTATGTATTACCGTGCACACTTGAACGAGGATGTCAACGTTTTTCCTCTTACTCGGACGCTACTCATACCAGGAGTCTAAATATAGCACAGCCGTGATTCCACAGTACCAAAGTCAGATATGTTGAATCTGTAAGAACCACCTAGACTTGTTAATATATCAATAGTAATTCAACACGACCAAAATGTCACTCACCGACCCCCGCGTAATGCTTAACATGTTTAAGAACTTTGCAAACGTATGCGACCTCCCCTCAGAGGCACTGTACATGTAGGTTGTATACTCATTCACGTCTACATTCTAGAGTCTACACTAATGAGTTACAGTTTAACTGACCAAATACTAGAGTAGAAAATCACTTACATGGTGGTCAGTTTTGGAGGCAGATGCGCCAACTGTTACTAACAAAGAGCAGATCTGTCTTCGTTGGTATCTGGCGGCCTTGTGCAGTGCTGTCTCGCCACTACAACGAGAAGTCAAATATGGCAGCGACAGAACAATGAGTAAATGTAAACGGCACCAACTATGCATTTATTTATACAAGCAAATATATGTCTATACTACAATATATTTGAAACTGTGTCAATGTACGTTATTCATTACACTGCAAATGGCTTTGAGGATTAGTGTTCTATAAAAAGAAAAAATTGCCAGTGGCGTATTCTCTTCAATTTCTTCCTTCGTCTTTGTCTTCACCGTTTTCTGTCTCTTCTTCGTTCTATTCGTCTTTCTCTTCCTAATAAAACATTACTTTAATCAGTTCCAATCATAATATTAAATACAAGAACAGATACAAATATTATATCATATCTCTTTTTATCTTCTTCCATTTCGTCTTTCTCTTCTTCCTTCTTTTACTTCTACTTGTCTTCTTATTATTATTTCTTTTCGTCTTCGTCAAACATGGTGATATTATTATATTGTAAGCTTTCAACGGCGACACTCACTGCTTTTTGTCTGTCATGTCCAGTATCTCACGAGGCGCTGCAACAGAGAACAGACAACTCAATTTTGGTTTTTCTTACCTGAACAATGCACATGCGAAAATGCAAGTGTTTGACGTATTTAAAACCTGGGATTAATCATGATAATTCAGCTGTTTTGTATTTGCATTGAATAAATGAAAACATGTTGTTTTCGTACGATTTTCATTAATCGAACAGCTGTGTGATAAATCCATTAAACAGTTAACATACAATTTAAATTTGGTAAAGAAAAACAGATAGTTACCATTATCGACGAGGTGCTTGACCATGCTAAAGCTTCCCAGTTTTGCGGCATAATGTAAAGCGGTCATGTTATTGACATCAACTGATAGCAAGTCGGCACCTTGGGCATGCAGCTCCTTTACCTGGGCAAAGCATATTTATCTGGATACAATGGTATTTTGCTAACTGGTTGAGTACATTATGAGTGATGTATGACTGGGACCAAAAAGGTCCCTTTTACGTGTCTAAGGCGTGCTTGACGACAAGTAAATTATGAACAGCTACAGAAAATCATGTAATAATTAGTTAGCCAAGCTTAAGCATGTCTTTGTCATAACCATTTTGAAAAGTTGTGAACATTTGTTGTCAAACAGAATGGTTCGAAGTTAAAGAGATGTCAACGTTGTTATTGACGGGTCTGTTTCTGAACAAAAAAACGATCTACTGGTAACGCTAACATGTTAACAAGATACATAATAAAGAGTAATTATGTATAGTGATTTGGCAGAGACGAATTCCTTGGACGCTTGAAACGGTTGAAAGTGTATCAACAGACTAAGTTGATAAAGTGGAATCACAGGCGTTTGAACCGAGTGGTTAGCATCGATCCCAATATGTTAGGTAGGGGGCTTGGAATATGTATTAATGCCCCAATATTTCGGTAAGAGGAGATGCAGTGGGAATTTTTAGTGAGCCTCAATGGGAATAGTTGGAGGAGTCTGGTGAGCCACCTTAGACTCACGTATTCACTGTTGACGGCTGTGCAAATCCCCACATACCAGACTTTGTCACTTTACAAAGACACTTTAAATAAGGTGGATATATTATTACGAACGAACTTAAAACCACACACCAGTTTGACGTTCCTCTCCCTCGCTGCTTCTATAAGTTCTGGAAACAGGCACACAAATATAGACCAAACGTAAGATATAAAAGATGTTTGGTATCTTAAAAAAATCAATTCCATAAAGAAAATGAGAGGTATTTTATTGATTGCCCGAACTAAAAAAAATAGCTTCTGTAAATAATGTGTTTACACGCATGTGCTGACGTGTGTGTACGTGCGTGCGTGCGTGTGTGAGTGCGTGCGTGCGTGTTATATTAATAATAATAATGGAATTACTTCTTTAGTGCCAATATCCTCTGAAAATCCGGCTTTACTTTCGGAGACTTACGAAAGCAAACAACCAATATGCGTAATATAACAGTTGTTCTTGCCGACGATGTGACCAAAGCGGTGATGTTGTCTGACCTTGATTAGCCATAGTTTACATATCAACCATGCAACTACTAAGTTGTCATGTCAACATTTTATTGGAAGCTTTCTATTGTTGTATAAATATCCATTCGAATAATGGCTGCTCTTAATTGAAATTACATGGGTAATGTTGTCATGTTGCACTATGTTCGGAACAAGTTCTTGAATAGCAAGCTCGCTGCGTCAGCATAACCAGTTCCTTCCCGCTTCAACTGAACTCATTTGGGACTGCTACAGGGTGACCATGATTGCAAGGTTACTAAGAAGTGAGATGAGATTAAACTTGGCTTACTACTTTTCTTTCCTTTCTGATTTGTCTGGTAACAAGCTAAGACAAGCCAAGGTGATTGCATTGCATGTTAATCATCCATAACCTTGTAGACAACGACTTACTCTTGTTTAAAGTGAGCGACTTCTCTGCCGTGTCTTCCGTCAGAATTGCGGGCGACAGCTCTACGCTGCATGACGGTGGCGTGGACAGAATACCAGGTGGCGTCTCAGACTCCGAACTACAAAATGCGAATTACTCTGTTACAAGTAGGCAGTCTGTTCATAATGTTTCACTTATCAATTAATACAATGTTTATAAGACTTTAATAACAACGTTGAAGGTATACTACCCGCCAAATTGAGTTTAATAAGCCCGTAACAACGCTCGCAATTTAGAAGGTACGACCCCGGAGCATGTTCACATAGTAAACAAAACATCCAGTTTCAAAACAAGCTTTATTGGCAATACGGCCGAGTCAGGTTGACATCAATACCCTTTAATGTTTAGCGATTATCCATTTTCCCACGTCCAACACAGCAGACGTCCGGTTATAAATTGCTAAGCCCCAGAACATGAATTATATACATTATATAAAATGCTTTAAACCAAGAAAAAATACGTTGACACAAATTTATTTATATTCAGCATTTCACATGTCTCCTCTGTCTGGCTCACCCGGATGACCTTGGCGGGGTGATGGGCAGGTTGTAGGTCAGCCTGACCTCTGGGGGGTCCTCACACTCCTGGATGACCATGGAAGAGGGGGTCGTCAACTGGGGGACGGTGAGACTGGTCTCGGGGGCGGGGTATGTTTCTTGGTCGCATCCGTTCTGTAAGAAGCTGACGTGTAGGTCTATGTCGAGGATGTAGAGGTCATCGGAGGTGATGTCTGTCACGTAGTGAACGTTCTCCTGCGCACGGCCAATTCGGAAGAACCGCTCGGTTGTTATTGCTGCAAACAAACAAAAGAAAACACTCACACTAACAGCATGCACAGTATATTGCACACGCACGCACACACACACAAACAAACAAATACACACACATAGTATGCAAACACACGCACGCCGAACGCACATGCACGCACACACATACACATGATAAGTTTAATGATTACTTTACAAACTTAGGTCCTGAGTTGGCTAAAGACACCCGATGTTATTGAAAGACCAGAGAATTATATGTGGAGCTTATAAAAAGCTTATGTTTTAGTACCTATGACTATGGACGAGATAAAACAAATTATTGAAAGTGTTAAAACTAGTAGTGCTGGTTGGGATGATATAAAACCTAATATTATTAAGTAGACATACTCTAACATCCTTGAACCATTACGCCATATTATAAACATATCATTTGATAAAGGCCATGTACCAGATCAACTCAAAATAGCCAATGTTACTCAAATTTGTTAAAATGGAGATTCTAAACTTAAAACAAATTACAGACCCATCTCTGTACGGCCAGTATTTTCACAGATTTTTTGAAAGACTGATGTACATGTAATCCAGATTATTCGAATATGTAAATACAAATTATATGTTTGTCAAAATCTCATTTTTTTATTTAAAAAGGTCATTCTACATACATTGCTCTAATTATACTAAAGGTAAATTCTTATATAGCGTAAATTCCTATATATATATATATCCAGTCCTCAGGACTGTTCAAAGTGCTTTACACTTTACTATCTGGCAGACCTGTTCACTCGAACACCATCTCGACTTCTCTGGGAAGCATCGGTACTAATTGGCAAAATAACAAAATTACTGATAACAAGAACATACAATTGGATTATATCTAGATTTTGCCAAAGCTTTTGATAACGTTAATCATAACATCTTTATAACAAAATTAGCACATTGTGGAATTGTGGGTAATGTTCTCCAATGGATACATACATGTTATCTAACTAATAGAAAACACACAGTGAAACTTCGTGGGACTAACTCTGCCCTAAACAATATTAAATGTGATGTACCACAAGTATCAACATTTGGGCCTCTACTATTTTTCATATATAAATGATGTTACAGCTTAAAACAAATAAACTTTCTCTGAATATAAAAAACACAATGACCTTTAGCAACACTCACAGCGTACGAAACAGACATACTAAAATCCGTATAGATGGGATAAATATAAATAAGGTAATTTAAAAAAAATTATATGTAACAAAATAGCGAAGAGTATTGGTATCATTAATAAGGTAAAAACTAAACTGGCCAACCAATTAACTCTAAAACAATTGTATTATACTTTCATTTACCCGTACCTTATCTATAGTATTATTATAGTATATAGGGAAGAGCCCCGAAGATATACTTGTCTAAAATTCATATATTACACAACAAATTAATATGCACAATTAGTCAAGTGGGGTACAGAAACCACACTCAGCCTTTATTTAAACAGCATCATATTGTGGATATCTACAAACTATACAAGTACTTATGTAGTGATTCCATGTATAAATCCAATAGGGTTTCGTTTCCAGACATATTTAGTGACATGATTATGTTAAATGTACGTTCACATTGCAATAAAATTTGGAAGAAAGCCTCTTACAAAATATCGTTCTGTTACAAGAACATGAAACAAAATGCATTGGCATATACTGGTTTTAAATATTGGAATGCTATAGTGATAAAGAATCATCTCGAAGACTAACTCTCTACAAGTATTTTTAAAAGGCTCAAAGCACTTATTCTTGATTGTTAATTAAACACTAATTAAATTGTAATTAAGTAATTAATATATTACCATACACGCTCATAATAGTTATGTTGCTGTTTCATGTGCCATACTATATAATTGTGATTGTGATATTTGGTATACGTTTTCTGCATTACTGCACGTTGCGTTAGATATTAATATTTATTTAAATAAGGGATTACAAGCAAGATTGTTTATCCCCATTGCTATTGGTCATATGTGATACTATGTATGTATTATGCTTATTATCATCAAGACAATAAAGCCATTCAATCATTCATTCATTCGCAAAATGTCAACGAAAACATTATGTGTAACACATGCGACTAAAACACACATTTGCATACACTGCACACACTGCACACACCGCACACACCGCACACACCGCACACACCGCACACACCGCACACACCGCACACACCGCACACACCGCACACACCGCACACACCGCACACACCGCACACACTGCACACACTGCATACATGCCCTACTTTGTTGTTCTTGTAAACAGTCAACCATGGCTTCTTTGTCACTGGTAATAATGTTTAACTTTAACCCTTTCGTGAATTTTGTAACGCTCTATCTGGTGTTGCTATTTATTCCTGGCAGTATTCTGCTGATAAGGATTAGTTATTACACATGAGTGTCTGAATGTATATATGTATGTGACGTGATGTTTATGTGTGCGTGCGCGCTTGCGTGCGTCTGTATATGCGTGCATACGTGTGTGTATGCGTGCGTGCGCGTGTCTGTGTGCGTCTGTGTGCATGCTTCTGTGGGTCTCTGGACGCTTGCGTGCGTGCATGTGTGTGTGTGCGCGCGCGCGCGCGCGCATGCGCTGGCAATAACAACAATGGCACATGTCTCAATAATCCACACGTCACTGGACATTCTACAGTTCCTCCTAGTGCGTAAACTCACAGTCAACGAAGCACCAGTTGTGGGAGAGGTTCTGTATCTGGCCAGTAGATAGGGTCTGAGGTTCCTGCACAACAATTAGTAATTACTTAAAATAAACAGAATATATGTATTCTACTTCACGACATATACATTTTAACAACATTTATTTTATCAAGCGTTAATTCTGCCTCTCCCTCTCCCTCTCCCTCTCCCTCTCCCTCTCCCTCCCCCTGGACTGGACTAGGTATGGATTGGTTTATTCGTTGGTCTTTATTTTGTGTACAATGCATACCCTTCATGATATATCTTAATAACATATGTTCTAACCTGGAGCAACCATTGTTAAGTAAAATGATATAAAATGATATTGTGTGTGACATCTACCACTCAACCCCCAACCTTTTGTTGAATGATGTAACTGCGAACTTGCTCCAATTTCACGCCTGTTTCGACGACAACGTTCAAAGATATTGCTGCAAACAAATACATAACATGTTTTCAGGTAATGGTGAATGGCAAGAGTGTAATTTGCCCTTCACGGATATTACCACATCAAGTTTAGTGATATTTGTCAATTTTTTTACAAATACAACACATTATTAGCTTTGCAGGATCGTTTAGTTAAAGTATGAAATTATTACATTTGCTTCCCGTGTTTAAGGAATCAATTATAAATTATCAACATTGTTTACATTTTTTAAACCTCAGTATGCTTTCAACAGATAGAACACATTCTATAAAGGCAACATACAAAAGTGTATGTTTTGAAAAAAATAAAACAGATTCCAATTATACATATGCAACTTACATGCTTCCTTCAGTTTCTCCTTGTCATGATGTAGCTCCTCGTAGTCGGTCATACTGATGAGTCGAATGTCCATCTTCTGTGGAACTGTTGTGGGGCTGAATACGACAGAGACACGATGATATGTTGCACCAATAGAGCATGACACAGAATATATATATGTATATATATATATATATACATGTTTATGTTTGTGTTTGTGTGTGTGTGTGTGTGTGTGTGTGTGTGTGTGTGTGTGTGTGTGCGTGCGTGTGTGTGTGTGTGTGTGTGTGTGTGTGTGTGTAAGAACGTACTTTTACTTTACTATGATAGCTATTCTTCCCCTTTTTGAACATGCCACGCATCGGTTTAAAGAATGATATGTCTTCAATTACTATGTGTGATCATAGATTGTTTACCGTTACATAGACAAATGGCAGCTTTGCCAATTGCATTTAGTTGTCATGGTACGGGACGGTGCGCATAGCATCCGTAATCGGACAATGCCTCACCCTATGACATAATATCACTATAATCAACATCACAAATACAACAATACATAGTTATGTAAATGATCTGGTTTTGTAAGAGTCGATTATGAGTGACATACACCAAGATTGGTCGAGCGGTGGTCGAGTGGTTAGTGTGCCGGACTGTCGATAGGATGAACCGGGGTTTGAATCGTGGTGCCGACCGATCGGTGGTTCGATACCGGTATCGGCCACCGTGTCGAAACTTGGGCAGTTTCGTTCACCCTACGTTGCCTGTGTCTCTCGGAAAGAGACACTATAAGTCGTTGATCCCTTGATGTCTATGCCAGGGAAAATAAAATATTCCACGCAGGGAAATGGAAAAAACCCTGTTATGGACTCTCTAAGTTGGGATCTCATTATCTAAATGTTCAACAGCGTAAATGCCAGAATAATCAACTAAATGATTATGGGCAACTACGGAAAGAAGAAGACTATTGCAATATTTTAGCATGTAAATTGCTTCCGGACTCGGTTACATTCATAGTTTTGAAAATATGGTAAGTTATCTTTCCGAGTCCTATATTGATCTGAACGGAGGCGATTAAAATCAGAGAGAGGTGACCAGATGTCAATAGGGATTCCGGATACAACCTTCCCGCGATCTTCCTGGAAGAGTTGTCATGTGACAGTTACCAACATGCATAATCACATGACGACCGAGAGTGGCGCAGACCAACGCTGGCGAAGAGGTCTTAAAGACGTCGAAAGCTCCGTTCAGAGCAACATCGGACTCGGAAAGGTAACTTACCACATTTTCAAAACTATTGCAATATTATTTCAAGAAACTTACTAGATTCCGACGGGGACAAAGGCGCCGTGTGTTTGCTTCATAATGACCTTTGCCCGATTTCGCAATGAGATCGAGACAACAGACGGCGCTAGCTTACACGGCTGGCCGTCAACTTGCACAGGAATGGTTTCATGAGTTGTCAGTCGAACCGTCCGACATTGTGCCAACTGCTCCCCGTGACTTCTCACCTGAAGCGTAGCATATTAACCATGGGATGTTTGATCTGAAACACCACGCTGTAATGAGATGTGTTGGAAATAATTCAAAGTACGTTTCTAGTCACTGTATGCTATATATACATGCGTTCACACACGCACTTATGCATGCACATACACGCGCGCGCAATCAAACAGGCCTTAATAATCAAGTGGTTTAGTAAAAATTAACCAGGTTAATAACTTTAAATATTTATATAAAAACTGATTTTTAAGAACAACGGTAGTTAACTTTTTTATGTAATGATAGTAGCAGATGATTCTAACCATCTAAATCTGTTTAATCAAGGTGAAAGACAAACCACTGAAAAACCAAACAGCAATATGTTTTATATACAAATCTGCTGTTCCGAGCGATGTAGATAAAGACAACGTACTAAAGCAGTCGTGCTGAACCCGATCACTTCCAGTAGACCGTCGTCGTGTCTCGGTGGGTCGAAACTTGTGTTGTTGACATTTCGGGTACCCCAATGTTGTGTCCCTTCCGCATATCTGCGGAGATCAAAAAACTTTCGACACACCAATAGAAAAATAGCACACATTACCGGGTCGCCATACCATGAACGCTCTAGAAATGGAGGCTGTGTTGGCGGAGTCACTAATTAGACGAAAGACACCACGGCACACATATTGATAGTGTGTGAGAACTGGCAAGACTAACCAGGCTGCGAACATCCAAGTGAAACTTAAATACATTTCCAGTAGTTTCCGGTGCGCCAAAGCCAACAACTGTCAAAAACAACAAACCTACAAAGGGTGGAAATGTTTTAGTATTGTGTGCGTGCGTGCGTGCGCACGCGCGAACCTCACATGTGTCCGTGTGTGGTGGTGCATGCGCACGTCATTAATATATACTGGTGGTGCGTTAACGCCAGTTGGTTCACGAGAAGAAATCCAAACATAAGATATATCCATTGGAGTAATGGATACACTTCACTCACCTTGGTATATTAAGAAAGACCAGAGAGTGCACCTTCAGTTCTTTGATCTGTGCAGTGACATCCTTGCCGTCGCACTTCGTAAACAAACACATTTACAGTCTTATCAATTCAGAGACAAGCTTCCAATGCCATCACTATACTAGTTTTTATGTGTCATCTTACAAGGCGCCGGTACCGCATCGAAAAGGTGCTTGTTGCACTTCTGGCCTATTCCGTGATCAGAACAAAGGTATTGGCAGAATCTAACGAAGCGCATGTAGAGCTTTGTCCATTTTTCATTTATACATGTTGTTATTCCCCCGGTATTGACATTTTAGAAGAAATACAACTTTTACAGGCTGTTCTAAAATTAAACAGGCAACGTCGAGTGATTGCCAACATTTTTAAACCGCAGTAGGCCTGAGTGTACTAAAACCAGACGGTCTAGATCGGCAACTACCCACCCAACTACCATCTTCGCCTCTCTTGCCCATCACCAATTACACCAACGATGTATAATTACCCTTGTTGACTATACATATTAAAAGTACATAACTATAAAACATGGACAATTGTTGTCATTGTTTTTTCTTAAAATGTATTGTAACTGTTTACAATGCATACAAATACTATTAAAAGTTTGTATGACAAATCATATAATACTAACGTAAAGAGGACAATAAAGAAAGATATATTTTAATTAATTATAGGAGAGACCGGGGTACACTGCACCTTTTTCAAATTCCTCCCGTGGTAACAAATATATCGATTTCATGGTTTCATGCTTAATAATTTCAATAGTTAGTTGACATAAAATTTCCCAAAATCAAGAACGGGGAAAACCAAATTGTTTCCTTTTAACAAAAACAACATCATCAGTACGAGGGGTGCCATGCTCGTATATATAGATTCAGTAATATATGACGATTCCTACTAGCAACATCAACACTTACTTCGATGGTGATATGATCAGCCAGGTTTTTCCAACTGCGTTTCAGCAAATCTTTGCCACTAACCTGAAAACATCAGGCAATACATCTCACAAATATGCAAACGCTTTTTTCAGAATGTTTTATGTGTTCTGCCTTCTATGTTTGGACGTTAGTTTTTGGGTTAGCATTATATACTTTGGATCCCTATATACTAATACGAATTAGTATTTTAGGTTACTATGAAAATGGGGGGTTAAAAGGCTGTAGAGTAAAGCAATAATGTCAAAACTATATTTAGTTAATGCAGGAACTGTGACTAGTCGTGTCAGAATCGATGCTATGAAATATAGTCACGAACTGTGTGCATTTCTGTCATCATAACAAGATTGCCACCCAGAGAATTAACTCTAGGTGGCAGGTGGACAAGGAAGCCCTTTGGCTTATCGAGAGTCCGACCCTTTTATCTATGTGTATCCCGCCCGTCTGAGGTATGTGTCGATTTTATTTTTAAACATACTCACGCAACTAGCACCCACACAATCAGCAGGTAATCTGTTCCATTCATTTACAGACCTTTGTGAAAATGAAAACTTTCTTATATCCAATCTACTCTCCTCCTTTGCTAATGTAAGTTCATGTCCTCTAGTCTTTCTATCTTTCTTAGAAGGACTAGAGGACATGAACTTACATTAGCAAAGGAAATCATTTGTTGAGTCAACTTGAGTGAGGGCAACACCGACCTGAACTTAACTCTATCTAATTTAATATACCAGCAACTATCATATTGTTGCCTAACGTGCGTACTGTTAACATACATTTGAGCTGCAATTATTCGTGATGTTGCCATATATTTGGTTTTTCGAATCTTTATCATAAGAGTATCACTAAACACTCAAAAGACTCACCCCAGCATAAAACATCTTCTTCTTGAATCTACTGTTGAACTTATGAGGACATGTTTCTAGAAACGGAAAGAAACGTAACCATGGTCAGTTAATGAGAACGTGCAACATGTGTTAGATTCACTTTTGAACAATACAAGTACGCCGTGAGCTAAATTCTCTGGCAGACTCGGGTACCATGGTCACACTAAATTACACACTGGAGAACACGACATATGTCCTTGTGGCACTGCTCCAATGACAGTGATAGTGAAACACCTTCTTCAAGACTGCCCTATACACCAGAATGAGAGATAGACAACCTGACCCATAGGGACAACAGTGAAAGATGAGATCTTCGGACGTCTAGAAGACCTGCGGCATAGGGCGATCTATATAGGAGAAAGAGTTACAGTCTTAGTGTCCGCCGAATTAGAAGAAGAGCTATGTTCACAGATACCACCTTGGAACAGGACTGGGCTGTGTTTTCCCCACATAACATTTGAGCAAATATATTGCACACATTGGAACATGTAGTCAAGCACACACAATTTACCCAAAGATAACCTATGAAAGAAATGGGGTGAATATCACCTGGCGCATATGTTTACCTCGACTCTCGTGGAACTCGAGAGTGACGTTGGCGTCGGCACCGAGACTGAAGTAGTTGTTCATGATCTCAAGGGGCAGCTTCTTCTCTCCTGCCTCCTGTTCTCCCGTCTCCTGCTCCAGCTCAGCCACTGGCTCACACTTCATGCTCCACCTACAGAACCAACTCACACTTCATGCTCCACCTACAGAGACAACTCACACTTAATGTTCCAACTACAGAGACACATTACACTTAATGTTCCACCTACAGAGACAACTGACACTTCATGCTCCACCTGCAGAGACAACTGACACTTAATGTTCCACCTGCAGAGACAACTGACACTTAATGTTCCACCTACAGAGACAACTCACACTTCATGTTCCACCTACAGAGACAACTCAGACTTCATGCTCCACCTGCAGAGACAACTCACACTTAGTGTTCCACCTGCAGAGACAACTGACACTTAATGTTCCACCTACAGAGACAACTGACACTTAATGTTCCACCTACAAAGACAACTGACACTTAATGTTCCACCTGCAGAGACAACTGACACTTCATGTTCCACCCACAGAGACAACTCACACTTAATGTTCCACCTGCAGAGACAACTCACATTTCATGTTCCACCTACAGAGATAACTGACACTTCATGCTCCACCTACAGAGACAACTCACACTTCATGCTCCACCTACAGAGACAACTCACACTTCATGCTCCACCTACAGAGACAACTAACACTTC
Organism: Escarpia spicata; assembly: GCA_963995525.1. Taxonomy (NCBI): domain Eukaryota; kingdom Metazoa; phylum Annelida; class Polychaeta; order Sabellida; family Siboglinidae; genus Escarpia; species Escarpia spicata. The sequence goes on from OZ023218.1 coordinate 27,120,778, forward strand.
ATGCTCCACCTACAGAGACAACTCACACTTCATCCTCCACCTACAATAGGGAAACTAATGTAATAACTATTGTTATGAGACAACTCACGTGTAACTCATGTTCTACCTACAGTGAGGTAACTTGTATCCTGTACTAAGCCTCAACCCATCTGCATTAGAATCTACATATAACAACACAATAATGTCTTGAGTCAACTCACATACTAAATCAACTAAGTAATGTTCTACATGCAAATAGGCAACACATACGCACGCACGCGAACACACACACACACACACACACACATGCACAGAGAGAGACACACACGGACACAGACGCATCCGTAGTAATTAATTACAAGAGAAAACAACTGGGACACTTCCGCAACGCAGATAATGCTAACTCATCCTCCGTACCGATCTAGTTCCACCACAGTTCCTTCTTCAACGCTGCATAGAACCTTTGATACGGGTTCATCGTCATAACTCTGAAACAGATTAAAAAACAGATCCCCCATTGCAAAAATTACTGAAAGTTATGTTGTGTGAACAAATGTCCTGCTACAGTCAACATTACTAGATTAAAGTAACATCTCTATGGCAATGTAATCCACAGTGACAAAACCTAAAGCGAAATTAAAGTGAAACTAATAAGACACTTGATAATTCAATACTTTTCATACATTACAAGTCACAATTTTGTTTCCATGAGCCCATTAGTATAAATGCATTATAATTACCCCACCCCAGTTGAGCGTTTCAGCGAGGTCATTTCCAGTTCCAAGCGGCAATATGGCCATTGGGGGTGAAGACGTGTTTCCGAGGTCATCTATGGCTGATAGTATCCACCCCGCCGTGCCGTCGCCGCCACAAGCTAGTATCCGCAGATTGGGGACAAGTCTGAATAGTTCCAACCTGTGGGAGGAATGATATGAAGTCAAAACATACCACAGTATTACGCGATATCACCTTACTAGGGAAGAAATTAGCGGACTTATGGAAGCGTAAATGGACTGATATGGTCGTATGTATGGAATGATGACAATGTAAATGGACTGGTTGAAGTATAACTGAACTAATGGTTGCACGATCAACGGACCAATGGAAGTATAAATCGGCAGATGTTGGGATGATTATATTTATGGCTGATGAATAGAGGCATGATTACACAGAAGAATGAATGCACAGAGAGGTAGAGAGAATAAGAGGTACATGCAAAGAGATAGGGCGAGTGTGAGAGGGTGAGAGGGCGAGGGTGAGAGAGCGAGGATGAGAAGGCGAGTGGGAGTGAAGAAGAAAGAAGAATTAAATGAGTCAGTCAGTCAGTGGGTGAGTCAGTGAGTGGGTCAGTGAATCAGTGATTCAGTGAAAGACTGAGTCAGTAAGTAGGTCTGTCAGTTAGTCACTCAGTCACTCAGTCAGTGAGAGTGGGTGGATTATAATTGATAGCAGATGAGAGGGATACATTGGAAAATTATGAAAAGGAGACTCCGAGTGAGTGAATGAGTGAGGAGAGATATGGTGAATGAGTCACATCGAGTGATGCTATACTCAGAGATGCTGGTTATTTAGATAGTCCGTGCTTACGCCATGGTGGGTCCATCCTGGGAGAGGTCAAACACCTGGCGGGGGTTGAGCAGCAACTGGAACTTGTGCAGCATCTTTGCCCCTTGGTTACCCCCGCTTTTGGGGTTAACGAAGACAAGAAGAGGCTTCATGTGCGGTGACGGAATGTGTTTGATGATGAATGGCGTGGGGTCCGAGCTCTTTGTCTGCACTTCGGCTGAGTGTTTCTTCTTCCGCCAAGATGACCTTGAGTTCCCCTGTAACAGTATATCATGTTATGTTGAAATATAATTATTAAGAATCAAAAATAATTGTAGCAAAGGCTGATATTCTTAATTCAGCTTTTCCATATAAAATGTCATATAAAGTGATTTATTATCAACACGCGATGTATAGTCATGTCTTGCTTGTCAAATCACGTTATATGATAGAGTAAGCGCCGTCACTGCGTCTAGTGGCAATGTGGGTAAGGCGGTGTTGATTGGCTAAAATATTGTTTTGGTATATAAAAATGGCGTTTATACTTTTTTGTGCACGTCATTTAACAGGGGGTAGGTCCGTGTATAAACGTTCTTTTTCAAAACGAAAAAGGAAAAGACGGTATATACACGGACCGAGATGTCGCGGTTTTTGTTTGTATACATTTGATATTTTACTGACTCAACATGTGGTTGAACAAACGTTTGGGGTCTGTTTGGGTGAAATGTAGGAAATTGCGTTTTGTCCTGAAACCCTTCATATGCTGCTGATCGACCGATGCACGTGGAACGTACTATCTATCTTTCTCCTGCTTCTCTAGGCGTGGCAGCTGCTAAATCAAAGTAAGTATCGTTGCTTACCTTCCGGGGAAGTTTGATGATCCACAGTGGGGGAATGATGATGACTGCGTGCACTCCCAGTGTGCATTGCTCTTCAGTCAGCTGCATCGTGAAGCAGTCGTCCTTGTTATGATAAGCCACCTTGCACCACGAACAACTGATCGCTATGATTTCCTGAAAGCAGCCACAATACGTTTTCGACAGGCGATAACGTATATGCAGATTTGCTTCCTCGGCACACAGTTGTGTCAAAACAACAGAAGCAGTCAAGACAAATACATGAAATATATGTCACATCCAAAGATACACACGGGTACACTGCAAGACAAATATCACCCTTTATTGAGCATGTTATTTTCCAATTTATTATACCATACATCAACTCCGCCATCGTGAGACAACATCGTTTCTGTCTGTCAAGTCATGTGATGCGCCATGACGATCGAAGTAACCAAGAAAGTTCCAGTTTAGACACACGAATAGAGAAGAAGAGAAGGGATCGCACAAACACAATTCTGCGAAATACCATTGTCGTGCTGGTCGTCACGACGTATCGCTGGGGAAATAAACTGCTACAGTGACGCCACCTAAAGAGTGAAACATGTGTTAATGTAAATTGATGCAAATATCAATTTTGGATCGCAAAAATAGTAAGTTCCACACGACGTATTGGTGTTGTAGCTGATTGAACCAAGATAACAAGTTCCACACGACGTATTGGTGTTGTAGCTGGTTGAACCAAGATAACAAGTTCCACATGACGTATTGGTGTGGTAGCTGGTTGAACCAAGATAACAAGTTCCACATGACGTATTGGTGTTGTAGCTGGTTGAACCAAGATAACAAGTTCCACACGACGTATTGGTGTGGTAGCTGGTTGAACCAAGATAACAAGTTCCCCACGACGCATTGGTGTGGTAGCTGGTTGAACCAAGATAACAAGTTCCACACGACGTATTGGTGTTGTAGCTGGTTGAACCAAGATAACAAGTTCCACACGACGTATTGGTGTTGTAGCTGGTTGAACCAAGATAACAAGTTCCACATGACGTATTGGTGTTGTAGCTGGTTGAACCAAGATAACAAGTTCCACACGACGTATTGGTGTGGTAGCTGGTTGAACCAAGATAACAAGTTCCCCATGACGCATTGGTGTGGTAGCTGGTTGAACCAAGATAACAAGTTCCACACGACGTATTGGTGTGGTAGCTGGTTGAACCAATGGTAAGTGTATAACGTCTTTTGACTTTCAATACGAGACGTAGATAAGTGAGTGAGTAAAAATAAATGCATGATAAATGAAACACTGACCTTACTCTGGAAGGTGAATATCTGCTGGAATGACTGCAACAAACAAACATGCTTTGTTATGTTTGCAACTTTGTTTTCTACTAGTGTGTAATGCTTATTTTTAAATGCATGGCCTAAGCTACAACAATGGTGTCTTCCGTGTCAACATTCAACATTTAAAATTATCGATATTGTACTTGCTTGTGGTGCTGTGAGTGGTGCTGTGAGTGGGGTCGTGAGTGGTGCCACGAGTGGTGCCGTGATTGGTGCAGTTAGTGGTGGTGCCATGAGTGGTGCCACGAGAGATGCCTTAAGTGTCGTGAATGGTGCCGTGAGTGGCGCCGTAAGTGGTGCTGCGAGTAGTTCCGTGAGCGGTGCCGTAAGTGGTGCTGTGAGCAGTTCCGTGAGCGGTGCCGTGAGTGGTGCAGTGTCCTACCTTTCCACACTGTTTACACTTGCCCTCCTGCCTTCGTCTGTGAACCCAGTGGTGGCGCATCAATGTATTCTACAACAGACATGAAAGTTCTCAAATACTACAGTAGTTGTGCATTATGCCAACTACAGCAATATTATTGTGTGCAATAGTACTGTCATAACTCAATTTGTACAATTACAATATCGCTATTCTGAGAGTACGATATCGATTATGTATCACTGCCAACTGTTTATTATAAAATTGTTCCACGAAAATATGAGTTATTTTCTCAAATATGTACGTCATTAAACGTGACTTACCTCTCTGTAGTGTCTCGGCCCCGCTGATAGAAATGTCGGCTTGCATTTGAAATTGATCTAAAAATAGTGCAACACTGATTCGGTATACACTTTTGTATCTTGACATACACACAAGAATGTACTCTTTGTAGCACTACGTCGTGTCATTGTATACTATAATCAACCAAGAAATATGCTACATATAAACTGGGACACAACATCCAGGAAATTGTAAGATCACCAGAACGTGACCAATGTGACCAACAGGATAACATTGTGAATGGGGATGTGTTTGAGAGAGTGAGTGGGTTGGTAGGTGAGTGAATAAGTGAGTGAGTGAGTGGGTGAGTGAGTGAGTGAGTGAGTGAGTGAGTGAGTGAGTGAGTGAGTGAGTGAGTGAGTGAGTGAGTGAGTGAGTGAGTGAGTGAGTGAGTGAGTGAGTGAGTGAGTGAGTGAGTGAGTGAGTGAGTGAGTGAGTGAGTGAGTGAGTGAGTGAGTGAGTGAGTGAGTGAGTGAGTGAGTGAGTGAGTGAGTGAGTGAGTGAGTGAGTGAGTGAGTGAGTGAGTGAGTGAGTGAGTGAGTGAGTGAGTGAGTGAGTGAGTGAGTGAGTGAGTGAGTGAGTGAGTGAGTGAGTGAGTGAGTGAGTGAGTGAGTGAGTGAGTGAGTGAGTGAGTGAGTGAGTGAGTGAGTGAGTGAGTGAGTGAGTGAGTGAGTGAGTGAGTGAGTGAGTGAGTGAGTGAGTGAGTGAGTGAGTGAGTGAGTGAGTGAGTGAGTGAGTGAGTGAGTGAGTGAGTGAGTGAGTGAGTGAGTGAGTGAGTGAGTGAGTGAGTGAGTGAGTGAGTGAGTGAGTGAGTGAGTGAGTGAGTGAGTGAGTGAGTGAGTGAGTGAGTGAGTGAGTGAGTGAGTGAGTGAGTGAGTGAGTGAGTGAGTGAGTGAGTGAGTGAGTGAGTGAGTGAGTGAGTGAGTGAGTGAGTGAGTGAGTGAGTGAGTGAGTGAGTGAGTGAGTGAGTGAGTGAGTGAGTGAGTGAGTGAGTGAGTGAGTGAGTGAGTGAGTGAGTGAGTGAGTGAGTGAGTGAGTGAGTGAGTGAGTGAGTGAGTGAGTGAGTGAGTGAGTGAGTGAGTGAGTGAGTGAGTGAGTGAGTGAGTGAGTGAGTGAGTGAGTGAGTGAGTGAGTGAGTGAGTGAGTGAGTGAGTGAGTGAGTGAGTGAGTGAGTGAGTGAGTGAGTGAGTGAGTGAGTGAGTGAGTGAGTGAGTGAGTGAGTGAGTGAGTGAGTGAGTGAGTGAGTGAGTGAGTGAGTGAGTGAGTGAGTGAGTGAGTGAGTGAGTGAGTGAGTGAGTGAGTGAGTGAGTGAGTGAGTGAGTGAGTGAGTGAGTGAGTGAGTGAGTGAGTGAGTGAGTGAGTGAGTGAGTGAGTGAGTGAGTGAGTGAGTGAGTGAGTGAGTGAGTGAGTGAGTGAGTGAGTGAGTGAGTGAGTGAGTGAGTGAGTGAGTGAGTGAGTGAGTGAGTGAGTGAGTGAGTGAGTGAGTGAGTGAGTGAGTGAGTGAGTGAGTAGAGAGAGGATGACAGAGAGACGGATATATGGGAACAGCAACAAGGAAGGAGAGACAGAGAGACAAAAACATAGACAGAGAAAGCCGGAGAGAGGATGGGTGAAATAGCAACAGAGATAGAGGAGAAGCGAGAGGAGAGGTGGGAGTGGGTAGTGGGTGTGGGGAGAGGGGAGGTGGGAGATGGGAGAGGGAGAGGGAGAAGGAAGAGGGGAGATGGGAAAGGAGATAGGGGAGAGTGGAGAGGGAAGAGGAGAGAGGGTAGTGGGAAGAGTAGATATGGGAGAGAGGTTTGGGGAGAGGGGGGAAGAGAAATGCAAAGATGGCAGGATACGAGAATACTAGGCAAGAACGAAACAATGGGCATGGCCTACCCGTTCTAACTCTGCAAGACAGTCAGTGTGGATGAATATCTTGCATGCTGCACATTTCTTCCTTTGACCTGTACGCTACAAACCAAACGAAAAACATGGAGGCTCACATAAGCCATGCACGGACCGTTATACTCGATTATGATTACACTCATATACACCAATAGCAGTTAGCCCACTGAATGTCGCACTTGTTTTTCTTGTATATGTCAATATCATTCCGACCAAAACCGATAGCAATAGCTGATGTGAAGTTTGAGTTTGGACACGGTGACAAATCATGAAAGGATGACACCGACACAAGATGATCAACTGAGTTTGTTTGCCAAGTGATATATCCGACATATATAATTTGCAATAAATACAATTATAGGCAAATAGGAATTTTACATTGTGTTCCAATTGTGTGGATAGTTGACTATGGCACTATGACAACATGAATTGATCCACATCCACTGAAGTTTCAATGTTGTGCACATATGACAAAGTGATCCTTAAAGACAAAAGGTCATACCGAGCAGGCGCCTTCACCAACGTAACAGAAGTCTCCGGAGGCACTCGTGTCTGTCCACAAGTGGTCGCCATTGACGGCCGCCTCCTGCAACACGCACCCTCCGTAACATCACATCTCTACGCGTTCGTAGCAGGTGTTGCTACTGGGGTGCCTTGTTCTACCTACAACCTCCAACTGCACCCACCTTGACGCTCCCAAAAATCTCCAACTGCACCCCTTTCGGACTTCTAACTTCACCCCCCCTTGACGCTCCCAAAACACGCAGAACTATTTTACCCCAGCGAGGAGTACGCATGCACCCATCGCATCCTCAGCCTACGGGTTTGGCATCCATATTGTTTTATATACTATCTACATACTGATATTGACCCTTGTGGAGAGATTGTGATGACATTATATATGTCGCCTGTTCGGTGCTTCTCACACGCCCAATCACTAAGCAGCTCGGGCCGCAGGGGCAAGACCCACTAAAGTTGTGAGTGCACGACAGGTTACATATTTACCCCTTGTGTGGAAAATGTTACTTCCCCTTGCATAAACGAAATATAGAAGTGACCAACTGCTCTTAGTGCATGTATTCAAGAAGACACACGCAACGTGATGTGAACAAAATTAAACATTTCCACAACAAAATTGCCCAGACTATTCCAATTCTCAATGTAAAAAAACACACGCGTACCGTCCAGTCAACAGATGGTCGCACTTCTTGTTCATGGTGGTCGTGATCACCGTGACTCGAAAGCACAAGGTCACTGCTCTCCTGCGTGTTGTTATGTCTACAAATCAGTAGACAATGTACGCGTGCTGTGTATTCCAATGTAACAAATATAACAACGTATAGTTTTCTAAAATTGCATGACAACATGATCAGGTAGGTATAAATGTATTCTAGCCTGTATATTTTAGTGGCTTAGTCCATACCACAAACTACTTCCTTGTGATATAAAAATAAAGACTTTAATGATCATCGCAGGGAAATTATTTTAAGATCTATGTCAACTGAGCAGCAAGATAGTTACACTTCCTAGTCATAGTCATTATTACAATCAGAATCTTCTTCTTTCAGCCTATCGGTGTTGTGCTACTACTACACTTAATTTGTGTTGCTCTTTCGATGAATGTTCTCCATCTACCGCGATCCTGTACTGTTCACTCCTCTCTCAACCGTTCAACCCTGCCCTTCCGAGATCTTTCTTATATCTATCTCTTCATTTCGGTCTTCCTCTTTTCCGTACACCATTCATGCTTCTCTTTCACGATATGTCCATTCTCTGTACGACTCCTGCCTATTGCCATTTGCTGCCAATTACATTAATGTTCACGTGTTTCTTTATTCTGCCGTGTCTTCTCTATCTACGCATATTCTCCGAGCCCAATGGTTCATAGCAACCAATAGCTTATCTTACTGTGTATCTGTCAATGCAACTGTTCGCGACCTAGACAAGCAATTTAGCACCAACTCGCAAGCTTGCCATTACTGTCAACTGTTTATTCAACTCTATATCCACGTAATACCTCAATTTCCACCGTCCTTCATGATGCCGCTCTTATCCGCACCAGACACCGTCTTCTGTATCTCCTTGCTGCTTTCTCTGTCCTCAAACATTGTTCTGCCCCAGAATACAATGCTGTCCGTTTGTTAAATTCATAGAACTTTCGCATTTTTTTTATCCATCCACTTTTCAAAAGCCGTTAGGGGGTCATGTTTACTGGAAATTCCATTCTATCAATGCATTCTACGGTTCTCCCTTGTTATTTGTCGCCACTGCTAGGTCGGTCGCGTACATCTTTCAGTTTCCTGCTCAAACTCCATTCCGTTGTTATGGTTCGTCATTATAATGATAAACATGGAATTCAAGATACTGCCCTGTGTGAATGCATCGCATACGCCAAACTGTCTTTCCCTCAACTCTCTTCATCGCCCTTCGCTCCTTGTGCACCAATCTGACACCTGCCTGGCGAGATCTAAGGAGCGGTAGTCCAGAAATAATAGCATGTATCTAATAATTATAATAAGTTAAATTCACCCCAGGCTACAAGGACCGGGGTGACACAGAAACACCAGTGGTTAGACGTTAAGGAAATTGGTTACACCTGGAACGCAGGCACAAAGAAGGAAATAATCGTAATCCAGTCGACAACCTTGAATCCATTGTCTAGATGCTTCGAGCGAGAAATCGGATCTCAATACTCAAGTAAGTACACACCTATGTGCACAGTTTTATGTTTAGGAAATAAACTCTTTCCATTGAATGCAGTATTTTCTGAATGATCTGTTAATTGCGTTACTGTAGAACATCATTATTAGGGACACCATTGGGACTGAGGAAAGGTGACCCGAATAGCGAGGTGATCGTATTAGTTGGACTAATGTCCGATACTTTACAGTATATGGAAATAGTTTGGGACTGTCCGAGGGTGACCTTAATTGTAAGGTGGCTGTATTACCGATGTAACTTGTGTCAGTTGAGTAACTAGTGGGCGCTGTTGAATACATTAGTCACAATACTCCCTGGCAGATTGCATAGTAGAAACGCTGAAATAAAGCTGAGCCCGTGTGTTGCCGACGAGCTAGTGATACTTAACAGACAGTTGTAGGTGCGACACTCGATCCCACCAATTGCTGTTTTTCCCATGAACACTTTCAACACGTTCTTCCTGTTGCGCCACCCGTCCATGCGTAGCACTTGTCCAAGCCAATTCAGCAGCTTCATGATGTTGACACATTGGTCAACGCGTAACCTGGAGCGATTGCTAGCCGGCTTTTTGTCTTGCTGACGGGCCATGCATGTGTTTCAAACTTATACATTAAAATGTCTAATAGAAGAACGTGGTCTTGTGACAATTAAGTGTAATACTAAAACGCGTACATGTATTTGATGAATTCATGATATTTCAACATTTATCAATCCAAGATTAGGCACCAGAAAAGCACAGCCAAGCAATATTTCAAGAATCAAAAACACACATTAATTGTATATATACACCAAGGTATGCCCTCTGATAGGTAAGACAACCAGAAATAATAAGCAAGAAACGTGCATAACTAGAATTACCCTGTAATTAAGGTGTCAAATCATACTACGTGCTTCATAATTGGTGTAGGTGTCAGTCGTCGTTCCATGACTCATGTCATTGGATCATTTCCAACAGTGCAGGTGTCGCCCTGCGATGTCTTGCATCTTAACATTATCAGTCAACTAAAATCGAATACAGACTAGTCAGTTAATAGAACGTTGCCGAGTGCTGGAAACAACTAGGAATATCAATGAATACATATACAGATAATTAGCGTTAGCTTATGACCATTATTTGCAACTGTGGATCTCGTTATACCTTCTGATGGCTGCTGTCCGTTGTAATACCTTCTTCCTGCCCATGTCTGCACCGACTTCTTGCACGCTGTCAGTGGCACAGTGGAGCTAGTACACGACATAACCCTTTCAGATTCGTGGCTGCAGTAGTTAACCCATATAACAAGTGAGCCGTGACGGTAATGACGGGGTGCGGCCAAGTGAAACTGACACCCTTGTATGACGCGTACTTTCTAAACAGCTGATCATAGCAGAACAAAACAATACATAACGTCGACTAGCAGTCGAAAAAAAAGGGGTAAAGAAAGATGATCCGAAGCAAGCAAAATGACAGGTGAGTACAATGGAAGGGTACAGAAATTTGTGAAATATTTTTTCGACTGTGCTTATCCCTTTTTTAAGCATAATTTTGTTATTGTTTTTCAGTTTTGTTATTGAATTTCCAGTTGTGCCCACCCCTCACAAGACAAATGTGTTGGTTGTGAGGGCTGCAGCTGAATTCGTCTTCTGTTTCAGCTCAGTACTCCAAACAGGTTGAGTTGGTTTCAACCAATGACTATCTTTACAAAACAAAACCTTCTGATATGCTGTTATATGCACTAAAAAGTACCTAGAATTGTTGGTTGATACATGAATGACAAAATTGGAGGTCACATAGTCTGGGTAATATTTTGGCTGTATTCTGTGACAGTTTGTTATATGTTTGTGGCCAAATGAAATTATTAGTAGGCATGACAGGCATATACATTTTAGCATCCTATCTCGCCATCAACCTTGACATGCAACCACGGAGTTTCAAATACGATACCAAACCATCCACATTTTCCGTGTCTAGAACATTAGACGCCAGTGAAGAAATGAATAGCGTGGTGTAGGAATAGGAGTTGAGTGCTTCATTGGTATGGAAAGACCATATGTAGAATAAGGTCAAACATTGGCCAATAACAACCTGAGGTAAAAGTTAGTAGGGGAGACTGGGGTAAGTTGATCATTGGGGTATGTTGAGCCACCCCTTCCCAATGCTTCATGAAACAAATTAGCCGAATTAGCCATCTATTGATAACTAAAGCACGACTTTATTATTGATGTAAGGGGTGAGCTGTGTCAGACAAGGCCAAGCATGTTCTGAACAAAAGTGCAATTTGTGGCGGTAAAGAGGAAATTGTGGGAACAGGTATGTGAAGTTCTGTTGTTCTTACTGTACATATTTCCCTTGATCCACAGACAGCATAAAATAGTTGATAAATTAAAGTTTGTTGAATTCACCTACCATGCACCAGTAGGGTACACCAAGCTAATGCTTTTGTGTAGTGCATGGGTTAAGTGGAGCTAGTAAATTTTGGGTTAGTTGAGCCTTGGATCAACTTACCCCGTTATTATCTTTTGTGACAACACATTTTGGTGTTTTAAATCAAACATTTCATTAACTGTAGCTGCTTCTGCTTGTCTAGGGGCCGGGCAAGTTAATATAAATACAGTGGTACTTCCTAATTCCGCAATACAATATAGAAAAGTCGTTTGAACAAAACTCTGGACCAACTCTTCCACATTGTAAATGTGTAACACATTTAATCACATTTGTACAAATAGTTTGAAAAGTTGTTTACTTATACATTTAGAATAACAAAACTTTGCCAGCGCCACTGGCAAAGGTAGTTTTTATTTGTATATCTTAATCATATAAATGTTCCATTCATAACATACATATTTACCCACCTGATTGTTCGTAGTTTAATTAAAGAAAACACACTTCGTTGCTTTCAGAATTGTTTTCATGCGTATGTAATCACAAGCAAAATCAAAGCTTTCTCAAACGAGATGCGATAGATTTTAGCGTGCACCGAAATTTACCATCTTAACTATACTTTGTTCAGCAATGGTTAGTAAACTACACTTCATTATAACACCGATTAATACATTTTATTTGCAGGACAAAATGCGTAACTACAAACGTGATACCATCAGAGGGAACACCCCAGAGGATGTGCTAATTTGCTCGAGCTTCTGCATTCAATAGAACGGTTGTCAACCAGTTTTATGACAACCTCCCCATTGTTATGGATAGGAACCTTTTCCAGCCTGAAGACATCTACAACTGTGACGAAACCGGCTGCACCACTGTTCAACATCCCAAAGAGGTGGTTACTGAGCAGGGAAGGGAGCAAATTGGCTCTATCACATCTGGTGAATGAGGAGAGCTAGTGACTGCTGTCTATATAAAAGCTGGTCCTAGAAAGAAGGCTTCCCAGGGAGGGAAGAAAGGCAGCACAAAGATCCTCACAGACACACCTACTCGAGATGTCATTGCCGCAGCTTTAGAAAAGAGACAAAGAAAAACAGCCAACACTAAAGCAAAAACGACATTGTTCAAACCAGCAGTTCTTCTAATTCAGAATCTGAAGTTGAGTACTACGAGGAGGCAGATGATGAGACATCACAAGACTTGGACATCACAGAGGGCGAATTTGTCGTAGTCAAGCTTGCTGGGAAGTCACTATTGTGCACTGCATAGCTTGAGTTGATGTTATTGACAATGACGACTATGAGGGTATTTTCCATGGCATTGTTCATAAACTTCCTCAGTTAAAGATTGTCGGGGATCTGTCAGACGTAGTGGCCAACTTGTGTTTAAATGCAACCTAAGCAAGTGGCACCTGCAGTAGGACATAAAGTGAATTCAAATGTCGTAATTATGAATTACGTAAGCCATGGCATATGTGTAGTAGTAGCCTATAGTAACTGAAATTATTGTGCAAAGCCAGTGATTTTTATTTGTCATCTTAATACTTTGATATGTTGTACAGACAATTATCCATTTTTGTTCATGAAAGTCAGTTTGACATTTTTCACAAATTAAACTTGTAATCTGTAGCCGAAAATCACATTACTTGCTTTAGTTTCAACCAGCGCTGCACCTATGCCATTGTGGCGGAATAGTATAAGAAAATATTGATCATGTAATTAAAGGTCAATGTAAACAGTTAATTTTAAATAAAAATATTTGGTGAGTTAAATAATATAATAATAATCTTTATTTTATATAGCACCATATCCATAAATTTCATAGCGCTTTACATAAAACTAAAATATAAATAGTCAAAATTATACAAATTTAAATATAAAAATAAACAAACTAAGATAGTAATGCTGTGTAAAATGTGTTTTCTCCCAACTACCTTTCTTAGCAATAGTGGATAAACTCACCCCAATGCATGGATCAACTTACCCCATCGATAGGGTAAGTTGAGCCATTTGACCACCATTGTTTCTGAGCTCACCATGCTGCCTGTACTGATCCTACATGGACGATATAACTACTAAATGTGCTTGACATGTTATATTATGCAGTACGATACAAACCATCTTTCTTTATTACATATCTAAGACACAGGATTGCCAAAAGTAAAAAATGGCTCAATTTACCCCAGTCTCCCCTACTGACTCCTAACAGATAGCTGTACGGACAACAAAATCACTGCTTTAGTATTTTGACCACAAGCAACACAGTTTTCAGACATTTTTATTGTAAAATAAATATTTACATTAAGAACTGGTCTAAACCAATACTTAGACCAAACATACATCCTTGCTAATAAAATCAACAGTTTGGTTGTCACTCTTGGTTGTGACTTTGGCAGTCTCTATCAAGTATTCTGTGTCAAGTATAATTACACTATGTCTTAGATATTGAACGTAATGGATGATGTCAAATAACAAGGTCCTTCTTTTTCTTATTACTTTGAACTAGCGTCAACCGAGATGGAATACAATGATATATTTACAGGTGTTAGTGCATTAACTAACACCCAACCTGCATTAGTTTCAACAACCCATTTTACCCGCTGCATAATATTATGTTAAATGTCCGTAATGATCAGTTCTTCAATGCCCCAATCCTCAAAGCTTCCGTCTGGCAGATACCGTCGAATTATTATTGGGACTTTCCTTGCTCTGAAAAATAACAAGGCAAAATTAAGTAATTTCATCTAGCAAGTGTTTGTAGTTTCTCCTGATGCCACTGTTTCTCCCCCTACAAGTAACATTATAAGTAAAAAGTTCTTATACAATGCTGCATCCTCTCCTTTGGACTCCTCAATCCACTTCACACTATGGCAGACCTGTTCAATCAACAAAATTTTTAATTCTCTTGGAAGCATGTATTTGTATGTATGACCAAATCCCAAAATGGTCTATACAGCAAGTGTCCACTGTATTTGCATTGTTTCATAACTGCAAGTTGTCATTGTAAAGACAGACGCAGCATACGTAATACAGATAACTGATTATGTATTGGGAATTGTGAGAATATTCAATAGCTTATAAGTTGTTTAAGGGTAGCCACTACTCGAAAACGGCCATAGGCCATATCTCTGTTAGTACTGAACATATCTTAGCCAAATTTTGAGTACTAATTAGTTAAATGAATAGTACATGATATGTGGAATGTGGGCTCATTTGCTTGTGCAGTGCCATGACAATCAACATTTCTACTGTGATAGAGGGGCATGCATCACTGAAGTCAGATATCCTTGCTCAAAACCACCTTATTGCACAAACGAGTATTCTAGATAATGATTCTTGACAGTTGCATGATCACACATACAGTTGTTAGCTCAGAATAATTTTCAAGGATGTGAAAATCCATCTCACTTGAAACGTTCATTGCCATGGTAATACACAACCAAACGTGCCCATATTTCACACATCATATACCATTCATTTTTCTAATCAGTGCTCCAAATCTGTTTATGATTATGTTCAATATTAACAGAGATATGGCATATTGGTTATATGGGCGTTTTTGAGTAGTGGCTACCCTTAAGTGCCAAAAATAAGCCACTAGAATGTTACTACCTGAATGGTGAAAACATTGTTATAGAACAGGGATGTTCCACTGATTAAACCCAATTTAGCAAGATTGCAGAAACAATATGTGGCCAAGTGAACAAAGAAATTGCTGAAGACATGTAGACTTGTTACCAGAAACCTTGCCTAAAACAGCTTAAGTTGAAGTAGATAAGTATTTCTAGGTAGAACCCATGTGTGCTTGACTTCATCAGTTGTGCACTTACTTGAGTTCTTTCATTGCAATCTGTAGTGGATCAGTTTCACCCTCTAATTCGACCATGACTGGGGCACACATACTACAGAAGAAAACAGGCAACTGTAATTGTATTATCATCATAACTGTTTAACATCATATTATCATTTTATGGCATAAGGAAATAATTAAAATTTTACACTTCTGATAACTACTGAACATAATAAGTGTAGTTATATACTGGTTATGTGTGTGACAATCCAGTTATAGAAATATATTTTTAAACACATATTAAAAGCAAACACTAACATTACGTAATCTTTTACATTATAAAGTTCATTACAAACAAATTCAACCAACTTAATAAATTTTGTAAAACCCATTCGTGTGAACTTGTTCTTTTTTAATGTTCCATTATTGAAAGCATACTGCGCTATGGGATTACTGCTTGGCAATCTGTCTGTACAATTAAAATCACAGCTTTCTCGATTGATGAGAACTGCCATGAAAATCACAGGTTCCACATTTCCCATGATCTCCCTTCAGGAGATTTTTGAACAGACACTAAGAAGACAGTCAGTCAAGCAGGGTTGGGTTCAATTATAATTTGTAATTGTGTAATTAATTACAATTATGGTGTAATTGAAATATCTGAAAGTATCGTAATTATAATTGATTTTGTTTGTGTGTCGTAATTGTAATTGGTCATTGTAATTGCCTTAATTGTTCAATTACAATACAATTACTTTCCCATAGTTTCTCCAATTGTGGGTGAAACTCCCAGAACTGTTTTTTTTATTTCATTATGAAAACCAAGGCTGTTTCCCTCTGAAATCACCTTCCCCCTCATACTCCCCATTTCTGGGGGTGTTATAGTCAGACAGTGACTCTTTCTGGTGAACATGGGCAGATAACAGCTGTCTGTCTGTCCTGGCATAGTCATGTGGCATAAAGCATTTAGGAGTGTCTTTCCAAACAATCAGTCACCCATGGGCAGGCACAGTGCCAACTAGTCTTTATTTGCCTTATTGACTTTGCACATTGCAAGCACTGATAGAGAGATAAAAACATGGCTTCTCTTCAGTAATTGACAATTATAATTGTAATTGAATATATTTTGGGACGATAATTGTAATTGTATTTGAAATGCAAAATAATTGTAATTGTAATCAAAAATTATCCAGTCGACCCTGCAGTCAAGTTATTATTTATGATACTAAACATGCGCTGCATAATGAATTTCTCCTGCCATCTGGCAGACGTTATATAACTCCTCGGTGCAGGCTTAATAGATACAAACATTCATTCGTGCCACTGTCTATTAAACAACTTAATTCATGACGCCTGCTGCCACAGTGTCACTTGTCGTTTTTAGAATAAGTACTGTGTATGCATGTATTATTTATCTGCTGTTTTTATCGAATGGTTTTATGTACATATTGAAGTCATGTCTGTTCTCACCCGAGACAAATTTATCAACTCCATAATTGAGACAATAAAGCATTATCTTATTTTATTTTATCTTAACCAATGGTGCTATTGTTAACAACCCTGCTAAATCCACTTATTTCATATTCAACACATGTAATTGTTATGGTACAGGGTGTATTGTGGAGCATCAATGGGAACAACTTGTAAATTTGTTGAACAAATAAACCAAACATAATTATGAAGCACACCTTAGAATACTCACAACTGAATACTGCAATACTCAAACAATACTCTGAAGCATTGATACCAAGGTATCCACAAATGAATGACATTTATTTGCAGAAACCACTGTTAATATACAGTTGATTAAACCAAGTCAACGCAATGCCATAACTACAACACAAAACAATGAGTATGATGGGGATTGACAGTCTGGCCAGATGAGGAATATAGAAGTTGGACATACGCTATCTGCAGGGCACGTGTTCCAAGCACTCTTGCGCGCTCGTACTTCGTCATGTAGGGCGTGGTAATTCTGTTCTGTGACTCCACCTGCTGGCCCGTGTCACCGGCTGGCAAGATGTCAACTTGACCATGTTCTTGCTGTAAGATGACACCAGTGAGTGGGTGAAACAGCCGTACAAGATTAATTAATATGTAGAATATGCCGATATTCACAATTCTGTAACAGCCACCTTGGATGTTATCATGTTTTCTCTAACAGTAAGAACTTCACAGCCACCTGGTCACTTGGATATCAGTTGAGTATGTATATGCTGCTCAGATGAATAGTCAACAATAAAGAAATTTTACCTGACAAAGAGTTTGATCAATTGTCTACTAAAAAATAAATACTATGTCTGAACTGAATTCAATCTACATTTGCACGACCAATACTTTTAAGTCGGTATATATGACAAACCTCTGAAACATCATGATATTTGTACAACAGTCAGTAATTCATTCATAGCTGTTGTTTTGTTGTAACTTACTTCAGGATCGTTCACTTCGTCAAGTGGTTCTTCATCATCAACGTCATCGAAGTCCCCTTCATAACTGAATTAATTAAAGATTAAATATGCTAGAGAATTGCAGTATACAATGCCAACATATGCCACAGTCATCTTCACCTTTTTACACAAGTGATGATTCAAACACTTTCAGCCGTCTTCATCAGACTGAGTCTGGATGTACAATTTAACCATTTCAGTGCAACAGATCCACAGACTATTTTTTGCCAAGAAGTGCCACGCAGCCAATTCCGCAGATTTCTGGTGTCTATGACACAATTTTAAATTTACTAATAAGATTAATCATTACAAAAGGGAGGTGTTCGGCTGCTGGTTTTACAATTATGTTTAGATTTGTGCTAGTTTGACGGCAAAAATAAACCGGAAGTTGTAACCAAAAAATTAATGTCATATGTTTACTATGCAAAACACGTCGGACGACAATCTAAGCACATATATTAGTGAAAGTAAGTATGTTGTGTCGTCTGACTATTGCAGTTTTAGAACTAAATAGAAAATAAATTATCTGTCCTTTCAGGAAATTATAGTTTACTTGGTGACATCTGAACACTAAGCGCATAATAATACAAGTTTAGAACAACGTGCAAGTCTCAAAAGAGACTTGGCACTTTTTGTACATCAGCGCAATTTTGGCTGGCACTGAAACGTTAAACTTAAAGAATAATGACTACCCTATCAGCATATAGCAATAGCACCATACTCCAGTCTGTTTCATAAAGACAACTGAAAGCAATCACAACGTCATGAAAGAAAATTTGTAAAATGGACTATAAAAAACGTAAAAAGATAAATAATTCATTTATTTTTTGGTTTGTTATCGCCATATCGGCAATCGCTCATTTTGAACGATGTCCATTTTGAATGCTTGGCCTGACATGGCAGTGTCACAACAATGCCAACAGTGAACGGACACTGGTGCAATTTGGAGCGCTATTTCAACTGTTAAAGATATACTAAGGCACGATATATGTTACACAACACAGATTACATGCCATTTTGAACGTGGTTAACGAAGATTAACAAATACTGCCCATTATCGCCCACGCAGAAAACCGTTAGTCACTCATACAGAGTTAACAGCGTTAAAATCACTCCACAAAATCCACGAAGTTGAAGCAATACTAAATATCTTGATGTAGGAAGGATGACAAACTTACGCATCGACATCGTGATCTTCGTCCGCCATCCTTTGTAACTGCGTAAATTACACGCGAGCTGTTTTCAATCGTAATACATTCAGGCATAAGGCTCCGTGGTGTGGCGCCACCGTCTGTCGTATACAATAGATCCGTGGTGTGGTGCCACCATTTGTTGCAAATCGCTGGACTCTCAAGAGTCGAGTGTCTCAAAATGTGCGCTTACTTGCAGTTTGCGGTTTTGCTTTACCTGAGTAACAGTTTTATGGAATTTTATAAAATAAATGTATATTTTATGATACCTTTGTGAGTTTTCTCCATTGAATTAGCGGGCCGGTGGCTCGATCAGCAGGATGATAGGGGAAAGTGGTGTAAGACTGCCTATCTGACAAAAATAAGGGTTTATGATAAAGTTATGCACTTATGTAGAACCAAATAATGTTCCATATCAAAGTCCGTGTCTTTTTGAAGAACACATACAATAATGAACTTTCTTAAGGAACTCATTGTTTAGTTATCACAAAAACAAAAGTGTCGTTACTTGGGCCGTTTTACCCGTCACTATATTCGTCTAAGGGTAAAACGGCCCACAGTATTATTAACTAGAAAACTTATTTCTTTCATGAAAATAAAATAGTGCATATTAGAACAAAATACTTCCAATTATAGATGAAAAAATATATTTACTATGATGAAAAAATATATTTACTAAACTATCAATCCTACGGATCATTATTATGTTTGGTAAAACGGCGCCGTATACCACGTACCTCACCGCACCGCTGACGGGGCCGTTTTACCCCACCGTGACACCATACTGAATGAAATGGCTTGGACGAAATTGGGTTTACTCATTGTAACGTTTAATTAGAAAATTCTTACTGTCCGCCAAGGAATAGTAATCAAATGTATCCCAAAATACAAATTGTGCCAATGGTTGATACATTACTCGATGGCTTTCGAAGTTGAGGCATTCACCTTCGATCATCGGGGAGTAAAATCAATATTTCGATTTTTCCGACAACTAAGCATCGCCGAGTGTAGAATGTCATATTGCGTGTGATCTAGACCAAACTCGGAAACGTTACAACTGCATGATCGGCAAAATGCGACACCACTTTACAACCGAGATATAAGGGTGTGGCCGTCTTAGACGGGAACAATCTTACCCCACCTTCCCCTACTGAGTTTCGAGTTCAGTTTGCCTTTGTGTTGTGACACTTATTTTCGGAATTCTGAACACGTTGAATAGGCTGCTTAGTTGAAACAAGAACGGATTAACAACGTGTATGAAGCAGTGGAGATTTTGACGCTTTTCAAAATTCATGCCGAGAACGACAACTTTCAATATTTCAAATTTTTAATTCACCAGATAATTTTGCGGCGAAGACGATGTGCCTATCGAAGGTGGCTGTTTGCAAGTTCGTTTACCACTCTGCCTGACCTTGTCGAAGTTATTTAGAAGGTGTTGAATTCTCACAATTTCCAATAAATATTCGGTCGGCTGCAGTATGTATGTGATGCCCGACTTTACAGTGGGATCTCAGAGTTCCTGCAAATAGCAGTACTGTTGCCACAGCTGCTGAGAGATGCTTGGTTATTCTCGGAGAAGGGATTTGATATAGGATACCGTCCAACTTCCAGAACATCTTGAAAACAGTAAAAGAAACATAAACTTCCGGAACAACCTTATAGTGCGTAATGTATTGCCTCCATGTGTGAGAAATGGTAGTATAAACACTGATATTGGAACGTGGTAAATATTGAGGGCTGAGGGTCTCAAAAACCTTGATTTGCACCCCCCACCCTTAATGACACGCCAAAAATATCTACATTGAGGCTCTCCAAAAAAAAAACGTCCAGGCATCCGTCTTAATGCCCGTCCAAACTTACGTTCACCGTGTCTTCATCTACGATATCTCAACATATCTCTGTTCCAATGGTGGTTTGATTGTCTACTTTTGCCAGCTTCAATGCCGCTATCGACGAGTCGATAGTGCAAGACTCAATTAAGTTAAGACATAATTTTATTTCCTCAGGAATGCCTCCTTTTGGCTCCTTTGTTTAACACCGAAGATACGTAGTCTGCCAACAAGTGTGCTTTTGGAATTTCACAAGTCCGACTTTGTCAGATCATCTATGTTATCGTCACATTCACATATACATAATTTTAATATTTATTTTACAGTGAAATAATATTTATATGAAATCTTTATTGTGTGCGGTTATGATGTCGAATTTCAGTAGGAATGTGTATCATCAAATAGTAACCTACTGTTACTTGCCCATTGTGTGACGTATACCGCGTACTTGTACCTATAATACTTGTACCTATAGTACTTGTACCTATCGCACATTCATGTGAGGAATCCAATTTTGAGAATCACTTGAATTGATTCTGCATAGAATAAAAAAAGTAATACTTTTATTGATGATTTTAAAAACTAATCAACAAGTTACGCAATCGAGCAGGCATTTATTAATAGATACTAGAGGTATGTTTGATTTTTCGCAACATTTATTTGAATTGAGACCAGCGAAAAATCGAATCGAGGAGGTACTTTTGACCTCAATATTACTACAGTGATAAATCAAGAGATGTTTCTTGTTATATCACTGCGTAAGCACTTCACAGAGTTTATGTAACAGGACATTCTAACATAGCCCTACATGTTATATCCTTGGGGACGTTCAAAGTGTTTTACATTTCACACCGAGCAGACTTTACCATTTCAACACCGACGCCACTTCTCTCTGAAGCATCCCGACACGCCGCAAATCAAGTTGGCCGATTAAGATATATCATTCGTGGCGTGATCGTAGCGTAAGGAACAGCCTAAGACCGGTAGAGATATAAAACTGCAGGTCTTGACAATTTGCCCGCCTTACAGTCGGGCTTTTTGCCTGCGGCGCTCAGTGGAAACCCACGTATCAGAGCTTGTAAATTCAGTCGCTCCAACTGTCTGCACACTGACAAATTGAGACAAATAACAAACGCAGCCAGGTGTATGCTATCTGTCTTCTGCGCCTAACACGTTACGGCCTGAACGCCATCCGCATTTCAATGGCAAGCCTGGTTTAATTTTCTTCCCAACCGTACGTTTTCCACTTTGTAACAGTTCGAACCATACAACATATTGCGTATTGTTCTTTAATGTTCCAGGTTACATCGAATTGATAATTTAAATATATAATTATATATATATGGTGCGCTGTCTTTAAGAAAGAAACAGACAGTGAAACACATTAATCAAAGGTACTTCAGGATGCTAACGAGGAGTGGCGGTAAACCCCATTGCGTATTTCATAATGTATTTGCCAACTTGACCTGTTTGACACATGACTTTTAACATTACCAACAATAAATAAATTGTCACTAGCTTCAGAAGTCAACAGATTGACCAGCTGTGTGCCGTGCTCCTGTAGTCTCGCATGCTTCTGTAGAAGTCTGCTACGCAAAGTTCAGAATTGTTGTATTTCTACACATTGATCGCGCTTATAAGGACATTAGTTATTGGATCGGTTCGAAAAACTGGTCTTCCAGAAATTGAACGGAAATGAAAGGTTTCCAACAAATGTTCCAGAGCGGCTGGCACAAGACATTTATTAGGATGTCGTAATGCAAGCCACGAATTCACAACAGGGGCAGTTTTCACTTGCAACGAGCCATTGTTAAAGGCAATGCGCAGCGCAAACGGAAACCCAATGTCAACTAACCACGTCACACGCCGGCGTGTATAAGTTACGCTCAT
The DNA here is from genome assembly GCA_963995525.1 of Escarpia spicata. Classification (NCBI taxonomy): domain Eukaryota; kingdom Metazoa; phylum Annelida; class Polychaeta; order Sabellida; family Siboglinidae; genus Escarpia; species Escarpia spicata. Next base: position 27,143,282 of record OZ023218.1, read on the forward strand.
TTCCTGCCTCTTCTTGGTGTGGTGTGTTGATTTCCTACCAGTACATATATATATATATATATATATATATATATATAATTATAAATATGGCGCGTGCATTATTGTTTCTGCACTCACTCGACTTTTGTTTTGTTGATTGTTAATTAATTTCCCGTCCCTATAGGTGAGACAATCGCTATGGGGTTTTTGAGTAATATATATATATATTTATATATATATATGAATATATATATATATATATACACATATATATATATATAAACTGTAATTATGTATGTATCTACACAGTATCTAGATACGCTATATAAACACAATTATTAATAATTATTATATAATTGTTTATCTTACTTTATTATTTATTTATTTAATGAATATATAACAAGATAATGTGTAGTACAATAGTATATGCAAAGTAATAAAATAATTTGATGCATTACAAATACAGGTGTGTAGATTGTACCAAGAGCTCACCTGTTTGAATTTACATTTCGCCATCCCGACGAACATTTAATAACGCCCAATTGCGAATTATTTTGCAGTGCCACCATAGATTTAACTGAATATTATAGAGTAACACCTGGACCCCTTTTGGTTAAGGGCTGTTTTGCACGTTGTTCCCCTTCATTGTTCAGATAAGATTATTTGGCAGAAGCAATACAAGATACGCTACTTTTGTAAGCCCCCTTTCCAAGAACATGTTTTGTTTTGTTTCCAGTACCCTTTTTCATCTTTTGAAAAGCACCCCCTTGTTTCTTTTTTTGAAAGCATCAATGCTTCGCCATGTTTATTGTGAATGGCCTCGCCTGGATCATTTCCTTTCGCCATCTGACAGCATATAAACTGTTCAAACAAACCATATTTTCCTGGGTGAGATTAATGATTAAGTACTGCTACATAGATGCATTCAATGTGTATCAGTCGCTGTTCCTAAACCCGTATCTTACACCGCGTCGTGTCAAAAAGGTTATCTGTGGAATGTCGTTTATCAACGCTTTGCGAGTGAACGTATGACAAGGCGGCGGTAATAAGGCCACCGTCAATTGGAGATACGACACCACCCGAACACGTATACAGCCAATTTACGGATAAGTACGTCATATTTTGCAAGCAACCAAGTCCGACAAGTTTACTCATTTGCTGCATTAAATGTGAAGCTATGGTACACGCCGTAGTTTCTGTTGATATTCTGGCACAAATTGTTTTTCTTTGCGTCAAAACAAAATGCAAAGCAACAAAATAATTTAACACAAAAACGAAGCATTGTTAGCATTGGTTTATTAATACAAACGCATTCCAATAGAATTTATTAAATCCTAGGTCATGACTCATTATGCAGACATGGCGATGAAATATGTTCTACAAATAATCATATATCTATATCGACAGTACACAAATTTACGTTTAGCCCCTAGTTCAATTCGTTACTGCATCGCTGGTATCTGGATTTGTGACAGTTCATCATAGTCATGCCACTATGACAAGGGCGTAGCCACGCAGGGTTTTGATGTTTCACATGAACCGCCCCTTTTATGGCATTTATGCTTGTTAAAATTATTCGGCGAGAGAGACTTGCAAAAATAAGCGATAACCTTTTTGCTCATAAAATTGTGCCGAAAATTTATTACCACTGTTTATCAAAACGACTCGCACGTTCAACGGTCTCTTTCACAAACTTGATCCCGCTGGTTCTACGGGCGACGCCCACGCAAAAACCGTTATTATGTTAACATTAATTATTATATTATATTAGTGATCGGGGGCTTATCGCACGGGTGCAAATGCAATAAAACCTGAAAAATGTCCAGGCTTCGTTGCGTCATCATGAGTAAAATGGCGGCCGTACAAAAAGCAAAATAACGCAGGCCTATTAGAACATCCCATAAAAAAGCTACAGCAATTTGGCATGAAACGAGGTCTCAGCATGAGACATAACACTGGTTTAGTAAAACAAATTGTACGTTATCTGATTTAATGTTGTGTAGTTTTTAACACATTTCGTCTTGAGCTTATCACACGGGTAGGCAGTTAAAGTCTACGAGCTCGACGAAGTAGGCTTACAGGTAGCTACATCCAATAAAAAGCGAAGTAAATTTGCTTTAGATGAGGACCCAACATGAAACAAAACATTCGTTTAGTAAAGTGAATTGGACTTTATTTGATTTAGCGAGCTTTCGTAAACTGCTGTGAAGTATTATAGCATATTTCGTTGCTGGTGACCTTTTGAGAAAAAAGAGCACTCTTCCGTTGACGTCATCTTACTTATTTCAGTGGGAGGCGGAATTGCAACTCCCGATGGGCGTGTGTGACGTCACTGTCTTAAAATGAAGACACAAAATCAATGACACGAAGGCAGGGTCTAACGGGCGGTCTGTGTTAATTAGAATCAGCAGGAAATAACTATATATTATTGCTATGTTCACCTGCACGTCTGGGCTGCCCAGCGTAGGACAGGAATGCGTTTCAGTCGTTTACTTCACTTCTGATTGAAGAGTTAACGTGTTTAGTTTGCTCACACACTTACCGGCATTGCTTGTGGCACGAGCACACGATTCATAACACACGCACACAGCAGCGATGGTATTTACCAGTCCTGCAGTTGGTAAGAAACTTCCTTCCGAAAACAGTAGTCTTCCCTTTTGTTGTAACATAACGGTGGGATCCAGGCCACTGATTTCGTGCTTTTTTTCCGGGGCTATTTGGAATGTTATTAAATGCAAACTGTGCGTACGCCCTTAAATGCACACATAATTATAACTAATTATTATAGGTACGGTAGGTGGATTCTAATATTTTAAAATTCATGATGTTCGTAGATACACTTTTTATAAATTTAAAGAACAAAATACTGTATTGGCTGAAATGGGCGTGTTCCAATTTAACGCGTTCAATCTGTCAGACATATTAATCATCGTGTCAAAACAAATGTCAAAATACAGCAAATAATTTGAACCTATTGAATTATAAAAAATGTAATAGAACATGACGTCGGGTCACGGCTAGAATTAATTACCTTAGATATACATGAGTGAAATCTTTGCAAATTATTTAATTGGCTACTGCGGTAAGGGGGACAAAGTTCAGTCCGTTAGGGTGGATCTGCCGTGGGCTATAGCACTACGGCTCGTTCACCAATGTGCGTGGTGGCGATGTTCACAGTTGGGTTTTAGGCCTGTTTTTCATGCGTTGGCCGTGAATGGTACTTCGCAGCTTTTGTATGGAAGACAGCAGTGCTGCGATATCTCTCTATGCAGCAGGTCATTTCCTCCACGGAGCAGCTGCGTGATGTGTGATCGCTGTAATGTAGGGTTCGTTACGAGTCTCGACGGCCTTGAACATGCGCGCGATCACACACACGGGCCCAGGTAACCTACTCTGGTAAACGGTCGACATTCCTGATGCAGTCTAGTTCCCAGAGAACCGCCAGCTGAACAGAAGACGCGATGATGCAGGGAAAATCAACAGTAGCGACACTGACGGTGCATTGAGCGAGTCGTTATCACGACCCACGCCCGCCGGACATCATTTATCGCAACACCATCGATAATTAGCAGCTTATACTCCGCCGTTGTTGTTGGCCACCGTTCCGGTTGACTGCGTAACCGCCGTACTTATCAGCAGTCGGCTATCGGTGTCCTTTTGGGCGTCCCTAAGCCGCTAAGAACGTCAACCTTGCGAAAGAGCAACGCTGGTCGCCGACCGACAGCAAACGTATGCGTGAGGGCAGGCGGGGTGACACCGACTTCGTTCGTCTTTCCGCTGCCAAAGCAAGCGCCTGCTGTCGACGCAGCGGTGCGTGCATGCGACACCAACGGCACGTGTCGAGGAGTTTCTCGCGATGATACAACGACACTCGCTGTAATCCGGCCGGTGAGAGAGAGAAACAGCGGACTGGAGCGACATGACCGCGACTAACGGGCACCTACACTGACGGAGACGGGCGTTGACACAATGCTCGCATGGGTGGCAACAATCGTTGCGTGTTTACTCGTTCGAACCGCCGACGGTACGTGTTGATTGTTGGTAAATAGAAATCTGTATGTTGAATCTGTTTAGCTACTTTATTTACATATTTTTTTATTATTACACGTGAACGATATCAGTAGTGACGAGGCTGATTACGATATATGGCATAGACACAAGTATGTATATACCTTTATGGAATTTGCAAAAACGCATAACGCTACAGTGTGTGAAAGATGCGCCTTAGCGTACTGAACTCGCATGGTCACTCGACGTAGTATGATCGCAATTCGAACACGTCTTTTCACACTTCTGATTGAAGTAATTATCAAAGTGTCAATTACGATTCGCCCAGGCGATCAGCCAGGCACGGGAGAGTTTACTCAATAGAGTTTGTCAAGGCACGCGCTATGGTGAGTCCTAATTCAAACAGACACTCGCATTGAAGTGAATGAACGCAAACGCACATAACTACACAGTGATTGCTTGATCTGGCGAAAAGATACGATACAAGCATTACACTATCTACAACAACGATAAAATACCATAACGTTCAACTGAATGGTCCACTACTGCTTGTGTAGTATGTGGTATTTACCCGAGTTCTGTCTATTCACCCTGATAGATTGGTTGGTTTTACACCATACCCTAGAACGTCAGTAAATCAGCGATAAAACAGTTTTAATGTTCCTTCGGTATGCAAGGAATGTTTTATGCCATTTTGGTGAAATGCCAGTTTGAATGAAAACTTCAGAGACGACGGTGTCTATAGCATGTACATAACAAGGCATATGAACCCTGCAGTTCCTGTATTAGACGGCTCTGTGAAGACGTGTATTATACACTATTTACAAGGATCAACAATTGCTGTTGATCGATGGTCATTGTTAGCTGTCGGTAACTACTAACAGCCACTTAGGTTAATGTCTTTAATACGTTCGTGCAATCCACGTGAGTCAAACCTTGTTTCACATCGCTGCATGCGAACATTTAATGTACGATCGAACTCCTACTGTTTTTATCGTAAACTCGTGTTGTTACGTATACCTATTTGTGTCACGTTGTATGTCAGCGTGTCTTAATGAACTATAATTACATTTAAGGAGTTTAAATATAGATTTTAAATATAGATCCTATGTTAACACCGATGTCATCGGGCACAATAGGCAGCCTGATCGGCGGATGAAGTGGGGCTGGTGGACCACGTGATTACAATATTATGATACAAACAATTACAGGGTCGAATTAACAAAAAGTACATTTCCACACGACAGGCACTGTGTAGTTGTTATAGTACCTAGCTTAGCGTATTACTACATATAATTAAATGAAATAAAAACATGGGTAACCTATTCAGCCTGATAATGTGTACCCAATTAACATGTTATATGTAAATCTGTTCTTCTAGGGTATAAATGAATCGTTCAAATATTTAAAAAATATTGTTTTTTAGTAAACCAAATTTGTGCGCTCAATACATACCGCAATTGAGTGTATGCAATATAAAATGATTTTACGATAAAACGATCAAATTGTGCATTTATAACAACAGTAGGCTAATCCCATTCAAAATAATTATATTTACCACATAACAAATTAATATAACATATCATATCGTCGGTCGGTCGGTCGGTCGGTCGGTCGGTCGGTCGGTCGGTCGGTCATTCAGTCGGATCTGTGTAATAATGTCCAAAATACCATGGTGATGTTGTGAACCTACGTTCTAAAGGAGCATGTTCAAATGGTAAACAAAACACCCAGTTTCAAAACAAGCTTCAGTGGCAATGGCAATAATACACCCTGTATCGTGGCGGGCCGAGTTAATACCCTTTGATGTTCAACAATTTCCCATTTTCCCACGTTCAACGCGGCAGACTTCCTGTTACAAATTATTACGCTGCGTAATCCAGGGTAGAAGAACAAACTGCCTCCCTTTAAACAAAACACGTTACTGATTCCGTTGCGTTGGCTGACGAGTCGAGCAGTTGACTCAAGATTTAACAGTCATGTATTGTATCTCACCCGAAAGTTCCGGCGAGGCGAAAATCGCGTCAACGTCTGTTTCCCAGAACCGACAAGACAGCAGCCAACGAAAACTCGCTCTGTGTGCCATGAGCGTAAACCCTTCAGGTCATTTTAACACATATATACTGCAGGGTAATTTTTGTCTATTTCAAAATGCTCTTTTCGGAGAAAATTGCAATTTACTACCTACAACAATACGCGTAGTTGGCAACAGTTAACCATGGCCGACTTGGTTGGAACTAATACGTGCTAATCATTCAATGATATCATACAGATACCATTGTCGCTCAAGAATAGACCTAACCAAGTATCCTGCGCCTTGTAGCAAGTCGCTTACGATGGGAATCTGCCGACAACATCTGTGTTGATAAGATTCGTACATTCTACACGTGGGTGGCACTTAAAAAACAAATTCAATTAGCAAATATAAATAGAATCACCTTATAAAGAATGCCAACTTAGAGGGGTGTATTTATCTTCCACGTGCTGTGACAACCGCAAGTGGGATAGATAAATTGTACACTCGTTTAGGTCATTGTTAGCAGGAAATTCGTTGGATCAGTTGTACTTCGCTCGGCTTGTGTTTTGGTATGAATGAACCAAGGGCTTCAAACGTATTTGAATCGATTAAAAGCAATTTAGCTGGCATTATACCCCCGACCTATTTATTCTAGTATTAAGAGCAGTATATAAATAAATGTTAATAACTTTAAAAGAGGAATGGACTGTCGTGTCTTTATTAAAGTTAACGGAGTAGGCAACCAGAACGACGCTAATTATTTATGGATACATGTATTATTCACACCACAGGGTGGAACATGGACACAATACCCATGAGCTGTATACTATATATGCGTGAGAACGTATCGTTAACACCAAAACAGAGCTTTATGCCTGTTTTGCCAATACAATTATTATCATTTCGTCTGCAAAGCATGTGTCTCTGCTAATGATCCGTGTAAAGTGGAGCATTTAGATAAACATCTACGACGATCAAATGACAAGAATCTGTATCTTTAGTTCTTACGACCATGTCTGGAACATAAGTACATATTTGGCATTGATATCCATTATTCACTGATGCTTCCACTGAACATGTAGCTGTGAGTGTACTGATACTAATTGCCACAAGCGAAACGCGCATATTTACGGAATTTACAATATTTACGAACATAATACATCGTGCACATAGCTGATGGTTTGGGTAAAACGTTTCACTCAAAACCCGTGGAACTCTCTTGCACCTGTTTGTGATGGTTGTCCATTTTCACATATTTGTGTTACCCAAGATCATCATCTCCAGCCATGGTTGGTAATAATTAGCGGGAAGTTCGCTGAACCAGTTGTGCCTTGCCCCACTTGCGGTCTTGATTGCCCACCATCAAAGGGGAATTCAAGGAACTGACGGTTAGAGACTTCTGTGTGTTACTGTTTTAATGTTGCTTATACAATTTGAATGTTTCGCGTGCGCAACTTTCAAACTGCGAACATTGTTTCGGGTTTATAAAACGCAATTTGGCGGGCAATGTACACCCTTCAACATATTTATTTTAGTATTTACAATAACATATTTAAAAACCAGAAACATCTATGGTCAGGTTAAAAGGACGCAATTAATATGATGGTCTTAATATGATAACAATGTTATTGCTAAGACTATCCACCAAAATGTGTTTAGTAAGCACGTTCGCAAGTTGTAAGATACGTCCCCGGAGCATGTTCAAACGGTAAATATAACATCCAGTTTCAAAACAAGCTTTATTGGCAATATAGCTGAGCCAGGCTGAGTTAACCGCGATACCCTTTGATTTAACAAGATTTAACAAGATTGCCACCCAGAGAATTAACTCTAGGTAGCAGGTGGACAAGGAAGCCCTTGGCTTATCGAGAGTCCGACCCTTTTATCTATGTGTATCCCGCCCGTCTGAGGTATGTGTCGATTTTATTTTTAAACATATTCACGCTACTAGCACCCACACAATCAGCAGGTAGTCTGTTCCATTCATTTACAGTCCTTTATGAAAATGAAAACTTTCTTATATCCAATCTACTCTGCTCCTTTGCTAATGCAAGATCATGTCCTCTAGTCCTTCTATCTTTCTTAACTGAGAAAAACATATTTCTATCAATATTTTCATAACCCTTCAATATTTTAAACACTTCTATCTGATCTCCTCTCAATCTCCTGGTCTCTAGTGTTGTTAAACCGCATTTTTTAGGCGTATTTCGTATTTAAGATCCCTCAGATTTGGTATCATTTTAGTTGCTCTCCTCTGCACTCTTTCTAGCATATCTATGTCCTTCCTGCGATATGGCCTCCACGCTTGAATACAATATTCTAAATGAGGCCTAACTGTTGTTTTGTACAGCGGTATTATTAGCTCTTTTTCCTTATACGTTATGTTTCGCCTAATTAATCCAAGGATTTGATTTCCCTTTGAAGCTGCAATTCCGCACTGCTCTGAAATCTTCATATCAGCACTAACGGTTAACCCTAAGTCCTTTTCTTTTACAGTAGTACTTAGTACAGTACCCCCCATTGTATATTCTACTTCTTCGTTCCCATGTCCTATATGGAGGCATTTACATTTCCCAAAATTGAACATCATTTGCCACTTTTCAGACCATTTGATCAACCTGTCAAGATCATCTTGTAAATGCTGTCTATCTCCATCACTTTTAATCCTTCTAAACACTTTTGTATCATCCGCAAATTTCAACACCTTGCTTGTTATTTCATCATCCAAATCGTTGATGTATATTAAGAATAATATAGGACCTAATACTGATCCCTGTGGTACCCCACTCAATACCGATTTCCAGTTTGAAGCCTCCCCATCAACTACTACACGTTGTCTTCTGTCAATCAGCCATTGTTCTATCCAGTTTATTATACCATTTCCTATGCCATGGGCCTTTAGTTTAAGCAGTAATCTTTGATGTGGTACTTTGTCAAAAGCTTTTTGAAAATCTAAGTAGACGATATCTACTGGTGATCCCCCATCTACCCACTTAGTGATGTCTTCCAAAAAACATAACATATTTGTTAAGCATGACCTCGCTTTACAAAAACCATGTTGAGATGGGTTTATCAAGTTTTGTTTAACAAGAAAATCCACCATGTGATCTTTAATTAGTCTTTCTAATAATTTACAAATCACTGATGTTAAACTCACTGGTCTATAGTTCTCTGACTTGTTTCTCGAACCTTTTTTTAATAACGGTATAATGTTTGCTTCTTTCCATTCTAAAGGAACCACTCCCTCTTCTAATGACAAGTTGAAAACTGTTGCAAGTGGTATGCTAATTTGTTCTACAATTTCCAATAGTAGTTTGGGTGGAATACCATCCACTCCAGGTGATTTATTATCCTTCATAGCCATTATTTTCTTAGCTACCATTTCCGGGGTTACAATTAATTGTCCTAAATAGTCTGAATCTGCCCCCTTGAACTTAGCCTCTGGTATTGGCAGTGAACTAATATCTTCCCTGGTAAACACTGAACTAAAGTACTCATTCAGGTCTTCTGCCATTATGAATCCCTCTGATATTATATTTCCAGCACTATCTTCTAGAGGACCGACCTTATCTTGAACTTTCTGTTTGCTTCGAACATACGCATAAAAACTCTTGCTGTCATGTTTTATATTACTAGCTAATTGTTGTTCATAGCTTCCCTTTGAATTTCTAATTTCAGCTGTAGCTTGGTTAAGTGCTTCTTTATAATTGTTGTAGTCTTCATCATTTCCAGTACGTCTATATGACTTCCACATAATTTGTTTATACTTAATTTTTCTAATGGCTTCTTTCGATAAGTGTTTCTTTTTGGACCGTTTTCCTTGTTTTTTTAAGGGTACAAATTTATCGATTATGCACTTAATTTCACTCTTTAATATATTCCAGCATTCTGTTGCCGTCTTATTTTTCAGTGTCTTATTCCAGTCTATCTTTGCTAAATATTTCCTCATGTCCTTATACCTTCCTTTGTGGAAATTTCTCCTATACTGCTTTTTGCTATTCCTTTCTTATTTTACTTTGATGGTAAAATGTATCTGGTTGTGATCGCTACTCCCCAGTTGCTCACATATCTTGACATTGTCAACTAATTCATTCTGTGAGGACAAAACTATGTCTAACACATTCTCACCCCTGGTTGGTTCTAGCACATGTTGAGAAAGGAATGTATCTTGAACTAAAACAAAAAACTTGTGGTCCTCTCTCCCCATACTCTGTAGAGATTTCCATTGTATATGCCCATGGTTAAAATCCCCCATAATAATACAGTCCCGTTTGCTTACTTCCCTTATAGCGTTTTGTATTTTTTCATTCTCTTCTATGCTTATGTTTGGACTTCGATAAACTAACCCAACTGTTAACGTTGAGTTTCCTGTAACTATGTTACACCAAACAGCTTCTTCGCAATCTGCTTCTCTTTCTAATTTTATTTCATAAGCCTGAATAGATTCTTTAATATATAAAATAACTCCACCCCCCTTTCTTCCTATTCTATCTTTTCTAAACATTACATATCCTGTCAGTCCCAATTCAGCATCTGATATATCGGTGGTGGTCCAGGATTCGGTTATACCTATTATATGAGGGTCAATATCGTCTACCATAATGTTTAGTTCATTTCTTTTGTTTACTATACTCCTTGCATTTAAACAAACACATTTATATCCAGCTTCAGAAGAGTTTTCCAGACTGTTATTTGTTGATTTATTTGTGCTGTCTTTATCTATGCCTCCATTTTCAGGCTTTTCTGTGAGTCCCCCTGCGAATCTAGTTTAAATAGATGCAACCTGTCCCACTGTCAACAGATTGCAGCAGATTCTCTGAGAAAACTGCTGCCCCCTTTCCACTAAGATGGAGGCCATCTCTCATGTACATATCTTCCCTCCCAACAAAGTATCTCCATAAATCTGTGAATCCCACCCCCTCTTCTTTACACATCTGCTCAGCTAGTGCATTGATCGCCATCCTCTTACAGTTTCTATACGTTGCCCCCCTTCCTCCCATTACTGGCAAAATTCCTGACAAAATAACCTGTTCGACTCTCGTCTTCTTTAGCTTCCTCACTAACTGTCTATACTTCTGTACTATCGCAGTTGTTCCCTCCCTGTCTGCATTATTTGTTCCTACATGTACCAGTATAGACCCCCCCTTGCCATGTCCCAATACCTTCTCTACCCTGTCAGTTACATGTTCAATCCTAGCCCCCGGTAAACAAACAACGATGTCCTTCCCCTCGCTCAGTGTCTTGTCCGTCTTTCTCATAATGGAGTCACCCATAAACACCCTCTCTTTCCTCATTGCCCCTCAATCACTGCCTTAGAATAGCTCCTTCTTCGGTTTGCATCTGTCTGGTTGTTGTCTTTCCCCCCTGCCGTCTTCTCTCCTGTCACATTCTCTTCCGATCCATTCTTTCCTGTCGCTTTTTCTCTTGTCACCTTTCCTCCTGTCAGCGTCCCTTTTATCGACTTCTCTTCTATCACATTTTCTCTCACTTCCTTTCGTCCTTTCTTCCCGTCTCATTTTCCTCTCTCCTCTCCCGTTCCATCTTCCCTCCCTCCTTCTCTACAGTCACTTTCTTCCCTGTCACCTTCACGCTTGTCACGTTTTCTGTTGTCGATTTTCCAATTTCTTCCCCTCCAATCACCTTCTCTCCTCTCAATCTCCTTTCCTCAGTTTTCTTGCCACTGCTATTCTCCTTCAGTCTTGCAGTATCCTCACCTCTCTCCCTGTCGTCTCTCTCCATTCGACCTGCCTCCTTGCTTATTCCCATCTCCATTCCCTTCACAATATCTGTCAACCTAACTATCTCCTTCTGCAAACACTCCACCTTCCAACATCCAATGCACTGAAAGGTGAATCCTTCCTCCATGGTTTCTGCCCATGACTTTCCACACCCGGACAATGCAAAATCTACCCAGCTGTGGCAGTCTTCGCACACCAAGTGTCGCTTTGCCTTGACTTGCCGCTTGCAAGGCGCCATATCCCGATCAGAATTTATTTAATAACTTAACTAACTTAGTCTTTATAAAGACTGTTTCCTGTGTACTACAGCACATTTTAGGTTACAAATTTCAATTACACAGCCGACTATGTATCTTAACACGAATGCTAACATCACCGGTAGTGACCTAATTTAAATACAATCAATTACGTTATGTTAGGCTGCTTTATTTATTTAGGTTACGCCGCCCGACTATCGCCCTTGCTTAATTTTAACAACAATGCTACCTAACCAAAATATATAGCAAGTACTGGCTTACACAGATATTATCTTATGTAAGTAGTTTGATGGTTGTTACTTTATCTCCTATATATTCTACCACATAATCAGGTTTGTTAAATTTTGTTTACAACTTCTCGAAGGCTAAGCCGCCTAAGTGAGTTACCCTATTATCACTGGTATCATAAGGTGTTCTAAAATACTTTAACTAACTAACTTTAAGCACAACTGCTACTCAATATATGTTTATTGCAACTTTATGAATGATATTAAGGCAAAAATAATACTTATCAATCTATAATTCCACTTGTTTATCCACTTTTTTACACCACCAATTTCTACGATCTATCTCCGCAAATATAGCCTCGAATGCTCTGTGAATCCCACCCCCATTTGAACAGGTTACATTGATGTTCAACAGTTCCCCACGTTCCCATGCTCAACACAGCAGACGTCCTGTTACAAATTATTACGCTGGCTAATAGTGGCCAGTGTGTCTCAACCCGACCGAGAAGGGTGGCGTGTCTACGCAGGAGGAGTTTCAACACTTTATAGCAATCAATTATAACAGATGAAGGCATTATGCAATAAGGTGACCCCGCGTGCAATAAGTTCCTCTGACACCGGGACATTACCGGTGGCAGTCAATCACGCGGTCGTTAACAGCTGTTTTTCCAAGTGTCTTTAACGGCTGTACATTTTATAATTTTTGTCGCGTCGGTGACGTGTTCTTTGCTACTTACGAAACGGTTGTGTGCTCGAGTGTGTTTTATTCGCATAATCCCCCGAGTATCCTGCTTAACATCGTTTGCTGTTTTTTTCAATGGCAAAGCACTCGTAGATGCTCGCCTCTGGCAACTGTTCCGTCTGGACGACAGCAGGCGAGAGACGACAGTTTATCACGTTAACTTGTTGTGTATCCTGCGCAGAAAGATTGCTGTAGTGGCGCGGCTGACGTCAAATCCTTGGCCTGGTTTAAGATATAGCAGATATCGAACCTGCAGCTGGCTTCACAGATGTATAATTATTCGCAGAGAATAGCACGTAATACCAACATATCTTGGTGTGGTTGTATTATTAATTGTTTCCGGATGCGACTCCGCCAAATGTCTGCGCAAAGTTTCATGTTTCTCAGACCCGAAGTCTCAGTACCTCGTTCGTCTTGAGAGTATCACATGGAAGTGTGTTCACATGTGTGTGGAGCAACGCCCGTAAGTCTATGTTCATGTGTCTAGATACACTACGTGTAGGGCTTATGCGTGTAGACAATTGGTGAGCTTTATCTATTCATTTCCGTAGGTGTGGTTAAATATGATACCTGTATGTATATGTAGACATTCTGTGAGATTTAATACATACGTTCCCGTCCGTGTGGTTAGACTATAACTATTAGAGACGATATTTGTACATCAGAAGAAATGCCATGAGATTTATATTGGCAACTTAATAAGTTCAGACATATCTACGGAACACAGCTGGGGGGAATCGCTGGTGATATAAAAGGCAAGAGCTACACAGACAAACAAATGCAAGGCACGGATTGGAATAGAAAGTACGAAGAACTAGTAACAGCGGCACAACACTGAGACGAGTGGCGCAACATGATACCCGATGACGACAACAACGATGAAGTAGAATTAGTTAGCAAACCATGAAAAAACATAAATTAAACAACCTTTGGGTGTAGGCCAACTGTTTACAATAATGTTGCAGTGGTTTCGGTGAACATTCTCTTGACCTATTTTCGGAGACCGAACAACTCGTTTGTGTCGATGTTTCTAACCTTGTTGTTATTGTGAAACCACTAAGCCGAAGTGTAACTGATATGCCGACACTGGTATTAGACTGAGTTGAATCGAAAACAACGGGAACTGCCGATAGAAATAACAGAAGTAATGACCTTAAATAAATTGTTATTGCCTAATAAATTAATGAATTCCTTAAATGTAATCGGTATCACATGTTGCGCAAACATGGAATGCAGCGTGGAATCAAATGGAGTTTGAAATTGAAGAAACAGCTGGAACAATGGAGGTTGACATGGTACAAGGTTGTGAGTACTGGTCGGGATAATTGATAGGGAGAGAGGATGAAGAGACCAAATCTGATGATGATGATGAGGATGATGATGATGATGATGATGATGATGATGATGATGAGGAGGAGGAGGAGGAGGAGGAGGAGGAGGAGGAGGAGGAGGAGGAGGAGGAGGAGGAGGAGGAGGAGGAGGAGGAGGAGGAGGAGGAGGAGGAGGAGGAGGAGGAGGAGGAGGAGGAGGAGGAGGAGGAGGAGGAGGAGGAGGAGGAGCTACACGAAGGACGTAACAATTGAGTTCTGTGAATCTGTATAGTGAAGCTGAATGACACAAAGACGAACTGCGAGAGTAGTTTGCAATGACAATATATCAAAAAGGGAAGGAATTTTGTGAACAGACTGCGGTAGACAGAGCATGTTCATGGAATTAATTAGGTTACTTTGACATGGTGTACATGGAAAGCAGAATAGGATGATAGACAGTTTTCTGTTTTAAAGTGTATTCTTTTAGGACAGACAATAAAGTATTTCTGATTTTGATAGAAGACAATCAACATTAAAACAGAGATAGCGTAAGAGGAAATCGAGAGAAAGTCTATGTGCGTGCGAACGAATGGCAGAAGAACTCAACAAGTGGATGGAAACTAGTAATTATGAGAGCAGAAAACATACGCTGAAATAATTCAATAAAATGTCGTCCTTGGTTGCGAACGACACCAGAGAAAAGGAGAGGACGTCTGCTTTGGCGTGTTGTAGAATTAAATTGTTTTTACTATTCTCTAATGTTGTTAAAAAAAACAATAGAGCGCCTCATGTGTCTGATAAGTAGGTTTCGTCGCAGCCACTCCTATATAAACATGTGCATTTGTACATGGCCTCTTATAATAGTTTGTCTCGTAACTTGCAAGCTCCCTATGTGGCTCAACTCGACGTTTAATATATGAAAAAGCTTTTAGTATATAATAGGGATATGATTGTGCACTTTTTTTTATAAAAGCATTAAAATTGGCACACATATAGATTATAATATATAAATTAATTTCAAGCTAGGTACCCATTGCTATCGACATGGCACCTAGTCGCCATCTTTATTTTTTAAATGGCCACCACGAAAATCCATTATTTAGATATATCAGCTTCTAAGCAACATAAAACATGTTCTTGGTATCTAACCCAACATTTCCAGATCAAGGAATCCATTTCTATCTTGTGTAGTATCCAAGAATGAAATATTGAAATTCAAGATGTCTGTCACGGAAATCCATTATCCAGATATCTCAGTTTCTAAGCAACATAAAAACACGTTCTTTGTGTCTAAACCAACATTTTCAGGGTCAAGGAATCCATTTCTGCCATGTGCTATATCCTCAGATGACGGCCATATTGAAACTCAAGATGGTTGCCCTGCGTATGCGTTTTACAAACATGATTTTAGTGCCTTTTGAGGTTGAGGAATCCATATGTGATTCACATATGAATACCTATATATTACTGGTGAAGAGAAATATATCGTTGATTAAGAATGGACAACACAAATGGTTACATTTCGAGTTCACTTCAGCGATATTAAAAACATGCTCAAAGTTGTATTGACAACACGTCTTGAGGTTTACTTAAAACGTATGAATGGACATTTTGTTGTGCAGAAACCACAACATGACAGAAATGGATTCCTTGACCCTGGAAATGTTTAAGTACCAAGATCATATTTCTATGTTGTGTAGAAGCTGATATACATGCCTAACGGATTTTCGTGGCGGCTATTTTTTAAATCAATATAGCGGCTAGGTACTATGTCGATAGCGATGGGTACCTAGCTTTATATGATTCTACATATTATATACTTTTGTGAAAAAGTGCACAATTCGTCAAATTTCTGGCTCTTAACCGCTGTACCATTAGCACAGATGTTGATTATGCACCCACAGTGTCCGCAGTAAATACACCTGTCTTTATATGATATTCTCGGCGTACGTATCTTACCCGCGCATCTATTCAGGTAGTTGTATAAATATTTATGGTACGTCAAGAATTTTAAGTGGTCGGTGTCATCATGTTTTCAGACGAGAAACTGATCTTAATCGCTCGAGGAATGCGCTTGTGTCTTGTCCGGTCGGCTTATTTTTATTATAAGGAGCATTTACTAACGAGGATTCCATTTGCAAAAACGTGAAGTTTTTTGCCAGGCGCCAGCAACACCGCCTGTTGAGCTCGGTGGTTTTAATGGCGATGTCGTCTTTGTATGCAGGCAGCGAAGTCAGACTGACGCCACCTGGTGTCCACAAAAGGCAACTGACACCGCTGTCGGGATGCAGTCAATAACGGCAATCAGTGTCGCAAAACTCGACATGTACAGTACATACGTTAGCGGCGAGTTTATGAAACGACGACGACTTGCGATTTGCATTCGCGTAACGGGAGACGTGTTATTTCGTCGCCTTTAATGTGTGTGCACCCACATTATGCGGCCGACAGTACCACGGCGGGACATTGACAGCCTAATCGCCCGCGAGACGTCACGCTCCACTGACACGATGCCGACTCTCTCCCGTATTGTTCGACGTTTTATTCAGCCCCCGCTGGCTCACTGACTTGCAGCAATGGGCCCCCGCTGACGTCCCCACCTGTAGCAATATGTTATCTTTTTTTCTGCGCGTCTTTTTATACTGCGCCTAATAGCATGCTTGACGTTGCGAGGTTGCTGGTGGTCGCTTGGCACACGGGCTCAGGCCAGAGCCGTCTTTAATTCACTTACTCTTGTCAGCTAGCTTCAGCAGCAGCAACAACTACTAGCATTGCTGCATAAGCTGTTGCTATTGTTATTAGTATTAGTATTATTAACACCGTCATAATCATTACTCATTACTATAATTTTATTGTCGTCGTCACCATCACCACCAACAAAACCTAATCACCATTAACACCACTATTACCAGAACACTTGTGTAATGTATACAGGCAAAGTCCAGATCAGCCCAAATTCCTTCCAGTGCTAAACTAATTATAGAGAATAATATCTCGCAAATGTTATCACAGACATAGACGACGTGCGCGCGCGCGTGTGCGTGTGTGTGTGTGTGTGTGTGTGTGTGTGTGTGTGTGTGTGTGTTGTGCGTGTGCGTGCAAGCGTGCGACCGTGCGGCCGTGCGACCGTGCGTGCGGACATCATTTGTGCTTGTGTGAGGTAGTATGTAGCGTGAGTGAGAGATCGTACTGATCTCCTCGGTTGTCGACATCTCATTGCCGCCACCAGCCTCTACCAGTTCGGTAACTCCCATGTGTCGTGGCGTCTGATTCACGCCTCGCCACAACACCTCGGTCTCATTCCGTCTTTCTCTTGGCGCGGCGGTAAGAAGCCATCGTCCTCAGTGAACAGAAGAATACAACGATACGACGGTTGCTTCGTAGAAATTTTGCGTGGGCATCTAACAAGTGAACCGGACAAGTGCATTAGTGAAGTTGGAATGCATTCACGACCTTAATAGGGGGAGTAGATGCAGACTATGCGACATTTCGGGTGTGGACCATTAATGTGACACTCCCATGTAATTAATGTGATGTTCGTTGGAGAAAAGATAGTCCTAGTCATTGTTATGATAATAATAAAATTGTAAATATTTATGGCGCCATTTGATTATTTTGATGGGTGAAATCTCAAACACTCCCATGTAAATAATGTAATCTTCGTTGAAGACAACATAGTAATTGTTATGATAATAGCAACATTATAAATATTTATGACGTCGTTGTGATTACTTCGATGGGTGAAATCTCAAGAATAACATATACGTATATTCTGATAAGTGTATGCATTAGTTAGGCCCTATTACACAAAGGTGATATAAAATTATTTGTTTTATAACGTGTTCCATGTCCACCGCATGTATTCTATTTTATTTATAATAATAACACTGTTTATTTTATGTAGCACCATATACATAACGTTCATAGCGCTTTACGTAATATTAATACATAAATAGTAACAATTTTACAAACTGAAATATAAGAATAAATAAATTAAGATTGTGGTGCTGTGTAAACAGCAGTAGATTAAATAAGTTAGTCGAAATGTTAACATAAATCAACTCTAATGTTAAAATAAATATTTAAAATGTTCTTTTGGTTATAAAAATAAATAAGATAGATAAAAAAAATTATTAACTTACGAATAGCTTATCCAGCCAATGCCTCTTCTGTCGTCTTCGTCTTTTCTTGCCCGGTACGGTATATGTTGATATGTAGGCGAGAATGGCTCAGGTATACAGAGGTAATATTACTTCTCGGCAGAGGTCCACTAACATTCTCAGCTCATAGATTAAATAAGTTGGCCGAAATGTTAACATAAATCAACTTTCATGTTAAAATTAATATTTAAAATGTTCTTTCGGTTATAAAAATAAATAAGATAGATACAAAAATTATTAACTTACGAATAGCTTATCCAGCCAATGTCTCTTCTGTCGTCTTCGTCTTTTCTTGCCCGGTACGGTATATGTTGATATGTAGGCGAGAATGGCTCAGTTATGCAGAGGTAATATTACTTCTCGGCAGAGGTCCACTAACATTCTCAGCTCACCCCCTCCCCCACTCCACCCCTACCCCCCCCCCCCCCTCCAACCCCTCCCCCAACATTTCCGCCTGGCTGATGCCTCCATTTTGTGTATTTGTGTTATCATAAAATAATGTTCCGTTTCTATTAATTACCCCATAGAAATATGTCTCCTGTTTGGAAGCCACCCCCGACCTATGCAGTTTTGGAAGCTCTGTGTGGATTTAAAAAAACGCTATAAAGTGGTTATTTACCGAAGACTGATTAAATTAACAACATCGTGATACTTGCTCATATAATTGTTGGAACATCTTTTGATATGGATATTTTCAGTTAGATATGTCACTATGTTAGATGTACTGACTTCGAGGCACAGTCGCCTACTAATGGGTCGTTGATGACGTTCTCACAGGCAAAATCGGTGGTTCTGTTAATCGACACTAGGGGACCACAACAATAGTCGCATTTCTAATGCTGAGTCTTAGAGTGGGATGTATTTATTGAATTCCCCACCTGCTTTGACACATGGAACAACACCGGTTGAATATAATGCACATTTTTCTACACAGCAAACACAACAAGGCGAAAACATTGACACAGTGTTCATTTTAACTCTGTACGTGTCTGGACCCGGATCTATCCCAGCGTGCCCGGCACGTCGCGTGCGGCAGCCCACGCGGAATCCGTGTTGTGTTTAACGATTTAAGGCCTCCCATATCTTCTTTATTATAAAGGCCACTCCTTGAAAACTGCTTTACTAATGTGTATTTTGATTAAAAATTAAGGCCGTGCAACATGTTCACATACGTCGAATATGAGTAAAGGTATGATCTAGTTATTCCTTGAATGGCTTGATATTCCAATTTCTTACTTCTTAGTATTTGACATAATTACTTCTTGGTTTTAGAACTTTTTTCGATTTATACATTTCGGCCAGGAGCTCCCAGCAGTCCTTCCCCAGCTTGTGTCACACGACCACTGTCCATGTGACACACCCGTAACGTCATTCTACTGATGAAGACGAAATATACAAATCGAAAAACAAGTTTCTTGAGAAGTAAATATGTCAAAAAATACGATCTAGTTATGTATTTCTCCGCCAGGCAGCGACGAATGGACGAGCGAAGAGCGGAAGTTCGACGCCATCATGCAAGAGTATATGAAGGAGCGCCGGATTCCCGGGGCCTGTGTGGCCATCAGTCGCCATGGCAAGCTGCTCTTGAACAAAGGTATTTTGTTATCGTCTCGCCGATCGGATTTAGACCCGTTGTAGCTACTTCCATTTAGAGTTATTCCTGTTATAGCTACATTTAAAAAATGATCATTCAGAGCTATACAATTTGATGATTAATATGCATATTGCGTCAATTTTACATCTGTTATGGTTAATTGAGCACAACACAGTTTTATGCAACAAGGAATGTTGATTTCATGTGACTTGTGAAATGTTTCGTACATTTGTAGAGGGTACTACTGTATCAATTTAAGTGCCATCTGAAATAGTTAATGCTCCTCCTTGTTGTCCCCTCCTTAATTGTTGAATTAAATAAGGATCTATAACGGGACTATAGTCTGACCTTCAAACTTAAAGAGTAGCTATAACGAGAATTATAAGTAGCTGTAACGGAAAGCAGCTATAACGGGAAGTAGCTATTAGGAAGAACAAATGCGAAACATGTGGTCTCGCTATAGCAGAGGCTATAGCGAGAACATGTTTCTTTCAAGCAATCAGTGGGAACCCGTGTGTGCGTGCGTGTGTGGAAATCGACTAAAGTTGTTTTTCTTTTCTGGAAAGCTATCCTACGTTTTCGACGCACATAGCAGTGATCGGCAGGCACTCTTATCTGACAAAAACTTCCTGTATTATTGTGTACGCGATTTTCAGTGACAAAATAAACAAGTCGGTTATATTTGCATGTCACTATTTATCAGTATCGTAATGTAAGTTGTAATTATTGTCAGCCCCAGGGGTACCCGCTGCTCAAGGCTAGTTCTAAGCTGAAGCGCTTGGAATTGCTTCTACTTTCGGATATGTAAAAAGTCCGAGACGGTATTTACAACCCTCTTTTTGTGTCTCTGCGGAGGCGTCGAAGATATCTATCTGCAAACAAAGTACTACTTTGTGTGTTTGGCATGTAGTAGATAATGACAGACGCATCATTACAAACGAGATCCTTAACTTGGCGGCATTCGAACCCAAATTACTGACAAAGTCAATTATTTTGTTTTGTTGAGAACATCCCGGGACAGCTGTGTCGATGATATCGCGCTAAGCACAATCATTACGGCTGGTTGACTCCAAGTCTGCAATAACAAACACCCACTATCATCACGTCATGCTGGCTTAGAAACTTCGGTCGCTTCTAAAAACTGAACAGTCCTAACCAAGAGTGTTTGGTGACTCGACGATGAAGCAACGAGTGTCAATTTGTATTCAAACTAGTCGTAGTATTGCAAAAGTTGTCTACTAACTATTATTACACACCATGCAATAACACGTAAAGATAAATTCTTATATATTGCGCAAAACCCAGTCCTTGGGATTGTTCAAAGAGCTTTACAATTTACTCCCTGCAGACTTGTTCAATCGAACACCATTTCGAATTCTCTGGGAAGCAGTCAACCACGCTGCAATTAATACACGAAGACTAGTCGTACATAAATATCCACCATTGTCTATAGCCAGGTACGCATTCAGACAGCCGAGTGAACTGGAGAGTGAACGAACTTTCCCAAGGTTCGACACGGTAGCACAGGATTTGAACCCGGGTTCGCTCGGTTGATAGTCCGACGGTCTAGCCACTGCGCCACTGCGATCTAGGGAGCCCTTATGACTTCATAATCGAACATGATGGTGTGGGATTACGTCGGAACTCATTATGTTGGCAGTATTATTATAGCTGTTTGTATTACGTACAGAATGACGAGATACAGTAACTAGAAATAGCTATAAAGGTTTATAACTATTTCTGGTTACTGTAGAACAATTTATTTACATAGATTGCCTTCATTTTTGTTAGCATATACAGTAATCATGTATGTTTTGTTATGAATTACTGGTCGATTGGTTGTAGTTCATATTTCTGTTTCGGCTGACAATAGGTTACGGTCGGGCGGGAGATCGAGGCATCGTCACGCCGTGGTCACTCTTCCGTATCGGCAGCGTGTCCAAGGTTGTGACAGCCATCGGCATAATGAAACTCCACGATGACGGTCGATTGTGCCTAGATGCCAAGGTGTTCGGTCCGCAAGGTAAGTTCTTGTCATCAATTGGAGAGACAGACGGTCGATCAAAGAACAGTAGAAAAACGCCGGCAGAAACCTAACTAGGAACTGTTAGCCTAGCGGATGACATGTGGAAATGGGTGGAATTGTGACTTTAATTGGCACGCATGTAGAGTATGACAACGGTAAATTCGGTTGTGCATCCATTTCTTATCCCCATTGCAGTGGCAGCCATTGTCTAAGATAGCCGTTGTGAAAGAATTCATGACGCATTTCTGTTCTACTTTGAATGTAATGCGTGCTGCAGTACAATAGATCTGTTTCAGCGGCATTCTTAGTGATGTCCAATGTCCCACATCTGTCTCTGTTGCCGTTGCCATAGGTCTTATATGATGTGATGAAATCACCATAATTGATGTTGACTGAATAGACTCAACAATGACCTTAGAAACTAGAACAGTTACGTACGAAGTACGTACAATTAATAAAAACATGTTGATCTTATTCTATCACATTTACGTTCTATTACATGATATGTACTAAGCGTTAATACAAAACTAAAAACATTTCTTTCATAATTGGTTATTGGGCGTAAATTGAAGAAGATTGGGATTGGCGCATACCCAGCTCTCGCGACATCGCTGCTGCGCGTCAACGTAAGTGTCATGAGCTCATGCTTTATTTCTGCCTGACAATCAGACGCGCGACATTTACGTTGTGTCAAATTATCGGCCAGCGGACGCGACGACTTCAAAGACAACGCTGCAACTGACAGAAATGACTGACGGAAGTGACGTTCCGTCGGATACATTCAAGTTAACGAAGTTTCTCTTTATCGTGACTGTTACATTATTCGTCGTTAACAATTACATAACATAACTAAGGTGGTAAAAATTTGAAATCTATATGAGGTAGTCAACAGTTTGCAGGTTGACTTGCAGATTTGTTCCATGGTTTATTCACCGTCTTCAACTGTCAGTCTTGTTCAAAGGTCGATCCATCACAAAATTGGCTGGTTGATTGTCGACATGACAATAGCAATTTTTTTTTTTTATGACGTGATTTTTATGGGGGAAATACAAACATGAATTTGGGTATTCTGGACGTATATATATACAGTTATGAGAACAGTGAAAACCAAAAATATTTTGCAAGTCTATTGTTTATTTTTTAAATGTTTGTTTGTTTGTCTGTTTTACACACTGACAAGACCTATTACTGCACCAGTTGTGCCGTCAAATGAGTAGGTATGCATAAACGAACGAACCTTGCTATGTATTATAAGGGTGGTCTTCGAGATTAAAATATATATTAAAAAGCGTGATCTTTAATATTACTGGCGACGTTCGGATTCCGAGATTTTCCAAAATGCCCCGCGATGATCCGGCCAAATGGATTTCAATATATTTAGGATTGCTCAGAGCGCGCTTTACATTTCACTCTCTGGCTTACGTGTTCAATCGAACACCATCTCGACTTCTCTGGTAAGAATTCAGCCACGTTGCAAGTACTGCGTGAAGACTATTCTTACATAAGTGTCCACCACTGTCTACGGTCAGGTTCATCCATACAGCTGGGTGAATGGGAGGAACGAGGAGTGACCAAACTTGCCTAAGGCTCGAACCGGCAACTCTCGATTGGTGGTCCGATAATTTAACCACTTCGCCATCATGCTCCACCTATTTGATTTACATGGAGGTTTGCGATATAGCTTCCGCCTTTGTAGCACCATCGCTTTCGTCATATTCATCCACAAACTATTTTTATTAACTTAGTTTGACGAGACAATCCCTCGGATTGCACACTCATGCCAGTCATCAACATGCCAACGGCGCTCGCTTGTCGTCAATCCTGTTGTCGATGCCAAACCAACTTACCAATTAAACCCGTGGCCATGACTCGTCATTCTATTAAAGCTGTCAACAAAATCAGTGGAAATGCTGAATCAAGGTCACGTAACCAAAGACTCTGAAGACTCTCGGTGTACCTCGAGAGGACAGTGAGTGGACAAGTACATTTGTGCAAGCAATATCTTTAACGGTAGACTCGTTCCTGAATGTAGGGCAAGGCGTTAGATAATCAGCATTGCAGGCGCGGAATGCTAGTCGCCAGTACGTAGGAAGCATTACGTTACAAGAGGTGAACGAGGTAGGGGAGTTGGCGAAGGCAAGAACACTGGCTAATTACCAGGATGATGACGTAGTCGGAAACAATAACATGCATCTAACAAAATGAATGAGTTCCAACACAAATCAAGCAATAACGAAATATTAGGCTTTGAGGAAGATATTCTTGCAAATAAAAGGAGAGTAAGTGTAACTATAAGTAATTATTAAGCATAATTAGAAAAAGCAGTCACAAGAAATATATATATATAGAAAATATATAGTGATATAGTGAAGTCGACTGTTTCGTTCATTAAATGGTGGCAGAGTAGCACAGTACTGAGGAACGCAGCGCAATATACGTATTCAGCTAATACACACAAGCACACACACACAAACGCACGCACGCACACAAGCACATACACACACGCGCGCGTACACACACTCACACACAGACGCAATTATAATTATTTCATTTACATGTATGGGATCTTATCTTCACGTGTATTTCTGGCAGATATGTTTTCTGTAGTTTTAACCTGTTACGTCTTCCGAAGAACTATGCGGATTGGTGCAGGTGTCGTGTAAACGCCTGGTCTTTTAAAACGCTTAAAACCATACTCGACGATATGACATTTTCGCCAAAAAGATTTTTTTCATAATTGTATAGCTAATGTCTTCTGTTCAGGTCTACTGCGGGAGTTCCGCCCACCACTAGATGGCGACATCCGTCTGCTGTCAATCACCACCAAGCACCTGCTTCAGCACTCGGCCGGCTGGGACCAGAAGGTGGCTGGAGACCCGGTCGTTTGGCGGGGAGTGGCCCGAGCCATGGGGGTCGCTGAACCGGCTGACCAACGGACCATCATCAAGTACATGATGAAGCAACCGCTACAGTTCACACCGGGTGAGCATCTGACACGTGCACGCGACCACGCACTGTTTACACGGTGTTTACATGGTGTTTACACGGTGTTTACACGGTGTTTACACGATATTTCTATCAGCTCGGTTTCGAGTAGAATTATGATGGTGTGAAAAACAGTTATGCATCTACATTGATAGCTTGCGTCGTCGTTTTATCTAAAGGCTTGTCTAGGTGAAGATTGGGACGCAGTTTAATATAGACTTTTTTTTATGTTGTTGTCGTCGTCGTCGTCGTTGTTCACTGTCCTTTCAGCATAGTAATCACAAAGATTGTTGTTACTGCTGCTGGTAATGTTGTTGTTGTCGTCGTCGTCGTCGTCGCTGTTGTTATTGCTGCTGCGGTATCTGTTGTTGTTGTTGTTGATGATGATGATGTTGCTCCTGCTACTGCTGCTGGAGATGATGATGAAGACGATGATGACGATGACGACGGCGACGATGATATGACAACGATGACGACGACGACGATGATGATGATGATGACGACGACGACGACGATGATGATGATGATGATGATGATGACGACGACGACGACGATGATGATGATGATGATGACGACGATGACGACGACGACGATGATGACGATGACGACGACGACGATGATGATGATGATGATGATGACGACGACGATGATGATGATGATGATGTCAAGATATGTGTATGTTGCTGCAGGAACGCGTTTTGCCTACTCCAACTTCGGCTACATCGTGCTGGGCCGGGTGATCGAGAGGATCAGTGGGCTGCCGTACGACGTCTTCATGCGGCAGATACTGTGGGCGGTTGGCATCCACCGGCTCAAGCTCGCTCGTACACGGCAGGAGGACGCGGACCTGTCGGAGGTAGCGGGCCCATCGCAGGCACACACTGACAACAATCACATCAACACAGTCTGATACTCAGTAGCATGTCCTTTGCAGGCAACTAAAGTTAGAGGTATTTCATGTATGGTAGTTCATACCTGCTGTTGCAGGTTCAACACAAATGGAGGATTTCTCCGAATTGGCTTACTGTCTACGCATGTTGTCCTACATACACTGGACACAGTGGAAACGCTTAATATTTAGAAAATGCATAATATATCATAGCATAAATAAGGGGAATACAGTGGGCTGCGTTTAGCGGATTCACGTCGAGCTTGAGCCAGTTGATTATATTAAGCAGTTGATTCTGTTATCCACAAGTATGTTATGTAGAGTCCAATGACTAGTTATTTGAAAGTATTTGTTTAAGAACATCGGATCCAGGCTACATTTTCTGACTGAAGAATAACACAACGTGAAGATTAACGCACGTGAGAGCGCAGTTCTACTAAGATCTGACACCATCCCACGATGAGTAACTAGGTCTTACAGGCAAACGTTGTTTAGGAGATTAACCGAAACCACACTTTCACTTTCTAAATAAATAACTCGACATAACATCCCAAATATCAGCTTGGCGTACTGATAAATCTAACACCGTATTTGTTTACTGTTTAGGTGACTTACTACTCTGACCGGCCCGCGGGCAGCGTGCGATCCGTGTACCCTGGAGACGGCAGAGTCTCTCCTCCATACGGCGGCTTCTGCCTCGAAAACATGGACTCGTCTGGCGGCTGGATCGCATCGGCGTCCGACCTGTTGCGCATGCTCGACTCCCTAAATGGGACGACGCCAGAAGGCGCCAGCGACGGCGGAGTGCTGCAGAAAGAGACGCTGAGTTTGATGCTGAGTCGGCCGGAACATGAGACACGTCGAGCGTGGTACGGCGTCGGCTTCGTCGTGCAAGACGCCGGCGCCACCTGGTGGCACGGCGGAGTCCTTGACGGCTCGACGAGTGTGCTCACGCACGACCGAAGTGGACACGCGTGGACGGTGCTGACCAACACGCGCCTGGCGAGCAATGACATCAACGACTTGATGCGCTACGCTCTCCGCGTCGTCAACCGTCGCGTACGGACTAGTCGTAGCAACAGCTCGCGACCCGTCCGACACCAGGAGACACAACAGCCGGACGCCGTGTCTGCCGACGGACGCAACCTCGTCGTCACCCGGGTTCCGCAGGAGAAGATGCGTCACGTGATCAAGGAGTTTTCCGCGAGGCAGTACCGTCTGACGTGGTTGGACGTACACAAGGAACACGGGGATGTGTTCTTCAACACGGTATGGACGAAAAACGACGGAACAAAATGGCGGGCGTTCGTCGGGATGACGTCGGCAAAATACCGGCGAAAATTCCGGATACGAGAATCGAAAGGATACCGCCTTTCTCATGTTGCGAGTTACGTTTATAGGCGTAGACTGCGCTACGCTGTGATATTCGTGCGTGACTCGTGGCCAGAATGGGTCACATACATTGGGTACAGCCCACAGAGACACAAAGAACAGTTCTTTAAATATCTAAGTGAAGGTTATCGCCTCGTCGTCCAGTCTGTGACACTCTACAGACGCAAGTTGTACGTGTCGGCAATATACGACAAACTAAACGTCGGCGAATTTAGGGTACGGATGGGGTTAACGCCAGAACAGTATAAAGCCGAATTCAAAAAGCAAGTCCAACGCGGACGCGGTCTGACCTATGTCCAGGCGTACAAATACAGGGGGCTGGTGAAGTTCAGCGCCATTTGGTGCACACAGCGCACGAAAGCGTGGGCTGCCAGTCAGGATATGACGAAATACGCCTTAATGGATCGGCTCCACCAGTACGCGGCGGCCAACATCCCGTTGCACTGCATCACGGGATACCATGATGGAAATCTAGTCAACTTTGCCGCGCTCTGGAGATGACTGCACATACGTTTTGTTCGCAGTTGCAAATATTAAAAAACACACACGATTGAATGCATGTAATATAATTTACGTTTAATACAGGAAATTAGCATTTGGCTTATTTATTTAAAGTAATTTATCAGCGCGGCCTTGGTAGGTTTCAGGTCTTTTAGGTAGGCACTACTTACAGAGGTGATGTTTACTGTTCAACAAATGTAAATAATTATATGTTTATAAAATGTATTTTATACAATTAATGAGGATTGTTGTATCATAGCTTTGTAACAGGTGAAACGATGCATGTATTACACGCAGCCGTAGAAAGTACTTATTCAAAAACAAAGATAGACAATATTTTGGTTATATACGTGTGCCTTTAATCTTGATTAAAATAACAGCCTACCACAATTTAGATAGAGCCCATCACATCGTTTAGAAAAATACTGTTCGGAACACAGCAGGGCACTGTGACAAGGTGGCGCTGAGAACGCTGAGAACGCCGGAAGTCCTCATGTCACGTGCCTTACACATCATGCAGATAAACTGCAAGATAATGTATTCATTTCACCAACCATAGACTGCACATTACAATATGTGTCAAAAGACGCCTTTCAATTAATTTAACTGCGCGTTTAATGTTTCGTGTTTCATAAAATAGTTTGTATTACACCGTGGGCAGGATGCCATATCGTTCAGCCGATCATAACTTATTTGTAATAACTTCAGCGCAATTGTACAAAAGACTGTTTTCTCGCGCTACCTGGATGACAGCAAGAGGTAGCTAATAATAGGGAATGATACCACCGCACACCTGCACACGCACACACGCACACGCACACACACACACACACATTCGCATATCCACATACCTACACCTACACGTACGCACGCATGCAGACAAACACGGCAGACAGGTAGGCATGCGTGCAGGCAGGCAGGCACGAGTTGAGAGAGAGAGAGAGAGAGAGTGAGTGAGTGAGTGAGTGAGTGAGTGAGTGAGTGAGTGAGTGAGTGAGTGAGTGAGTGAGTGAGTGAGTGAGTGAGTGAGTGAGTGAGTGAGTGAGTGAGTGAGTGAGTGAGTGAGTGAGTGAGTGAGTGAGTGAGTGAGTGAGTGAGTGAGTGAGTGAGTGAGTGAGTGAGTGAGTGAGTGAGTGAGTGAGCGAGCGAGCGAGAGAGAGGGCGACACAGACAGATTGACTGACAGGCAGACAGACAGACATGCAGACGTGCAGAAGTGCAGACGTGCAGACGTGCAGACGTGCAGACGTGCAGACGTACAGACATACATACATACATACATACATACACAAAAACACGGAGACACGGAGACACGGAGACACGGAGGCGCGTGGGTCGAAGTAGAAGGGAGGGAGGCAAGCAGGGATGCAGAGGGGAGGGATAGACAAACAGACACAGATCTGACTGAATGACCGACCGACCGACCGACCGACCGACCGACCGACCGACCGACCGACCGACCGACCGACCGACCGACCGACCGACCGACCGACCGACAGACCGACCGACCGACCGACCGACCGACCGACCGACTGATTGACAAAGATAACCGGTCAACAGACAGAACTGTTCAGAAGAAGGACCTTAATATATGCGGTGACAAGTTCGCTCCGTCGCACTCAACGAAACTACGCGCGGCATGTTTTGATGAACGGTTCTTTTCAAAAGATGTGGTTGCCTAATTACGTGTCTTGTAGTTATCGTAATGTGATCGAAGAGATTCTGCACCGTCAATCATTGTCACAACCTATGCTCTTTACGTAGAGCCTATATTGTAGCCTCTCCTAAAACAAGACTCCCATTATAACTTCCCAGAGGTAACTGACGGATACTCGTCACCCTGAGGCACCTGGCTAATTAGATGGGGAATCTCGGAGCAGCGTGGGGCGCAGAGGTGCTGTGTGCATGACCCACTAGCATGTGGACACGCTCTGCCACTGTTACCAACCCATGTCTCAGCTATGGGCAACTAGCAACTACTGCCTTGTGGTTAGGCTCTTGAGTCAAAGGCTGAAGGAGTAAACCCTGACAGAAAATCTGGTTTGGAATCCACAGGCGGTTTGTGTACTTCCTTCGCACACTCCGGCACCCCCTGCAACCTACCTGTTGCTGGACTATCAGCCATGCTTTTCCTTCAGAGTACGGCACATTGGATCGAGAGAAATGTCTTGGCTTTAAATCTCCTAACATCGAGTCACATGGACAAACCAGGAGCACTTGTTACTGCCCTGGGATTAGCTGCATTATTCTTTCAACAGAGTGACCATATTTCACAGAGATAGAGGCAGTTGTTGATAAACTATCAAATAGCAAAGCCTCTGGTCGAGAAGCAAAAACTTATTAAAGCGATTCTTTGTAAGCTAATATTATACATTCGAGATGTACTGTATCAAAACGTGATAATTTCCCATAAGTACTTTCTCTGTTATTTATGTATTGCATGTTTATGCATAATTTGGGTGTTATCTGCGCAAAAAGCGGATAAATAATTGTGTTTACGCGAATCATTTTGAGCAGTCGGTGCGGGTTTGGTCTGTGTCTACAGGTCTTGCATTTCCAGTCAGCCGTTTTTGAAAAGTCCCCGTTTTTCCACTTATTTGAACCGAAACATGAAAATGTGAGATTGTTTCTAATGGTACAGCTACGATTGTTAGTAAACCTGGCTGGCATGTCATCATTCAATGTAAAAGTTTTAGGTTTGATAAAAAGTACACAATAGTGTTGCCATGGAATTTTGCAATGCACGGACTTTGGACACTAGCAGATCTGCACTCTAGTTTATTTTTGACATATTACTTTACTGTTACTGTACACTTTTCGCGAGAATGGCCCATATGTATATATATACAACATTAATTATTACAGCAAGAATAAAAGAAAACATACAGCGCATTCTGGATAAGGTCGAACCTCCAAGAGCCCAAGACAATACTGATAAGTGGAATTTCTGATAACTTTCTAGTTAGCAAAATTCCATGCCCATGGCAACACTATTTTGTACTTTTTTTATCAAACGTAAAACTTTTACATTGAATGATGACATGCCATCCAGGTTTACTAACAATCGTAGCTGTAGCATTAGAAACAATCTCAAATCTTCATGTTTCGGTTCAAATAAGTAAGGGAAGCGGGGACTTTTCAAAAACGGCTGACTGGAAACGCAAGACCCGTAGACACAAACCAAACTCGCACCGACTGTTGTCGTCGCCATCTCCGTCCCCTTATTGGGATTTACGCCCAGGATCGAGGAAAAAGACTGACTGAACTTAGCAAAAATCCAATTATGTGAGTTCGAGTTATCTGGAGTGCACTGCATATGACAAATGCATACAGGTAATTATGTAGAAGCAAATTAAAAGTTGGCCAAAGTAATGGATTGGGATTTTAGTCTGACTGTATCAGCATAACAAGGTTCTCTTGTATTTCTTTTCCATTTAAACAGCTGTAAACTTGGTGTGGTGATAAGTCCCATAATCTAATATCTAAACTGAATTAGTATGCAGTATTGAATTAGTTAACGCATATTTAGGCTCAGTTTCCTAAATTCAACTTTATTTATTTGCAGGAACATTTTGACCATCAACAGTTTGAAAATAGCTTATGTAAACAGAGAAGCCCTTTTCGCGGTCCTGAAGGAAGTTGGGTGTCCACCAGTACTATTCAGTCTTATCCAAGCCTTCCACAATAACATGCAAGGCTCAGTTCAGGCTGATAGATTTGTAGCTGAACTATGGTGTGAAGCCGGCATGTGTTATGGCCCCGACGCTTCTTGGAATATTTTGTCTCCATTCTACTCAAAGAAGCTACGAAAATGCCAACATTGCCCATCCGAGAGTGGGTGTGAGGAACCAGGCTTGACGCAAACATCTTTTCAACGTCACGCTTGAAGGCCAAGACAAAAACAACAGCACTTCACGTGTGCGAGGCCCTCTATGCTGATGATGATGCCTTCTGCTCCCATTCCGAGGAACAGTTACAACTAATCTTGAACAGCTTCGCAAATGCTTGCACAATTTTGGCCACAAAATCAACAACAAAAAGACTGTCACCATGAGCCATGGGAATCAAGAAGCCGAAATCACTGTGAGGTGAACCCATCGAAATTGTGGATAATTTCTCCTACTTAAGCTCTATAATGTCTAAAACTTTACACTTGACAATACTACTACTACTACTTACTACTACTACTACTACTACTACTTACTACTACTACTACTACTACTACTACTTACTACTACTACTACTACTACTTACTACTACTACTTACTACTACTACTACTACTACTACTTACTACTACTACTACTTACTACTACTACTACTACTACTACTACTACTACTACTACTACTTACTACTACTACTACTACTACTGCTACTACTACTATTATTACTATTACATCTACTACTTACTACTACTATTACTACTACCACTACTACTTACTACTACTACTACTTACTACTAATACTACTACTTACTACTACTACTACTTATTACTACTACTACTGCTATTAATACTACTATTACTACTAGTACTTACTAGTACTTACTACTACTACTACTACTACTACTACTACTACTACTTACTACGACTACTACTGCTACTAATACTACTATTACTACTACTACTTACTACTACTACTACTTATTACTACTACTACGACTTACTACTACTACTATTTACTACTACTACTACTGCTACTAATACTACTATTACTACTTACTACTACCTACTACTACTACTACAACTACTACTACAACTACTACTACTTACTACTACTACTACTTACTACTACTGCTACTAATACTACTATTACTACTACTATTACTACTACTTACTACTACTACTACTACTACTACTACTTACTACTACTGCTACTACTACTACTACTACTATATTGTATGTTCGTCTAAGCAACTGGATTAATTATATTAACGGCTTACTCTTATACGAACACCTATCCAGAAACGACCACCTAGTTCTGATTTACTTGTGGTTCCTATTATGGCCTATCAACATTTGAACTATTGCGTTTTTGTTTTACAGCGCCGACTCTTTAGAATTGGCGCCCTCTTAGTGTTAAATCAGTTGAACGTATTATACAATGCCGTCTTTATAGCTTGTTTACGCTCCTTAGATCCATGCTTATACATCTATTCTCTCTTTTGACAACTTTAATACTGTTGGTCGTTTATGAGATTGACCAACCTTGTTGTCTTGATGCGTCTCTAATCACGATTACAACCTTGCGTCTCTCGATTTTTTTTACATTTTGCCAATTAATGTCCTGTGGTGCACATCTGTTAAGCAGTGTCAATCAATCAATCAATGTGTTTATTTTCTAACACAGATAATACAAATTATAGTAACAAAAACAGTTTAATGTTAGAAAAATGTGTGAATGTCATGTGGTGCACTTCTATTGCATGTTGTGATTTGTAAATTTCCCGTGGTGCATACCTATTAGGCAGGGGTGTACACCCCGAGAAATCCATTAGCAAGATGTAAAAAAAACATTAACAAAATAATTATTTATGTGCTTAAAAAATGCTGCTTATTGTTGGTTAAACGCCTGATATTTTGGGATAATTCAGCTTCCACCATTCCAAGTAACAGTACGATTACCGGAAGCGACACGTAATGACGTCACAGATTCGTACGTTGGATACGGTATAAGGAGGACTTAGGATGGAATAAGATCTATCGCGGAATGGGACGAAGTCTGTAACGTAGACTCATCATGGGAAGTCTCTGAGAACGAAGATAATGTTTGTATGTCACGGTTGATTGTGGATCCTGGGGTGACTCACGAGCCCAATACTTGATCCGCAGCTGTTAGAACAATGAGGCAGGAGGTTTCGGGTGGAAGTGAGGCTTGCAGGTGTCTTCTGACTTCTCAGCCGCTGTCATTCGAAGTACAGTTGACCGCAATAGGCGTTTTGGAGTCGAAATGTTTCTACCGGTCGACTCGGGTTCTTTGACCAAGACTCAGTTCGAGAAGAGGAGTTGTCGGGCCACAGGAGCCGCGTATTCTGATACGATACAGTGGCCAGTCATACGAAGTTGATTCTGTAATCGTTCTTGATGGGCGTCGGCCGTTCGCTGCAGGCCGCTGCTGATAACCCTTTGCATGTAGCTAGTTGACAACTTTCAGCGCGTTGGAGCTGTTGACAAACGTTAGCGCGCAGTCGTTGTTTGGAATCTTTAGCGTGTAACCGCTGTTGTCAACCTTTAGCATGTACCCGCCGTTGACAACATTTAGCGTGCAACCGCTGTTGTCAACCCTTAGCGTGTAGATGCTGTTGCCAACATTTAGCGTGTAGCCGCTGTTGCCGACATTTATCGTGTAGTCGCTTTTGCCAATTAACCTTTAGCGTGTAGCCGCTGTTGCCAACCTTTAGCGTGTAGCCGTTTCTGCCAACATTTAGCGTGTAGCCGCTTTTGCTAACACTTAGCGTGTAGATGCCGTTGCCAGCCTTTAGCGTGTAGCCGCTGTTGCCAACATTTAGCTTGTTTGTGTGTGCGTGCGTACGTGTGCGTGCGTGCGTTGTGTGCATTGTGTGCGTACATGAGTGAGTACGCACGAGTGCATCTGTAACGGTGTGTGTGTGTGTGTGTGTGTGTGTGTGTGTGTGTGTGTGTGTGTGTGTGTGTGCTCGTGCGTGTGTGCGTGCGTATGTGCGTACGCGCGTGTGTATTTGCGCATAAGTAAGAACACAAGTATGTATCTGTGTGCAAAAAAACTGTGGAATTAGGCCTAAGTAAGTATGAGTGTATACATGTGAGTATGCATGTGTGCGTGTATGCATGCATGCGCACACAAATGCGTGTATGCATGTACGCGTGTATTTATTTATGGAAATGTGTGGTTGCATGCATTCATGTGTGTGTGTGTGTGTGTGTGTGTGTGTGTGTGTGTGTGTGTGTGTGTGTGTGTGTGTGTGTGCGCGTGCGTGTGTGTGTGTTTGTGTGTGCGTGTGTATATGTATTGAATTGAACTGAATTTATTTAAACAGTGGAACATTGAAAAATATAGTTAAGCATTGAACAATAAGAAAATGTTGAATGGAAATGCAAGAATAAATATAATATTATAAATAGCATTCCTCATACTATACAATTGCACTGGTACAATACATATACAATATATAACTTAAAAAAATTAAGTTAGATTTAAACTACCTATATCCAAAAATGTTTCACCCTATTCAGTATAGATACATTTTTCGAAATTTTACTTTTTATGTGGCTAATGTGTTCATTCCACTTTAAATGGGAATCAATGTGTACACCAATAAATTTGGTAACATAGACTCTATTAATGTTCTTACCATTAATACTGACCATGTGGTTGTTTTCATTTTGTTTATTACCAAAAATCATAAAATTAGTTTGGGCTATATTTAGGGAAAGCTTATTAACTTGAAACCATCTGTATAATTTGTCTAATTCTGTTGATACTGTTTCACACACTTGTGACAGATTGTCACCTGAATAAAAGAAATCCCAGTATCATCAGAAAAGACAATTAATTTAATTAACAATGAGACATTACACATATGATTAATTATAATAAACAACGCAGGAGCTAATATTGAACCCTGCGGAACTCCAGTTACTCCACATGTAACATTCATGCATTCTGAAGTTGTATCATTAATACAAACAATGTACGTATGCATGTATGTATGTATGTATGTATGTATATATATATATATGTATGTATGTATGTATGCATGTATGTATGTGTGTATGTATACATGCATGTATGTGTGTATAGTTCTTATTGTGTGTGCGCGCGCGCGTGTGTGTGTGGTTTGCGTATGTGCGTGAGTGTGCGTTTGCATGCGACTGTTTGTATGTGTGTATCCGTGTGTTTGTTTGTGCGCGTGTATGTGTGTGTGTGTGTGTGTGTGTGCGTGCGCGCGTGTGTGTGTGTGTGTGCGTCGCCGTGTATGCCAGCGTACGCGAGTGCGTGCATGCGAGTAAGTGAATCGTTGCGCGCGCGTGTGAATGTGTGTACGCGCATACGAGCGTGCGTGGTGAGTGCATGTGTAAAGATATGTGTGTGTATGTGTGTAGTGCATGTATGTACGTGTGCACGTATGTGTGTATCCTATGACATGTTATGTAAGTATAATGTTACGTTGGTAAGTCATGTATGGGCGTACCTGTGTGCGTGCATGCGAGCGTGCCTGCGTGCGTGCGAGTGTGTAAATGTTCGTATGTACATTATATATGTTATAAATTAAAGGTGCGCACAGCTGGACATTCTTCAACAAAATGTTAAATTGATTAGTAAAGCCATTCCATATGTATTTCTTATGCATGTAATCGTCTGCAATATGTAACAGCACGATAAATAACACAAACATTGTTTACTACACATTTCATTAGAACCAATGGCGCCCTTCCGTGTTTATATGATGCAGGGCACATCGCGATTTTACGGCCTGACGTTGGTAATGTTTACATCCTAGATACATAAATAGTACGCCAAATGCATTCCGCTGCAATATGGATAATGTGTAAACCTAAAAAGGTGGTGTAACTAATGTTAAATAAACTGACCGGTGACACGGGTAGGCCCAGTAATAGTGGCGCCAGAGAGTGGACAGTGAACAAGCTAAGCCTAGCCAGTGTACAGTGGCGCCGCGTACTAGTCATGAGTTGTGGTAAATCACCGGAAATGCGGGATGATTCGTATCTGACCAATCAGAGTGCAAGAGATAGAATGACTCTAATTTTAAACGTAAAACGTAACCTATTTACAAGTCTCTGAAAAATACTGGTAAGTTTATTAGAAATATCACGATATATAATTAGATCATATTTCATAATAGCATAACGGCATTACAATATTATACTGAGTAACGGCTGTCATACGAGTATGATTCAGTCCGATTCAAAACAACAATGTGAACCACACTGACACTGGACTGGTCCCTGGAAATAAATGGAAACACTTTCGTGTGCAATCCATCAATTTAAGTGCATATGTCTGTACAGTATATACTATGTACTTGAATTGAATTAAATCCATTAATCAAACAAAGTTTAGACGGCGAAGCCAAACAAACATGCCTCATAAATTAAAAGACAATCATTCAGTCATTGCCTGGCAGTGCCAGTCAACTGACGATTACCGTGCCAGTTGCCCAGTGACGGTGATGCCAGTAATTTGTGTGATGGCGATGCCACTTACTGACATTGCAACGATCTTGAAAACGGTGCAAACTTAACCTTGGGCTACGCTTAGCCTAGGCTTGTCCTGGGTCAAACTGGGACCTGCAAGTGGAACTGCACCCCCCCTCCAGTCCAGCACTTGGGCCTTGCCTTGACTCGAGTTGAGCCGAGGATCACGACACAAGACACAACAAAACCTCCAACGACACCCATAACATTGTTTACACATTGCATGAACTGGCTCTTGCAAAGCCTTGTCCTTGACTTGAGACCTCCAAGTTCTGCACCCTCCTGGGCATGAGAACAAAGAAGTTGAGGCTCATCAAAAGGCAAAACTACAACTTAAGACAAGTTTTATATACAGACCTACAATCAGTGACTGTGAAGATCCCACACAGACTCAGTCACAGACCCCTGATGGGGCATGGTCTAACCAACTCACTCACTTGAACTGGTAAAGGTAAGTTCTTTTATAGCACAGAATGCAGTTGTTATGACTGCTCAAAGCACTTTACACTTGACTCCCTGGCAAACCTGTTCAGTCAAACACCATCTTGAGTTCTCAACTTCTCTTGGAAACGTTGGTTCAAACATGGACTCTGATGGCAGGAGCTGCTTCTCGATTAGGCATGTGAGTAGGCAGTGTGTACAACAACAGCCATACCAATGGGACATTACGATTGCTGTCAATATCATTAGGCTGTTAGGGCTATAATGTAGTCTACTTAATATACAGATCTCCAAAGTTTCTTGAAAGGTAACTATGTACACTACTTATCAACAAGCTAAAATTAATATAACCTACTGAGACTGATAGCAAGCATCATAGTAGTTTCAACATAATTGTATGATATGAAGTTACTGTGACGTTCTGTTCCTACAGTGAGGGATGATGACATCAAATGATCCTGTTGAGAAACTACAAAAGCAGCTGTATAGCCTTGGCATGTCTGCATCAGGCAACCTCGGCCAGTCAGTGGCTCCAGCCACTCCAATCGAACCAAAGGACACTTCTGCGAATGTTACTGGTGAAATAACAGGTGGGTTTTGGGGCAGTTTTTGTTCAGCAGTCTGAATTTGCAAATACAACTGTGTAAAGTGTTGTTCTTTTTACTTGAAATGTAGTGGAATAATGCATTTAGAGACAAACTGCAAAATTATTTTGGGCTTTTTATCATTATGTGCAACTTTTTAAATATATGTTCACCATTTACTAAATGTGCTTGCACTGAAGCAAATGATCAATCTGTTGGCAGTACTATGTTTTCCTTTAGGATGTGCCTTGTTTTACCAATTCACCTTCATAAGCTCTCATGTGTGTATTTTTGTCAGCTCATGCGAGGTGGCTGCAGTCAATCCAAGCAAGTGGCAACGCGCCTGAAGACTGGCTGCAGTTTACCGAATTCATGCGATGCAATGCAAGATTCAAGGACGACACACTCTGTCTTACATTCCTGTCTCGACTCTATGCAAAAGCCATTAGGGTGGGTAACCGTGTCATTAGGTTGAGTGACTGTACCATTAGGGTGGGTGACCTTGCCATCAGGGTGGGTGACAGTGATGTAAAAATGTCATATGACTAGTAAAAATGGCCATCCTCTGGATGGTGCTACATACACAGACAAGGTGCAGAAGACGGTTTTCCAAAATATTCGTACATGACATTTGTTATAATGTAAATGCGAGCATTTTTTTCAGAATGTAAGTTAAAAATGTACCCAATGATTGGCGGTGTCAGAAGAGTTGCATATATGTATAATGTTGTATACAATCGATTATCATTAGTCTAACATCTGGTACCAACTGTAAAACTGGGAAGAACCCTTTACCAATGGGGAATTTATTTTTAAAAGCGATTCTTTTTGCAGAGGGTTGTAGATTAATAAGTGAATATTTGGCACCCGAGATGCAATACGTTAACACACGCAAACTAGAGCTCAGTTACACTGGTAGTTCTAAAGATTGACCAGCCTATTGCCTTGATGCTCATTTGAGTGTGGTTTCCAAGGATTTAGGCGCAAAAGAAGTTGCCTTATTATGACCCCACAGACAACAGTCATATAATTTAGATTTGGTACGCTCTCGTTCATCTGTCGTTCACACGAACAAAACTTAACTTAGCAAAACTACAAAATCTCCAAATTAGTTGTGTATATATCTTAGTGGGTGTTTTATGTTAGACATGATGTGTATGTGATGCTTAATGCTAATTGTTTATTGGTTCTTGAAAGTCCTTTGAATATGACCTGTGCGTCAGTAAATGGATTGTGCTTTGTCTGATTTTCTCACAGACTTCATATAATTCCACCTGACCTTGTAACATTGTCATACAGTTACCTGATGATCTCTTGATGTATACAGGGCATCCCAAATGATGTGGCCAAAGACAACGTCAGCTACGTTCAGCTCCTCATCAACTTTGCAAAGCTGAAATGGTAGGTTGGACTTCACATCACTTTCCGTACTTTATAATAAATATTTAATACAAACATGAGCTGCATACACTTTGTTTGTGTAATAGAACTCGTCTAGAAAACAGACATGGTTGCACTTTAGTGATGTATGTGAATTCAAATTTGCAGAATTCCTTGCAGAATTTGATCGCATTTTACTAAATATACAGTGAACCTAACTAGTTAAGTCACCATCGGTGCTGAAATAACCTTACCTGCTGCGAATAGCAAGGTGACTATATTTGCAGAACTATTATTCTCCTTTAAATTTATTGTTACAGAACTAACTAAGCACTGATCTAGGGTGATCATAACTGCACACGTCTGTACTGTGTAGAGATGATCATCGTCAAGTTAGGTTCTGTTGCATTCAAACATCTCACTAAATGCATCATCTATTATTTATTGTCATGTCTGTTGTAGTTTGAACAGTGCGGAGGAGGCGCGAGAGATGTTCTCCCATGCCCGTCACTACGGCAGAGGTGTCGCGCTGGCTTATGTTGCATCCGCGCAGTTTGAACTCACTCAAGGTGTAATTTCTACGTGTTTCAATTCTATCCATAACGTCACATTGATGCAAGGCTGGAGTACTTATTAGATGTGTAATTGTAATCAAGTCTTATTAAAAACAGTAATTTATTTGAATCATAATGATCAATTTGTATCCGTCTACTATACGGTATGAACCCTAAAACCGCTAAGAATCCTCAACCAATGGGGAATTTCAAAAATAATAAAGGTGTTCTTTTCTTCCAAAGCAGTGTAGCTTAATCCCTGAAAGTTTGTTGCCCGATATTAACAAACCCGCCAACATGCATGCACACGCCTTAACCACATACATACATTCACATACAGACATACACACACTCAGACACATGCACGCACGCTACCTCAATTTTAGTTCGATTTTTTTCTATATTCTGATGTGTTTCTTGATTCCTGTAATGATGTGATTGTAATGTGTGTTGCTAGGCAACCGCAGCAAGGCCATGCGATTCCTCCAGAAGGGCCAGGAGGTAGACGCCATGCCAAGGGAGCTCCTTAATGAGGCTCTCAGAAGTCTGAAGGCAGGACAGACGGACCTCTCTCTCCCACCACCATCTACTGGTGACAGTGAGTGGCACGATTACTTAAATAAATCCAACAGTCTTGCTATATGGATTCATTTGTGACTGTTTACTCAGAGAAGTTGAGACGGCGTTCGGAAAACGTAACAGTGTACTAGCATAGACATTTTCACATTGAACGTCATGAAGTCATCAGCTTGTAATAGTCACAGTCTACTCACAGATTCTGGACATGTTTCACTCTGTGTATGTTCTCATAAAAGGAATGGTTCTGTAAAAGTTTGAAACAAATCTGCGTTCGATATTTGTCTTACACCCAACTGAATGAAGCAGGTCGATTGTAACCATGCATGTGATATGAGTGTGTAACGAGTGTGTCCTTGATACGCAGTGAGAGGCACAGATAATGGTTTGAACACGGTATGATATGAGTGTGTAATGAGTGTGTCCTTGGTACGCAGTGAGAGTCGCAGATAATGGTGAGAACACGGTGTGATATGAGTGTGTAACGAGTGTGTCCTTGGTACGCAGTGAGAGTCGCAGATAATGGTGAGAACACGGTGTGATATGAGTGTGTAACGAGTGTGTCCTTGGTACGCAGTGAGAGTCGCAGATAATGGTGAGAACACAGTGTGATATGAGTGTGTAACGAGTGTGTCCTTGGTACGCAGTGAAAGACACAGATAATGGTGAGAACACAGTGTGATATGAGTGTGTAATGAGTGTGTCCTTGGTACGCAGTGAGAGTCGCAGATAATGGTGAGAACACGGTGTGATATGAGTGTGTAACGAGTGTGTCCTTGGTACGCAGTGAGAGTCGCAGATAATGGTGAGAACACGGTGTGATATGAGTGTGTAACGAGTGTGTCCTTGGTACGCAGTGAGAGTCGCAGATAATGGTGAGAACACAGTGTGATATGAGTGTGTAACGAGTGTGTCCTTGGTACGCAGTGAAAGACACAGATAATGGTGAGAACACAGTGTGATATGAGTGTGTAATGAGTGTGTCCTTGGTACGCAGTGAGAGTCGCAGATAATGGTGAGAACACGGTGTGATATGAGTGTGTAACGAGTGTGTCCTTGGTACGCAGTGAGAGGCACAGATAATGGTGAGAACACGGTGTGATATGAGTGTGTAACGAGTGTGTCCTTGGTACGCAGTGAGAGTCGCAGATAATGGTGAGAACACGGTGTGATATGAGTGTGTAACGAGTGTGTCCTTGGTACGCAGTGAGAGTCGCAGATAATGGTGAGAACACAGTGTGATATGAGTGTGTAACGAGTGTGTCCTTGGTACGCAGTGAAAGACACAGATAATGGTGAGAACACAGTGTGATATGAGTGTGTAATGAGTGTGTCGTTGGTACGCAGTGAGAGGCACAGATAATGGTTTGAACACGGTATGATATGAGTGTGTAACGAGTGTGTCGTTGGTACGCAGTGAGAGACACAGATAATGGTGAGAACACGGTGTGATATGAGTGTGTAACGAGTGTGTCGTTGGTACGCAGTGAGAGTCGCAGATAATGGTGAGAACACTGTGTGATATGAGTGTGTAACGAGTGTGTCCTTGGTACGCAGTGAGAGGCACAGATAATGGTGAGAACACAGTGTGATATGAGTGTGTAATGAGTGTGTCGTTGGTACGCAGTGAGAGTCGCAGATAATGGTGAGAACACTGTGTGATATGAGTGTGTAACGAGTGTGTCGTTGGTACGCAGTGAGAGACACAGATAATGGTTTGAACACGGTGTGATATGAGTGTGTAACGAGTGTGTCCTTGGTACGCAGTGAGAGACACAGATAATGGTGAGAACACGGTGTGATATGAGTGTGTAACGAGTGTGTCCTTGGTACGCAGTGAGAGGCACAGATAATGGTGAGAACAAGGAGAACATATACACTGTCAACAACCACTCCTCCAGCTACCAGACTGACCACAGCCGACCACCTGGCTACAGCAAGGATGACCACTACCATCCCCCTGATCAGGTGGTCAGTGATGTGTCCAGCAGCCTCAGGAAGGTCACGTGTCCTTCTGCCCAGTCTGGCGTCAGTCGGGGTACACCATTCACACTGTCCAGTGAACGTCCGGCGAAGTCTGCTGACCACACAGTGGGGTTGGGGTTAAAACTGGCCAGAATCCCGTCTCCAGCATCAACACCGACCCCCGCGTCACAGTCGGTCAGTTCAACAGACGACGTCAGGGCTCTGCTCCAACCAAGGTACAGTGAATGTTGTTGATCCTCCTGATTTCTACATCTCGTCACAACATTATTCATGTACGTTTAGGTCTCCGTTATAATGCCTGATTACCTGTATCGTTGGTATTTCAAAATACACCTTTGCACATTGTGTGCAGCTACAAGTCAGTGGTGTAGTAACTCAAGTAATCAGACAAGGATGCCTGCCGCATCTGATTACTTCTGCTACTACACCATTTTTGTATTAAATAAATCACCCACATTGAATCTGATTACAGCAGAATGCAGGTCACATCGGCTCCATTTGATATTGATCTCCCACCCCTTATAGTGTTAGCCAATTCGAAGTTGTGGCCAATGTTCTGCATTATTCCTATCAGTTGTATAATAAAAAATAATTTGTTGTTATTATTTCTATTGTTACACCGTCAGCTCTCAGTTGTTTATTTTTGTGACAGCCTTTACCACTGCCACAGCAATGTTCACTAAGTCAATACATTGAGCAGTTTTGACGGATTACTGTTTTAATATGCACTAATTCCTTTATTTATGTGTGTATCGTTACCTTTGTAGGTTTAAGCAGAATTTGAGCATGACAACACCAAAGAACCCCCAGACCCTGTTGTCATCAGGAAGCAATGTGAGAACAAGACCATCTGAACGGGCTGAGATTAACTATGACGACGGCACTGTCAGTTTTAGCAGCGCCAAGAAAGTCTCTAGGTTAGTAGACATGATCAGTATACTGATGGCAACTACAGGAAAAGATCGTTTGAACAAATAATTTTCCATAAGATATTCACATTCTCAATCTCTACCATAATCACATTTGTGGAAACAAACTATTTAAAAAGTTCCTTGAATGTAATGATGATCTGGTTTCTTGGTTATTCTTGATATATTTACCTCTCAAGAAGCTTTTTTGTTTTTCTTCCGTATAATTTTGTTTCTGTATTTTAAAAGTTGTTTTGAGTAAAGTACTTATAATTCAAAATTGGCGAAATTGCATTAAAGTGAAGACATGCTAGCACAAATAATCACGTTATGTATGATAATAATATCTTGTTGGTACATAACAAATTTCAGTCGAGATAATGTTTTATTGGACATGTCTGCAAAAGAAGTGTACCATGATTTGAGCAGTCCCAAGAACTGGATGCTATATAAGAAATTACCTTTATTCCTGAGGTATCATGGCTCAAAATTCCCCTTGTCCATTAGCCCGAGACAATTGGATTTGCCACCAGACAAGGGAAATTGCTACTACTTGTTGTCTGTGGGACAACCTAGCTGTTTACAGCCAGGACGACTAGAAAATTAGTACTAAGTTGTCCGTTCTATAAAACATCTGTCATATGTTAAAGAAACACAAAATAAACTGCAAGAAATACAGCTAACACCGTCTGCCATTTTGAAAATGAAAGCCATAGTCACCATTGTGAGGCGCCACCATTTGCCACTGAATCGGCCAGCGTTAGCGCGACTATGTCTATGATGCGTAGTCTGTAGACTTCAAAATATAAGAGAATTTCAGCTTTTTATTTTTTTATTAGGTGAATAAAATAGCATTCATTCTATGTGAATCTAATGTTAATTAACAAATAACGCCATCGCTGGTATGCGGTAGGTAAACAGCCCGTTTTGGGGCACAACATTTTGGCATCAAAGTCCCATGAACAGTTTAGGGCATCGACCATGATAACGATATATATGGCAGCAAAACAGTGCTGGTCAACAAGTGTCATTTGGCAATAATAAACGGTAGTTTTAAATTGTTCGCGCGGAAGTTTGCAAATCGCCGTAGTATTACTCGTAGTTCGAAGGTCCGCCAAATGCCTAGCAGACAGATTGGCAACTACCCTATGCGTAGCAGACAGATCAGCAACTTAAGCCCCAGCATCACTGGTTTCACAGTAATAAGTGGTGTGTGCACGGCCATGCGTGCATGTATATTTACTATCATCATTCATGGCAGCCTGCAATAACATTATAAAGAACATGCATTTTGCAACTTGATATATTTGTCATTTTCAGAATTGCAA
Organism: Escarpia spicata; assembly: GCA_963995525.1. Taxonomy (NCBI): domain Eukaryota; kingdom Metazoa; phylum Annelida; class Polychaeta; order Sabellida; family Siboglinidae; genus Escarpia; species Escarpia spicata. Next base: position 27,188,057 of record OZ023218.1, read on the forward strand.
TTTTGAGCCACAATATCCATGTCAGAATAATATCACTGTGTCCCCAGAATGGATCAAATAGAACCATATTTCAGAAATAACTGTTTTGCAAGATACATTTCCTATTAGTCATTATATTTTTAATAAGAGAAGCCATTGCCATGAAAAGTACTGGGAATGGGGGTTGTTTTACAATTCAGTGTTAATTTTGCTGAAAGGTGACCAGTCACTGGCACCAACTTTGAGAAACCTTGGTTGTTCATGTTGTATGACTGATATATCTGCCTATTCTTATTTTCTAGGCAAACTTAACAGGTGTTTTCAAACATAACCATGACATTGTTTTCATAGAATATTTTGTTTGCCAAGACAAAACATGTGAAAGCAAAGTACATTAATTTTTTTCATGGTCAAATACTTGTGAAACCTTTTTTGTGTCATTGCAATGAATGTTTTCTATATGAAACACACATTTTCTGGTCATTAAAATGATCATATTGACAGTTCAGCACAAATAAGTGTTTATTATTTGTCTTCACAGCACCTATGCCATGTCTCCATCTACATGTGTGTCCAGCACCACCATGGTCTAAACTCTAAACACACAATTATGTGAAGACTTGTATTAAAACAAAACTTGATATAGCTATCTCTCCCGGTGCTTCTTGTAATAAAATCATACTGAAACCTAAAAAATTATGTCATAATTTAATCATAATAGGGCATAGGACAGCACTGTTTTTCACTGCTAAACAAAAGTATAGCATGCATTGCCTTTGATAGGGTTATCAGCACGCACCGTTCAACTGTAAACACTGTATGTGATGGGAAACACTAGTGCACATTGGCTACCTAGGGCAAATAGTGTTACAGTAATGATTTAAAATAGCAAAAACAAAATTTATTACACAGAAATAGCTTTTGAAAGTTACTCGTTCGTGGGACAAGTGAATTCTTGTATGGACAAGTGAACTTTTGGTTCTATTTTTCCAGTGGACAAATAGATAATTTGACGAATTTTGAGCCCTAGCTATCATTATACCACCTGTGCATGCCCTACAGAGGGATGTTCCCTGACACGTCATCAGGCAGTCAGGACACGGCGCCACTGCCCCCTGACCCATGTCAAGACAGTCATGTCAAACTGAGGTCATGTCACAGCACGGCCGACTGCAAGACTCCCAGTCTACTCAGCTCCGACAAGAAGTTCAAGAGGTCAGTGGAAGCTTCCAAGTCCTCTGTAATATCCCAAGTCTGTCCCTAGAGTCAAACTCCTTGTCCTTCTATCCTCATCTAACGTTATTGTCTTTCTCATTTCTATCTTACAGTTTACAGTTTCGTGATTGAGGATATTGATCTCAGTACAAGTGCTGGAATCTTAGTTCTTCCCAAATTAAAGATTCTGATCTGATCTTAACTATAATCGAGTTTGTGCATGTATGTTAACGATTTCTTCCTCGGTGGCTTGCACTGGCACCAAACTCAGGGATTAATCTCCAACCTCAAGAAAAGTAGCGCCTTTACTTTTTTCAAAATTCCCACTAGTTAAGGATTTGTAATGGTTTTAGAGTTGATATTGTATGTAAGGCATACATTTATTGTTCACGTCATTATGCAGATTTTCTTAGGTTTATTTGAGCACCACTGATTAGTCTAGTTGCAACCTTCTATATCATTTGCATTAACGCAAGAAATGTTTTTTTATTTACGAATACTGTTACATCGTGGCTGTAGGTTCACGGGCAAGCCAATGCGCGTGCTGAAGAGATCATCCCTGGCGCAGTTGGCAGAGGGTGACAAAGACAACAATGACGACGACGATGATGACTATTTCTACAAGTCTATGAAACCTCTTCCCCAAGACACTCCACAGCAGCAGAACGTTTCTACTTTGGAAGGTAGACACATGGCTATTTGTTGTGACTTGTTCTGAATATTTTATTTATACTAATTTCTGTAAGAGTGGCCTTGTTTATAGCATTCATGCACATACATGCAATACACGCAACGCAGACACATCACACATGCACACATGTATGCAACACGCACGCGACACACACACACATGCACCCAGCACACTCAACACACACACACACACAGACTCAGACACACACCCAGTCGCAGACACGCAACACACATACATACACATTCAACACGCAAACTAATGGCTTCATTAACCATGTGATCAATGAGAGAGTATACCTATTGTTGTCATTCGGATATTTTAATTTTGGGAGGACTATGGTCTGCCAGGGAGTAAAGTGTAAAGCACTCTGAGCAGTCCTGAGGACTGGATACCGTGCTATATAAGATCCTATCTTGACTTTTTACTTTACTGTTGACAGCCACTAGGACTGAGGACTCAGAAAGCATTGCTGACCAAAGCCACACCGCCACCAGGACAACAGCCTTGCTCAGACCACAGCTGTGGGAACCTCAGACCAGTCCAGCCACTGATGAGACTGACCACGCAAGACCGGTCACTGACCAGCCCGACCTCTTTCGGCCTATGGCGGAGAAGAGAGGTTGTAACACAGAGACAGCCCCTGAGTGCGCAGTCAAGAAGCAGGTATCATTGACTAGTAACACAAGCTACAGCGCCTTGTCTGAAGCAACCAAACCCAAGAGGTAAGTCACTGTTGAAGCCCTCAGAATTTCTAAAAAATATATACAACTGAATTACTGATTAGGTAAAATATATTGTCACTGCTGATGATCTGGTAAAAAACAGCTTGTGTGATTGTATGGTGTTCTCTGGTGATTATAAAAACAACTTACTACTACTTGATATTGTCTCTTTGTCAGAAACTTATTGTATAAACATCTTCTCAGAAAGAGTGGTGTCATGCTGTTGCAGATTATGTGCCAGCTGACTACAGCTGTAGGATAACAGACCAAAACTGCACAGACAATCTGGCTGTTTTGAACTGTGTTACTATCGTATTCCTGAATCGTTAGGTTATCATTTTGCATGTTTCAGTGGGGAGGTTTTTCCAGCTGGATGGTTCAAGTGTGTAAATGTAATATCTTTACTTAATTTCACAGTCAATTTACCTTTTTTCTGTGACGTTTTTCATCAGACAAGTACCGCTAGATGGTGACCCAGTAGTCATTCAACTCAGTGTCATTACCGGTACTCACTGCTGTAGTAGGCAGGGGGGGCAAGTTTGTACAAAGGGAATTGAACTGGAGAACAAGAGACATTAATGAATCGGTCTGCATAATGAAAACCTGAAACAGCATGAATCAACATGAGGGCCAGTATCGATTCTCACATATCAACAACTATCTCCTGTGGAGCCACCCAACTCGTAGCCAGGAGGCACACACTAGTGAGTGACAGCATTGCGCAGAATGACCACCATGTCTCCATCTAGTGGTAGCTGTCTGGTGACGATCAGTGACAGTGACCAAAACATCATAGGAAAAACATTAAAATAACTGCGAAATAAGTCAAAATAATACTAAGTTGTTTGTCGCGTGCACTGACCGTGTGTTGTTTGCATTGCAGGTTTGTCAGGAAGCCACTGCGCATCCCAAAGAGTGCGGCGCCACCGTGTCAAGCGACACACTCCGACGGAGGCTACAGCGACACTGCTGACGGTGATGACAGCGGAGTGATGATGTCACAAGGCAGTCAGCACCCCACTCCCCAACCCAAGCCTCAGCCCCAGCCTGCTGTCGTACCCTCACAACCACCCATGGCAATGCCTACTTTCCCCGCTCCCTCCAGTGGGACCCAGGGACAAATGGCTGTAAGTAGATGTGAAATAAAGGTCTCGGTCATCTTCACCTCAGATCTGGGGACCATTTTTACTGATATTCTTATCAGCTCAGAAACCCAATTTGCTCTTTAAAATCAATTTCACTTCTTAATAATGATCTTGTATATGTTGATAATTGTCAATACCAGGGTGTGCCACTGGGACACTCTCACCAGTTGTTGTCTATCAAATGAGGCCCTTTGGTTGTTGTCTGTGTAATGAGGCCCTTAGGTTGTGTCTGTGTAATGAGGCTCTTTGGTTGCTGTCTGTGTAATGAGGCCTTTTGGTTGTGTCTGTGTAATGAGGCCCTTTGGTTGTCTGTGTAATGAGGCCCTTTGGTTGTGTCTGTGTAATGAGGCCACTTGGCTGTTGTCTATGTAATGAGGCCCTTTGGTTGTTTGTAGGCTCCACTGCAGGTGATTAGCGTCAATGGCAACTTGTACACCAAACTCAAAATGATCGGCCGAGGCGGGTCTTGCAAGGTAAGTTATTGTAAGATACCTTTGTTCTTACATATCTACACTATGACACTAACATTGCTTCTGTCCTCCAATTTCCCTTGCAACACTCTTTCCTATATTGTGTTTTCATGTTTGTGTGTGTGTGTGCGACTGTGCGTGTGTTCGCCAGTGTCTAAGACACCAGAAACGGCATGGTTGTAGGTCTATTTATTGGTTATTTTAGGAATGATTATCGGGATACCAATTACATGTTAGAATAGCGGAAAGCACAAGTTTTCACATGATATCCAGATCGTTGGGATCGGATGAATCATAAGAGTGCTGGCGACCGTTAAATTAAGCATTTTGGGACGTGTTTTGAGTTGTACATTTTTCGCTCGCTTATCTATTTTTGTCTTTATCAAATACATTTTATGTTCAAATTCAATTCTTTATTTCCAGTTGAAATATGTGATGCAGTAGGGTTTATGTACAAGACAAAGGTAACTGTGTACAGCTATATGCCCCCTCCCCCCTCTGTCACTAGGTCTACATGGTGCTGGACTGTAAACACAACCTGCGAGCCCTCAAGTGCGTCGACTTGGAGGGTGCGGATGAGCTGACTGTCGCTGGATACCGCAACGAAATCGCACTCCTTCAGCGACTACAGCACAGCACTAGATGGGTCATCAAACTGTACGACTTGTAAGTGATGTCTCATCTTGTACTCAGCACTTCACCTCGTATGTAATGGTTGGCATCCGTCTGTATGTGGGAAGCAGCCCCACAGTGATTAAGAGATCAGTCTAAAATTAGAAATAATCTTATTCAGTTCCTTTCCAGGTATCAATTTGAGTGATTTTAATTGGAATTGTCATGTGAATGCAAGATACAGTTATGAACATGTTTCCACGTTCGTCCTGTCAACTTTCATTGCTCTCTCGAAAACCTTGTCACCAACAATTTATATGGTTTGAAAGCTAAATGTTGGCCAGACAGTTGGCTTTGGTAAATTACCAGAAGTAGTTCAAACAAATGTATGTACTTTTTTATTAAACCGACTGTTGGTGTTATGTAAAATATTCATACAATACGTATTTGGAAATCAACGAAACAGATTTGTGATGGTCTAAACAAGTTGAGGAAGCAGCTTTAAGAGGTAAGTGACTTGGTCGTGAATATTTGGGTAAAGGTAAGTTGTAGAGCGCAGTGGTGCAGTGGTTAGAGTATCAGACTCTCTAATGAGAGAACCCCGGTTCGAATCCTGTGCTGTGGTTTCGAACCTTGGGCAAGTTCGTTCACACTGCATAGCTCCAGTTCAATCAACCATATGAATGATTACCTGGCTATAGACAGTGGTGGATATTTGTGTATAAATAGTCTTCGTGCATTAATTGCAGCGTGGCTGGATGCTTCCCAGAGAAGTTGAGATGGTGTTTGATTGAACAGGTCTGTCAGGGAGTAAAGTGTTTTGAGCAGTCCTAAGGACTGGATACTGTGCTGCATAAGAAGTTACCTTTGTGTTTCAGTGAGTACAACAAGGACACGAACCAGCTGCATGTGGTACTGGAACGTGGTGACACTGACATGTCAACCTTCTTCCAGCGACACTCGAAGGACGGGTCAATGACTACTGAACTCATCCGCTTCTACTGGACACAGATGCTCAATGCTGTCGGCGTGCTCCACAGGGAGGGTAAGATCTGGGCTCGGGTGGGGTGTAGTAGGACGGTAGAGACAGGACTCTGTTCGGGTGTAGTAGAAGGGTAGAGACAGGGCTCTGTTGGAGTGTAGTATGAGGGTAGATTGATCTATGTTGGGGTGTAGTAGGAGGCTAGACACAGGGTTCTGTTGGAGTGTAGTAGGAGGCTAGACACAGGGTTCTGTTGGAGTGTAGTAGGAGGGTAGACACAGGACTCTGTTGGGGTGTAGTGGGAGGGTAGAGAGAGGGCTCTGTTGGGGTGTAGTACGAGGGTAGAGACAGGGCTCTGTTGGGGTGAGGTAGGAGTGTAGAGACAGGGCTCTGGTGGGTTGTATTAGGAAGGTAGAGACAGGGCTCTCTTGGGGTGTAGTAGGAGGGCAGCGACAGGGTTCTGTTGGAGTGTAGTAGGAGGGTAAAGACAGGGCTCTGTTGGGGTGTAGTAGGAGGGTAGAGAAAGATCTCTCTTGGGGTGTAGTAGGAGGGTAAGACCAGGTCTCTGTTGTGCCTTGAGCAAACAATTCAACAGAAATCTATAGCCTTCCGTAGAAATCTATGTATAATTGTTGAATTAATTATATAGCAATCTATGGAATATTATATGTAATTCTATAGAAATCTTTATAATTGTATGGCCACCTCAACTACTGTAGAATTTTGCATAATTTTGTTGTACAATATATTCTATAGAAAACCATCTACAAAACTCCATTAGGGTATTCTAGAATGTTCTGCTACGGGGGGTTAAATGAAACATGGCTGTATTAGCAAGCTGTAAATAACAGCCAATCATTGTGTACAGGAATCATCCACCTTGACCTGAAGCCCGCTAACTTCCTGCTGGTGGCGGGGGACCTCAAGTTGATTGACTTTGGCATTGCGAGCTCCATCCAGGTGGAGAGGACAAGCGTGACGCGAGACCAGCAGGTCGGCACAGTCAACTACATGAGTCCCGAAGCCATAGTGGACACTTGCGGCGGCACACGGACAGACGCTAATGGCAAGGTGATGCCACACATTAAGGTGAGTGGTCAGCGTTTCGACGGGCGGTTGTCCCCGGCTCATATTGGATGTTGAATACCAGTGTCTGTTTACTGTTTATGTCCTGGTTTCGGTGCCGTTTCTAGGTAACACAGAGTTTTTATCATTGGATTCTATATGGGTCAATCGTTCATTAGGGATGGGAGGTCTCATTTCAATGTCAAGGTTTTCGTTGATTTTGTTTGTGACTTTGTGTACTTTGCCTCTTAAAGTTCTTTGTTTGCTCCTGGTTGTAGATTTGAATTAAGTGTAAATCCTTAATTCAATGTTTTTTGCTCATTTAAAATTAATTTTGTGAAGTTACAGGCAAGTTATCTGATGTAACAACAAAAGTACATTTGTTCGACAATTTACACAGATGTATGCACTTTTATATAATTGCGGATACTATTAAAACTATTATTATATCATTTAAACTATTCACATATATATATATATTTGAACATGAAAGAACTGAATTCCCGACGGGCTGAACGAGTTGAGTTGAGGATGCAGGTATTGTGACGTCTCTCTGTTGGTGAGAGTACTATGAGGTCACTGAGGAACCCTGACTTGTTGTAGATTGGCATGAAAAGTGATGTCTGGTCCCTCGGCTGTATCCTCTACAGCCTCGTCTGTGGCCACACTCCCTTCCAGCACATCACCCACTTCATCGCCAAGATGCAGGCCATCATCAACCCAAACAATGCCATCGACTTCTCCACCATCACTGACCCCAGTCTGCTAGATGTGCTCCAGGTACGATCAACTGTAGAGTAGGTGTCTGCGTTTTTTGAAGACAATGTGTTTACCTCAAGTTGTTACTATACAGTGTCAGTGGTTACACTTACACTGGTACTAACTGCAACAGAAAGATGTGTGCGTGCGTGCGTGTTTGCTGGCCTGTTCACTCAGCTGTAGAAGTGTGTTCTTAGAGGATCTGGCAGTCGTTAATGGTGGTATTATACAATGAAGTAATTACCATGCATCCATTGCGATGCAGTTTAACATTTCCCATGTTAATGCTGAATATTTAAATAAATAGATCTGACAGAGGATGAAGTAAATATAAGAACAATACCTTCATCATTTCCCTTTTTGGTATATATTATTTATACATGCACGAATTATTATTGACAATCATACAAGAAAACTTATGATTAAATTTTAAATGTTAGTATCCCTGAAAATTATTTATTCAAGCTTATCCAGCCGGATAAGCCAGATAATTGAGGTAGAGTTATCCTGTCTGGATCATGATCATCACTGCTCATACATTGTCACTTCCAGAGATGTCTGACGCGAGATCCAAAACAGCGGCCGTCAGTGGAAGAACTTCTGCAACATCCCTATATACGCAAGTGATTGCTTCGGAGCTGGAACACAGCATGCCTTGGATCCTACTCCCATCATGTGACCAAAGGGCAGGCCTTGGATCTTACTCCCATCATGTGATCAAAGGACAGGCTCTCGATCCTACTCCCGTCATGTGACCAAAGGACAGGCCTTGGATACTACTCCCATCATGTGACCAAAGGGCAGACCTTGGATACTACTCCCATCATGTGACCAAAGGGCATGCCTTGGATACTACTCCCATCATGTGACCAAAGGGCAGACCTTGGATACTACTCCCATCATGTGACCAAAGGGCAGGTCTTGGATACTACTCCCATCATGTGACCAAAGGGCATGCCTTGGATACTACTCCCATCATGTGACCAAAGGGCAGACCTTGGATACTACTCCCATCATGTGACCAAAGGGCAGACTTTGGATACTACTCCCATCATGTGACCAAAGGGCATGCCTTGGATACTACTCCCATCATGTGACCAAAGGGCAGACCTTGGATACTACTCCCATCATGTGACCAAAGGGCATGCCTTGGATACTACTCCCATCATGTGACCAAAGGGCAGACCTTGGATACTACTCCCATCATGTGACCAAAGGGCAGACCTTGGATACTACTCCCATCATGTGACCAAAGGGCAGACTTTGGATACTACTCCCATCATGTGACCAAAGGGCATGCCTTGGATACTACTCCCATCATGTGACCAAAGGGCAGGCCTTGGATCTTACTCCCATCATGTGACCAAAGGGCAGGCCTTGGATCCTACTCCTGTCATGTGATCAAAGGGCAGGCTCTCGATCCTACTCCCATCATGTGACCAAAGGGCAGACCTTGGATACTACTCCCATCATGTCAGCAAAGAGCAGGCCTTGGATCCTACTTCCGTCTTATGGCCAAAGGGCAGGCCCTGGATCCTACTCCCATCATGTGACCAAAGGGCAGGCCCTCGACCCTACTCCTATCATGTGACCAAAAGGCAGGCCCTGGATCCTACTCCCATCATGTGACCAAGTTAGAACAGACAGGATGTTTTCAATTGAGTAGTTGAAGGGTTCAAGGGCAAAACACGATATATCCATTTTCTTCGTTTTGAGAAAAAGTAACTTTTGTGCTTCATCCGCAAAGATTAAATAACAACTTATAAATTAAGTTGGTATATATTTAGAATTCATAATCATAGAGAATGGTGGCAAACTCTGAAATATTTGTTGCACATTTGTTACGCAAAATGTTATTTGAAATGATTTTGTTATCAAAACTCTGTTTATTTATACAGCGCGCGCCGTCACTCCGCAAAGCTGCAGGTGCAGCACGGCGGTGCTGATTGGCTGAACATGGACATATCACGTTTTGACAAAAAAGACGAATGGCGCTTATCGCATTTTGAAAACAAATGCTCTTTTGTGCACATCGTTTCAAGGGGATTTATTGTGTTTTTATATTAACTAAATAGTATCCTAGCTCAACATATGTTTAAGCAAACGTTTATTCCTGGTTTGGGCGAAATTTCTCAAATGGCATTTATCACAATTTGCCCTGAAACCCTTCCGTTGGAAAACTGTTTTCTTCTAGTTTTCACCAAACGTGGGATTTCTACGAGACCGTTCTGGTTTCTAATGCAATAACACAGCAGGGGATTACGATGCTGTGTGTGTATATATGTATATAATTGAACGTTTGATATGTTACTGATTCGACTGTATTAATTGGCAACTGGTGGCTCAAAGATAGACAGCATTGCTGATCAGTTTTGTCAAGCTATTTTTGAAGAAAATGTAGCATTTAATGTGAACCACAAGCAAACCAGAATACATAACATTTACTTGTACTTTACACATTTTCTAGCATTGCACTTTATTATACACGGACAATATGACGTTACTATGAGAAACTTTGAACATAATATATCATATGTGTTGGATACCACTTTGTGGGTGCTCTCATTATAAAATATTCCATTTTCAACTTAAATTTTGTCATCCCTCATCTCGAAATCTGTTTGTTCTTAGTATAACTACTTTTTTCAATTTTCACATTTCTGCTATGGCCACACTTGAATGATGCAGAAACAACTATAGTAGGACACTGTTTTGTTTGTATGCTTTGCTTGATTAATGATAGTTCAATGGTGACTTCAATGTGATATACTACTAGGGGTGGTTGTATCAGTTTACATTGTCCCCTGTATAACACTACGTACTGGTGGATCGTAGTTTGATCGTCATCACATATAGCACACAAAAATTAATATATATCAAATGGAATATATTAAACAACGCACATTGATGCTGATATTGCTCAAACAGTTGCACATCAAACACTGGTGGGGGTGATATGTTGGTGTGGTCCAACACAAAACACTATTTTTTTACTTATGAAATTATCCCTAAGAGGCACATTTTGTCATTTCTACTTTGCATATACAAAAAGGTAAATATAGTTGTGAAGATGTTTTCTCAGATTAAGTTCATATTATAGTATGATATTTTCATCATACATCATTAACAATAATCAGTGTTCAATTTATTTTAGATAGCATGTGCACCTGTTGTTTGTATAATTAGGCTTACCATGTGAGTATTATGTTTAATGTGTTTTGCAATATAAAATCAATATTATAATCTTAATGATTTGTTGTTTATGTCGACATTGTGAATTGCGTCTATGGCAACCATGACTGGCTTGTAGTGGAAGATATTCATCTGTGCATGTCTTCAATACAGGGCAACTATTTTATGGTTTCAGCACAACTGACACAATTATACACAGATGCATACACAACACAATATATGGCCAATGATCGTGTTGATAAGGAAGCTACAAATGTGGGAATCTGAAACAGAAGGAAATGATTTTTATCTTCTCACTGGTATGGATAATTGATACCATTTGAAATTGTGTATATGTAATTACATGATCAAAGAACAAAATTCAGTTTAAAAAGTGAAAACATTTATTGGTGTTATTATATGAGGACACAGGTTTTAGACTCTAAGCTTTACTAGGAAACATATTTTGGGTGTTTCCTTGCACTTTTAGTTAGTGATGTTGATGTCCCATTTGTATGGCCAATATTGAAGATGTGCATATGTAGTTAACCCAAGCTCTACCTGGGAGCTCAAAGTAAAGGTGCAGTGTTCAGTCGTCACCCCACTCTACCTGCATGGCCTTACAGATCATGATGAAGATAAAAGACAACTGGAGAATGTTAAGGTTGGAAGAAGAATTGCAGAGGTGAGAGGGTAGATAAGTGAAGACTGGGGGAGCTGAGGAAGGGTGGTTTTATGTAGCACAGTATCCAACCCTTAGAACTGCTCAAAACACACCCTGGCAGACTTGTTCAATCAAACACCATCTTGACTTCTCTGGAAAGCATTCAGCCATGCTGCTGTTACTGTGCAAAGATTATTCTTACAGAAATATCCACCACTGTCTATAACCAGGTACTCATTCCAAGTTTTGAAACGGCAGCACAATATTTGAAACCGGATTCTTTTGACTGAGAGTCCAATGCTCTAGCCACAGAGGGGCACCATTCACAGAAGGGCACCATATTCATCGGATGTAACTAGCTAATTTTATGAAAATTGCAGTCGATGATACAATATGTTGAACAGAGTAGAGCCTGCGGAATATGCATAATATTTATGGAACATGGTTGGTTTTTAATAAGTATTTGATGGTAAAATTGTGTAGCTATATACATACACATGACTAGCACGTGACAATTTAAACTTGTAAAATAAAATCGTAATACCAAAATTTTACAATTATTTTCTTAAGTTATACAATGACAACTAACAATATTAGTTTCATATAAAACAGTTAGTCCCCAAGGTATCAAATTATATATTATTACCGAATTACATATATATGTACGTGCATGATGGTCTCATACATGAAATTGGTGTTGCATTTTTATTTACAAAAAAGAATTTTTCACTGTATTTGATTTGGAAATTCTATGTCAACCAACTATAGAGATTATTGTGGAGTTCAAAATAAAAAATTCCATTTTATGAAATCAATATATGTTTGCCCTTACTTTTTACACTGGCACATGCATAATTTTTTCATAAACTTTTATATAAACTGCAACTCCAATTCCAGTATAAATGTATCTACAGAGCCAACCCATCATGCCAGACATTCAAAGCAGTATCTTTCTCCAAACTTCCATCTCTCTTTCAATACTCCCTCAATGTGTCATGGTATACAAAATGCTGAAATTGCATACTACAGAATATGTAAGAAGGTAATATTTTGGTTGTCCAAATATCTTGTCATGTAGATTTATCCACCAACTATGTAAATATCTTGTATCAGATAATACATTCTGTAGAAATATCAATGTATGAATCATTCTCGTGAGAAGTCTACAACTGGCACACAAAAATGAAATGCTCTACCGAAAAATTCCCTAGCTACCGCTTTTCTTTACTATTACAGTGAGTGTTACTTTAGTTGTACGGATATTTTTATTTTGACAGTTTTATTTGCATTTGGGTATGTCAATCATCAATGGTATATACTACAATATGTATTCTTCACTTCACTTTCCCATAACCTGTAAGAATCGTTGGGGCACCACTGGCAACATTTTAACCAGCTCTCTCCACGTTTCTTTGTTCTCCACAACCCTCTGGGAGTCGGCGAACTCCATTCCTGTCATTTGATGTTGTCTTCCCACCTTTTTTATGTCTATCTCTTCTCCCCAATCACGGTACCTTCCAAAATGTATTCACATATGTTTAAACCATTAATTTGTTATAGAATTATTTAGAACATTTTAAATAACACACTATATTCCTACTAAATAATTATTGTATTTTCTATCTGACAAGATAACAAGTTACACACTTTATAACTGGCTATCAAACTTATCAAAGTACTCGATTTGCGATGGGTTAAACCAACTGACGAATTTTTCATCACAACTTTAGGCAATGCATTTAGAAACATACATGCGGTTCCAACCTGTAGCATCGGTATAGGATTGTTTAGCGCCTTCGAAACGCGAAAATGTCGGCAGACGAAGATACTGAGCTGCGTGATTTAGTGGCACAAACGCTAGAATCCAACGGTGTATTGGGGAAAATTAGAGTAGGTTGCTACATCCTAAATTTAGTAGGGTATTCCATTTCAAAAGGGTTTACTGATCAAGCGCATGAGTTAGACATGAACACCCGTTATGTTGTATTATGAAGTCTTGTCTGAACACGTCTTATCGCCCAGTGGCACTGTCAGCATTTTTTGGTTTCTTTACCGTTTACGTATTACTGAAAACATTTAACCAGGCAGGACGGGAGTCACGATTTGAGATTGTACCCGGTTTTAGATTGTCCCTTTCGCATGCGTCAAAATTGTTTACCAGTTTTATTTAACCCTAACCCTGCTTTAGAATTCTACATTTATTTACTGAATGTTATGACGTTTGTGTACTTATTGTCACTTATATGTCATTGCTGCGGTTTCAAATTGCCCTTCCATTTTTATGCATACACAATGCGAAAAAGAACAAAAAGTCAGTATGAAACTGGGTACAATTTCAAACCGTAACACTGGACCAACACAACAGTGTAAAACTTGGCAAGCTAAGTCTAAGACTAAGACTAACTCTAAGTTGGAAATAAACCTGGCGTTTTTTAAACTTTACTGTCCACACGGCACACTAGCATTTTTCACGATCGATGCATTTTTTAAACGACCACAATATATATTTTACTATGCATTTACAGCATTTTAGAAATCAGTGCAATTAAATATTCACCAAGGCTCCAAGTCATATAATCTCGGCACACACACACGTTTTATAGTAACTTAGTAAAAAGAATTAATACCTGTATGTGATTTCAACTCACATTCTGGTGACTTTTATGACTGTACATCAGTGATACCATTCCAAAATGGGCTAAATGAATAGGAGACTTGACAAGACATTTTAAATGATTATTTTAGAGTTACACAGTGATCTGCCTAGGTCGAATTTGCAGGGCGTTACGTCCTGCCATTTTTCAGTGAGATCCTGGTACCCAAAAAAAGCAAAAAGATTGCTGTGCCTTTTTTATACGATGCCCTGCTACAATTTTTACGTAACCCTACTCGTGGCTACAGATGGTTACACAATTGTGTATATTAATTTGCGAGCACCCCGATCTGAAAATGCATCCTGATTGCATCACACGGGTGGTTAGATTGTTCCCAACTGAGCGCATCCAGCAATTGGGAATGGATACGTCACAAGATCGGGGCACTTGCAGACACTCAATCGTCTGCAAGCACCCCGATGTCGATTACATAGCCCGATTGCGACACGCGGTCATTTAGATTGTTCAAGTGCCCCTATCTCGACTCCTATCACGATCGCCATTAAATTTTTAATCATGTGCCAAAAATATTAAATACGTTGATTTGAGGAGATGCCGACCTTCGAAAGTGGATAAACCAGAGCGACAGACTTTTGTGGAGCGCCTCGACTATACATATCACCAAGCATTCCTTATTTTGTTTGTATCCTCAAAAGTTAAAGTCTGATCGCTGGGAGATTTTTACTGTTAGATTAGTCGTTAAATTCTTAATCACGTGATACTTGCAAAATGTATTAAAATATGTTATGATCTGAGGAAGTGCCAAACTTCGCAAGTCGGTAGATAAGCCTGATCGCGACAAACTTTCGAAGCCGGTGTAGTAAGTTGAAAACACTACCCCACGAAAACACTACGGTTGTGTTTTGAAAGTAGACTCAAAACACTACCGTGGTTTTTTAGCGGGGTAGTGTTTTCAGCGTCCTACACCGGCACGTGTGATTAGAAAACTAATGTTTTATTCATACTCTTTATTTGTTAATGTACCGATATATAATGATATGTAATGACATTTTGTATAACATAACTCAAAATTAGTAGTAACTAATTGCATATTATGCGCTTTAAAAGAACCTGCTCCCCTTCAATATGCAACGACCCACTGGCACATGGCGTCGCTCATGCTCGTTACAAGGCGTGCCGTTTCTAGGTCATGACGTCATATGGGTGTTTAGTGGAATAGCCAAGGGTGCTAAGGATGCTGGCGACTAGCGTCTTCTTTTGCCTAAGCGTTTAGCAGTAGCTACTTGTAATAATTATTATTTGGAGGGGTATCATTAAACAGTGGCTTCAAACTAGTAATAATTACTTTTTTTCTGTTTATTTGACTGATTGTTAAAAATGAGATTGTGTCTGGGTAGTTTTTCTGTAAATAAAATGGAATTTTACAAATTAGCTATGCATGTCTATAATTATTTTAATGTTTGACATCACATTTTTTACTATTTGCAGTGCAATATATCTCAATTTCTGTTCAGCCTAGCCCAACAATATCTTGCATACCTATTGCTTCTTTGAGTCTCTGAGAATATTAAATTACATAAAATGTTATGTCATGCTGGATATTGTGTTTTCCTAAAACTTAAATAAAGTTTAGACATGCCAAACTACAAGCTGTACACTGCAACTATGTCTTGTAAACTATTTAATTTTGTCGCATGTCACAAGTGCCTTTTTAACCATTGCTTACCGTGCTCTATGTGCCCTTTACTAAAATGGCACCTTGCCCTTTTGAAAACCTATCTGTTTAATTGTTATTATATTAAACCACTTAATTAATCCCCAAAAATCAGACAAAAAGTCTAGGTCGATACAGTCACCATTTTTGTCATGTATTGAACTTGAGCTAAATAACTATAGGTCCCCTATCATTAGATATGGACGGATTAACAACGGCTCCACAAAAACATGCGTGTCAGACATCTATCTATGCTGTTAGTAGCAGCTTAATATTCAAGTGTATTTTACGTTAATAAATATCAGTTAGATATATACTGTGGTGTATTAACGTGACATGGTGTCGAAGTGAGATCAAGGTTTACAATGAAGAAGCCTTGACCGAACACGAAAGAGAGAAATCACCGGAAAAGCAAAAGTATGTCGAAATTCAACCAGCCGAACAACTTCGCATTCGACAGGCCGAATGAGTGGCTGGAGTGGCGTGATCGCTTCTCGCGTTTCAGACTAAAGCTAAACAAGGAAGAAGGCGAAGTGCAAGTAAATTCACTTATCTATGCCATGGGAAATAAAGCTGAACACATATACACATATACAGTGTACATTCGTATCGAGGGAGACTGGCAATACCAGGAGGCCTGATTGAAAAACTAAACTCCATTGCCAATATACACAGGAAGGCAATGCAGAACCAAATGAAACGCAAGCCAAAGCTGAAGCCTGTTTACTACAAGACAACCTGCTCAGTCGTAGTGTCACTGTGAAGATGGGCTTCATGAAATGAGTGTATATTGATGAAATTCAAGACATCTACAGAACATAGGCACTTTACAGTGTGAGCTGGCAAAGGTATTACTATGGGACAACGCAGTATGCACCGCGTGATGAGTGCCAATTTGACTGTTACCTCAAGTTGAGGCGGAGCTGCAACGCATGGAAGACAACGGGATTATAGAAAGAGTCACATAAGTGACTGATTAGTGTGCACCAATGGTTCCTGCAATGAGACGGAAAAAGGCAAAGTGCACATTTGTGTCAATCTCAGACGTCTGAACGAGTCCATGATGCGAGAGAAACACTCTTTACTAGTACTTGACAATGTCCTACATAAACTGACAGGTTCAACAGTTTTCTTGAAACTGGATGCCTCAAGCAGATTTTGGCAGATCCTTTTAGACCCAGGAAGCTCAAAGCTGACCACCTTCATAACACCTTTCGGCCGATACTGTTTCCGGAGACTCCCACTCGGAATTACAAGCGCACCGGAAATTTTCCAAGACAAGATGGAACAACTACTCGAGGGTCTACCAGGGGAGTTAGTCATCGTGGATGACATTCTCATACATGGAGAAACAAGAGCCAATCACAATGCACATTATGAAAATGCTCTATGAGTAATCCGGGCATCTGGACTGAAGCTGAACAAAGACAAGGGTCTGTTGAGACAGTTTAAGTTAGTCTTCATGGGCAATCTCATCAGCAAGGATGGCTTGGAGCCAGACCCAGAAAAAATAGATGCAATTTGCAAGATGTCCACGCCAGAGAACGTGACAGATCTACGCAGATTGTTGGGCCAACTACCTATGTCACTTTCTCCCAGAACTGTCAACAGTACTCAAAACTGTGACTGATTTGCTGAAGTCAAATACGGCATGGTTGTGAGGTGCAAACCAAGAGCACGCATTTGAACAACTGAAGATCATGGTGACAACGTCTCCAGTACTTGCGTTCTACAACCCAAACTTACCCACAGTGATATCTGCAGATGCAAGCAGCTACGGACAGGATGCAATCATCCTATGTCCACATGGAGATAAGCTACTACCAGAAGCGATATGCACAGATTGAAAAAGAGCTGCTCGCTTCCACATGAGAAATTCTCAAGGTACTTTGTAGTGTTAAAATCATTCACTCTATAAACAGATCACAAGGATCTGGACAAGGCGCTAATACAGTGCCAACATCGTCTGATGAAACTGATGCGTTTCAGTATCTCTGCCAAGTACGTTCCAGGGAAAGTGTTAGTTGTTGCTGACGCCCTATCCTGAACTCCACTGGAGAATACAGAAATATTGGACACGGAGCCTGATATATAAGTTCACGTCGATGCACTGCTGGAGAGTAAACCCATATCTCCATAGAAACTAGTCCAAATCAGGCAGGAGACGGCAAAAGACGAGCAGTTACAAACAGCTATGAAGTTCATTAAGCATGGTTGGCCAGAACATGCGAGGAATGTACCTGTCCAGATACGCAACCCGTATGGTGCACGTCTACGGCAGTAGAATCATCATACCAAACACGCTACAACCGGATATCCTAAACAGAATCCACGAGGGACAATTAGGCATTAACAAATGCAAAGAGCAAGCACAGACAACTGTGTGGTGGCCAGCGATTAGTAAAGACATCAAACGCAAGGTGACAAACTGTAAATTCTGCATGGAGAACAAGCACAGTCTACACAAGAAACCGTTGTTGACAACGCCACTGCCCGCCAGACCATGGAAACGCATAGGCGCAGACTTCTATGAACAAACAGGGCAGAAATACTTAGTTGTGGTTGATTATTGCTACTCGAGGTACATAGAGATCGCACTCCTCACAAACATGGCTAGTGCACAAACAATTGGGAAACTGAAGAATTTGTTTGCCCACTGGGGTATTCCGGACGAGAACGTCACGGACATTGCTACTCAATTCTCTTACAACGAATTCTGAGTCTTTGCAGAGACATGGATTTGTGCACACGACATCCAGTCCGTACTTTCCTCAAAGCAATGGCGAAGTCGAAAAAGCCATACAAATGGCCAAGAAGATCCTAGAACAAGAAGACCCGTTCTTAGCATTGATGACTTATCGCACAATACCTGTGTATCCTTCACAGACAAGCCCACGCCAGTTGATTATGGGACGCCAGATCCAAACATGGATTCCAACACTTGAGAAATTCTCCTTCCGGCCAAGTAAGATGGAAGTACAACAGAATGACAAGTGTGCGAAAGCAAACTATCGTGCCAACTACGACTGCCGTCATGGAGCACGATCTGTACCCAAACTACAACTGGGAGACCAGGTTCTCATCATCATCATAATACTCGAGTCACTACTGAGATAACAGAGCAGTCCACCTCTGTATTCGTTTTAGTGTAATCTATCTGATCGAGTCAAGTTTGATCTAAGAAACATTAATCGTACTATAGATAACTTAGCAATGATTACATAGACACTGTGACATGTTAACAAGAAAATTATAAATTGGTGAAAATACGACAGAACTGTATCCATAGAGACATTCCGATTATTTGTTAAAACCCAAAGAGGGGAGATGTCGTATGTATTGAACTTGAGCTAAATAACTACCAATCTCCCATCATTAGATATGGACGGATTAACAACCGCTCCCCCAAAACATGCGTGTCAGACATCTTTCTACGCTATTAGTATCGGCGTAATATCAATCTTAATGTGAGCCGAATTCACCGTGGACAGACATCACCAACACCCTATAGAATATACGTTATACTTATTCAGCATAATAATTTAACGACCATTTGTGACCAATTGTATTATTAATTTGTTATCCCCACTACTTGTATTTCCTCATTTGTTGTATATTCATTGCAGGCTCAACTCCGAGCAAGTGTCTTCCTAGCTTTAGAGGAACAAGACACTATTCAGGTATGATTAGTGAACACTTCCTTTTATCGAACAATTTTTGTATTTTGTGTTCCATGCTTAAGTGAATTTACAATGTTATATAGCACCATGTAATTTGTTATGCTTTGGAAGTTGGATACATGTGTTGTCATGAATATAAATTCAAGAATAATGGTTACTGAAGTGCAGTTTAATCAATTGCACTTCAGTAACCATTATTCGACAGAAGATTTCAGTGTTGAGCAGCCAAGTTGTGGAATGCGCTACCGGCTCACATTCGTGAAACAAAAACACTGAACACTTTCAAGAAGCTGCTAAAAACATATTTTTTCCTGGCCCATTTTGGTGCTTAACTCTTTCTAGTCAGTTTTTATTACATTTTAAAACAGTGTATATATATATATATTATATTTTGTATTATATCCAGTCTTCTAAAATATTTCTTTTTTTAATCATTATAATTTGTATGCTTTGTTTTTTGTCTATGATTATTCTATTGATTGTGTACAGCACTTTTGAGCAGGCTTTTATGTATGAAAAGAGTGCTTTATAAGTTCGGTATAATAATAATAACACAAAATAACATTGTTTAATAATAATAAATAGATGCCTTTAGTAAATGCTACACATGTATTCATGACAACAGGAAAATATGCCCCATGTGGCAACTTTGTATTCTTTTTTGAGGTTCATACATTGGCCTTTTTTATATATTTGTTAATGTTTTTTTTAGTACTATAAAGTATTGCATTCTCTAACATTGTTGGTGTTTGTTTGGTTGGTTTGATGTATGTCCTCTTCCACAGCTCTTCATGTCTAAGATGTCTGTACCTGTTTGAGACAGTAGAGCTAATTTCATCTATTCAATGACCATCTTATATAAGTCCTTTCTCCTGTCATCTACTTATGTCCTTTTTCAAACATTGGTGACAGCACAACGCCTCTACACATATTGCAACAATGAACATGATTCTGTTTCAGAGTAAGACACCCCTGCTTAACCAACAGCTCAAGAATTTCATGAATACTAAAGAAGGTAAACTATATTTCCAGACATAGGTACTTTGATGAGTTTAATTTAGAAAGTAATAGATAGGCAGTTGTTTTAGTATAACTTGTGTAAAAACAGGGATCTTATTATTTGAAGAATTTGGACCATGTTTAGTTAGCATAATCATCCAGTGATAATGTAAATTGACGTTTTGCTGATTGTCTTGAGAGCAGTAGAAGGCAGGCTTAGGCAGCGTGGACAATCTGCTTACCTACCAGTGTCAGTGTAATTTTGCATGTACGGTTGTCAACGACATCTGTGGCATTCACATTCTTACATATTAAATAGAACAGTGGACCGTTTGACTAACAGAATGGGCTCATCAAATAAATCCATTGTTAACCAGAATTAGTTTTCAAAATGAAAAAAGTCGCTGCAGTATCACAGCGGACACTATTTCCGTGACACACCGGCAGAAGTGTCCTCGGTGGCACATCCTGGTGTTGACAGTTCCCTATATATAAGATCATTATTGAAGAGCAACATCACATTGATGAGCTCATAAGAATGCAGTGACATGATTTCCTATCCTCCGTGTACAGTTCATAAAACCACTGGCATTGACGCAAGAAACTAAGTTTATGAAGTGTTCTGTGTTTAAAGTAGGCCGACACAGTGCTATAATTATCAGTATGATGCATCTCTTTCTCTCCTTACAGGTCAACTTGCCACGTCACTAGTGCGCGAATTCCTACAGTTCTTCAATCTTGAATACAGTCTATCCGTGTTTGAACCTGAAGTTGGAATTGTGAGTAGAATAAAAAGAACTGATACGCAATATCCTTGTCTTGATCTATCTATT
Organism: Escarpia spicata; assembly: GCA_963995525.1. Taxonomy (NCBI): domain Eukaryota; kingdom Metazoa; phylum Annelida; class Polychaeta; order Sabellida; family Siboglinidae; genus Escarpia; species Escarpia spicata. The sequence continues at coordinate 27,209,373 of OZ023218.1, forward strand.
ATATGGTACATATGATGTATGCTTGACTTCTTGTATCATTAATGCCATTGGTAGTATTATATTGTGAAATGTGGACTGATGCATTCCCCCACAAAGGCACAGATTTGGAAATTGTGGTTACCACATCAGTGGAAGATGAAAGCATTCTACTTTGAAATTGAATTGCAATGTTTTGAGAGAAAAAAATTGCTAATGTATGTTGATGGCAATGACGACAAAGCATACTTTAATTGTTAAGTTACCAGAAGACAACAAGATGTATTAATTCTTGTTAATCCTCTGTATGTGAACTTTGCAGTTAGGACTGTTCGGAAGATTTTGTGTGTGATGTCCTTAAGATTATCATAAAAAATCACCATTCCGCGTAAACAATTCTGCAGTGTCTATCACCCAAGTGGTTATTAAACACCGAACAACATTTATTAGCGTAAATATGTGTATAGTCACTCTATATCATGTTCACTTGGCAGTCATTCTCAATCTCGTCGGTCATAACGATACAACGGCATATTTGGTGGTGAGATCTAGCAAGTTGTCTTGGGGTCACTTACTGGACGTGGATGCTTAATGGCTGACTATAACTTGCATTTGTAGGGCAATGAATACAAAGATCGTACGATGCTGGCGCGAGAGCTCAACGTCATCGAAGGCGACACTTCCAGCAACCTGCCACTGCTTGCGGAGATAGTGAAACGAGGTGGAGGGGAGAAAATGTCCCGGACGTCAGCAAACAGTTCCGAGGTACACTTTTACTCTGTCAGACGAACTGTGTGTGGGACAGGGTCTGTGTGCTATGTTTGCTGAACTAAACATATGTTAATGTTTCAAGTGTCTGCATTAATCTGATGCAGTACACCACTTGAAACACCGGTGGATCTGCAATTTATTTATTAAAATCTGAGCCTAGATGGAGATTGATCAGTTTTCTTGGAAAATACGTACATGTGTCGTGTGACTTTAACACTGGACATGATAATGAATGTGGAATTAAACAGTATATTTCTTGTTATGGTTTCTCTCTCTTATGCTTGTTTGCCTATCCTGAAATGGTGAGGAAATTATTGGTATTTTCTTCCATCCTGGCTCCCGTAACCTGAGATACACATGTTCTTGTTCCAACCGGTGATGCATTCATCTCTTTAGCCACTGCGGATCAACCAGATACTTCATTCCGGTTATCTAATATGGCTCTGTCATAAAAAGCACCAGAGCTTGTCCATAATCACGATGGACACTTACGATGGATTTCAATTAAAAACAAATTGTTGGTCGATTCTATAGTAATCATTATTATCTACAAAGCTGTTTTTTCTGAACATATCAAAAAATGAAATTTTTTTAAACAAAAATCATCGTAGATGTTTGTGCTAATGCATCATGTTTTCTTGATTTATAAGCAAATTTAGACGTTAAAAAAGGTCTGCACTATGCAGAGTGGTGGCTAAAGTTGTGTGTTGTTGTTATACAAAACTACTAATCAAACTAATTTTTCTTTCACACGTGCACTTCTACAGGACTTGTTTCTCATTGCATGCACCCCCTCATTGCGTGGCCATGCCATGTTTACCTGAGCACAGGTTTCCCATTAACTGACACTTATGGATTGCAGGTTGATTTTGCTGCTCTATCCACCCTGTATTTTCTAAATGGGTTCTCCCACCGGTTGTTGTGGGAGATTCCAATGTAGTGACGTAGAGGTGATGAGGTTTCTTTCAGTATGTTCCTACACCTTTCCGTTTCATTCCAAGCACGTGTGGGTTGGTCGAGATTGTAGGAATTCTTTCGGTGAGTACATACACCCTTTCCTTTCTTCTAGTAATAGGCTTTATGTATCTGTTTGACCAGTAGTACTGTTATTTAGTGTAGTTTATTTAGCCAGCCACATCCTACAGTATTCATCTGCTTAGACTGTATATTAGTACAAAGAAGTCCGAATTGAAAATATAGAGTTATAAAGTTGTAAACAAATGGGTCTGTCTTTTAAGGAAAGATATGGCAGCTGGATAGGAATTTTTTTTAATGTACAATTAATGCAATGTTTATTATTAATAAAGATCTCTTATAACGTTTACATACCTCCTAAATAATTTATATTCATGAATAAAGTATGCTTCTGTCATGTGATAAATCCCATTATCGAATCTTTGACAGCCTTTAAACCTGTTTGCTAAAACCGGTGTTTTTCCAATTTGGACACATTATATCTTTAGACGTGATGCTACATTAAAAAAATTTTGAGTGATGTGTTCCTTGCTAACTTCTCTGTGCAATGTCGAGGAGATATTTTTTATTTTTTTTTAGTTATATGCTGAAAATTTTTACCCAACTAAATTAAAAAAAAATTTAAATATTAAATAATGACAATACATAAACTATCTCTTTCACATTGCATAGAATGAGATGTTGTAAATAAGAACTAGAAATAATTACATTGATTACTGCATTATTGGAGGAGCTACAATGTTTCCAAATTATTTTCCCTCTCTGGCGGCCATCTTTGATTGTTGCCATGGAAACGATAATTTTGAGTATTTTAGTCAAAAAATGCCATTTTAGTTGCAGTGTCTCTCCTTTAAAAAGTGTATGATACATGGGTGGGTTTAGAGCATGTTACATTTGATATATCTTATTTTGTATGATGATTGCTTATATTACCTACACACATATGCTATAATCATGTATGAATATTGTCTTGACGTATAACTGTCATATTACAGTCATTACTTCTAGTTACAGTGACCAAAGTTTGGTTATCTATAGTTATGGTTATTCATAGTAAAATAATAAACTTCACTACGTCATAGTGCTTATGGTAATTATATACTATCATTTCTGAATGAAAGTACAATAACTTACTGTTAAATGAAAAGTTCTAGATCAGTGTTTTACTCCAGTTTCTATCTACATTCAGGATCTGTCGATAAAACAGATTGAAAAAGCACGACAGAAGTTTGAGTACTACGACATGGTGAGATATTGGGATTCTCCGATAACTGTACATGACAGAGAGAGGAGTTTTGTTGGTACATACTACATATGATTACCAACTTGAGTTATGATAGTCATCCTGCACACGTGCCCACAACAGCTGATGGTTTGTCACCTCACTGATAACTGCTGGTAATATAACGGATGAATATTTCAATTTATATCTTGTGGCATTCTAAGTCTAACAGTTGTCAAGCTAGCATGTGTATGGGACATATTTTAACATTTTCCTCCCAAGCAGTTTGTAGCTCAGGGACTAAACTGTCAGGGATTAATCTGTGACACAATCCACTCTGCTTGTGATCGTTCATGTTTTTTGTGATTGTTCAGGACAGTTGATCGGTTGATTGAATTGAGGATGTTTTAAATAACTGTCACTAACTAAAAAAACAGCTTTACCTGTTGCTGATCGTGTCGGCATTTAGCAGCTATTTCTGGCAAGGTTGCCAAGCAACTAATGCTAACTTGGCATTAAATACAGGTGTGTAGCTATCCATATAGGATGTGTATAATTTCCTTGATCTAAAGGCGACTTTAATTAGAATATATAAATAGCCATTAGGTGTCTTTCTCCCTGTGTAACTAGGCAGTTACCAGTAAGTATGTTTACATGTTTCAGGATGGAAATGGGGTGATCGACAGAGACGAACTAAGGCGTCTCTTCTCTGACATGTTTCCAGCCTTCCATAGGTTAGTTAGCATTACTTATGTGACGTTTCTCAAAAAATCTCATAAATCTATAAATCCCAGTGTGAATCTGTGTCTTATGTCTGTCTGTTGTTTCATATACATGACCACACTTTTTTCCCAATCCTAAAGAAACTGCACCATTATCCAGGAGGACATAACAGTGGGCTGGTTAGACATGTAGCTGTTATTTTACCCTTCGTAGAATTACCCTTCGAAGATTTGTTTGCATGTCATGTCATTGTATGTCGCAGCTACTGATATCTGTGATTATTAATCATAAACAATTTAAACATATTTATGGAAGTAAAAAATTAAATAATGTATCATAGAACCATATATACCTGTAGAATATGCAAACTCTCACGTCTGTCTGAGCAAAACACTGTAGGTAAATGTATGAGTCTGCAAGTCAACTCAACCATGATAAATTAATCCTAGCCATCAGAACAAAACATGTGCATCTTTGAATGTGAGCTCCGGTCGAATGTTATTTAAAAAAAAATTTGGTTTCTTCTTTCAGTAGTATGCTGGACAGATATGTGAATGACGAGTTCCGGGCAGAAGATAGAGATTTCAGCAACAGTAAGACCACATTACACATTTCCACTGCCAGATTTATAATTGACTTGATTATTTTAGTATAGAAATATTTCCATTGTTTGTATCGTCATTGAAAATGTAATAATAATAACTTTTTTATTTGTAAACTGTTCTTTAATGTAATCTGTCCAGGTACGTAAAATATATCCTTACCTTAGTTACTTATCCCCTTTACTCCCACGGGAGCATAAGGGGTCAGCAAATTTTCTCCAGCCATAACAGTCTTGGGTGAGCCGGCTCAGTTCATGGCCAGCTTCATTGCTTGTTCGGCTCTTCTCCAGGTGCCCAGTGGTCTGCTTCTTTTCAATTGTCCACGTGGTGTCCATGTGTAGGACATGGCCAAGCCATCTGCACCTTCGTTTCACTTCATCGACAATGTTGGTACAAAATCTAGCATTAATAAAATGTAATATGGTGTCATTCATGTAAAAACTTTTAGTAAGTATGGACTGTTTTTCTTTACAGCATTATATATATTGAGCGAAATGTGGTTTTCAGCGATTGACTTTGAGGAGTTCCTGCGGATGTACAGACGTCTGTTTGTCTTATGCAAGAGTGTCGTGTCTCATGACGTCTCTGACCTCCTGGTATCATCTCCCCGACGCAGTACCGGACACTCTCCCTCCAGGATACCCGCCCCCCTCAGAAAGGTAACATTTCCATTCTTCAAATAGCAACTATTGGAAACCTCTTTGTGTGGTCGATGTCATGCTCAAATTTCTTTTTTTACAATTTGTTATTTACTTAAATTGGGTTTGTTACATGCGTAGGTTATATTTTAACATGGATGCATAGCCAGAATTAATTTGGTTCTAAATGCAATTGCCCTTTTTAATGTGTGAAATAATTATTTTATTAATGGTGGGTGAAATAAGCAGTATGGGTGTTACTGACATTAGACCAATATTTGATCAAAAGCCTCTTAAACGTCTGCTTCTGGTTTGATATATTAATAATTATTGTAAACATCTGCACATATCGCTGAACTTGACTGAAGTTACATTTATATCCAGGGCCATCCAGTTTTAATAACTAGTAATTTAGGTACCAGATGTTGTCTTTATAATGTACAGGCTACACAAGCTGTGACATACTGGGAGTTCTTGATCTTTTTTAGTTCTGAACTTTCATAATGTTTTCAACTTATGCAATTTTGTCACATTTATCTTAATAGTAAATTTTTGAACATTTAAGACATACAAAGTCATACAATAAAAACTACATATAGTCTGATGTATCTAATGAATCACTGTGAACATCTAACAATACTTTGACTTTATAAATATCAAATATACTGTTCAGTATGCAGTGTAGACATGGTATAGTTTTGTTACAGTTAGACTATGTACTTGACCCAATGTACTACTCTGTTTGGTATGTTTCAGGTTGAAGGTGGACAGAGTGTGTTCCTGGACCCCACTGCCCCAGTCTTACATCTACACCTGTGCTCAGGCTTTGCTTCCGTTTAAAAACATAATATGCACACTCCATTCAAACATTGTCTCTTCTTTCAGTGCTACACATCCCTGACACTGTATCATGCTTAACGATTCCGGCTCCTCAAAGCTTAGGTGAAAGCCGACACGGTTTAACCTCTGATGTAAGCTACATGAATATATGACGTGTATCGATATGCAGCTTAAAAAGTTGTTCCATACATTTCCAGATGGTCAACTTTGCCTTTCAGGTTCCCCTGGAGCATCTTCAAGAAAAAGCCATAGCCATATATTGCATGATTGTTTCACATAGCCTGTTATTGGGCATGGTTGGGTCAGATGATATTACTTGCACCAATGATGAGTGCTAGCCAGGGTTAGGGTCAAGTACATTTGATTAGGGACAAGAACATAATGGTCAAGTAATTTGAAACATAAAACTTATCAAGTCCAATTCCATTTTTGGCAAGTACAAGTATTTTGGCAAGTACAATTGATGAAATACAAGTCATTTAAAAAACCCAAGTACAAGTACTGAAGATAACTACTAAAGAAATGTCAAGTACTGGACCCCAATCATGGTTATAGCACTGATTCAGTCTGTATCAAGTGTTGTGCATCAGCACAGTCGTTGTTTGCTTGCTACCTACCATCAGTACACCAGGTGTTGTGTTTCTAGCCCCAGGCCAACTCTGTTCACTCCACAAGCCACGTGAGTTCCGTGGAGAGCAAGAACCGCAAGAACTCAGACCACAGCAAGCCCCAGCAGCAGCCTTCGGGCAGCCCAAAGTCTTCCCTATCTGCCCCACATCCCCACCACGACGATGCGGGCAGTGACCCTGAGGATGACACCTTCTTTGATGATCCACCCCAGGCGAAGAGCACCGACTTTGGGTAGGAGACTTAACTACCCATAGTTCCAGCTCAATCAGTGGCAAAAAGTTGGCATTTGTTCGTGTTGGTTTAGTTTAGTTGCCCATGAGTCAGGCAACTGCTGGTTCCAGAAGGCAGTGACCAATACACTTTATTTCAGACGTCGACACTTACAGCATAGTGTTTTTATCTTGTATTATTCTTTTGTTATTTAGGTCATTCTACCTGTCTATAATATTTTTCCTGTCCATTTTCGTGGAATATTCATAAATTTTTTGTTATGACAAAAATTAGAATAGTTTTCATGTTAATGCAAGTTACGTAAGACATCTCCAACCTTGTAGGACAATTTCAGACAATATACAAAACTTTATGAACAATCAATCTACCTTCGGTATGTCTGTCATCAAGAAACAGACATTTCTTTGTTCTTCACATACACGCACGCACACGCACACACCCATGCTGTCTTAAATGGTATGACAACTCAATTTTATTTTTCTGGTGACATTTCACAAATTCACTTCAATGTTTTAGAAAAGAGATTATACAAGGTATGGTGCTCATACAAGTTGGCAGTTATATATTCTTGTGCCTCTACAGTGACTGGGTCATGGGGAAGAAAGACACAATAGACGGTAAAGATATTACCCAGGGTGCAATGGGAGTTGGAGCCAGTGGGATGGACGACAACCGAATGAGCTCACTCGCCGGACTTCCTCCTCTCAGTAAGTTCTTGTGTCAGCATTTGTACTTACACCTCTTATAAGGTTTTGTGTCAGCACTTGTACTTACACCTCTCATAAGGTCTTGTGTCAGCATTTGTACTTCCACCTCTCAGTAAGTTCTGGTGTCAGCATTTTTATTTTCAGTAAGTTCTTATGTTAGCATTTGTACTTCCACCTCTCACAAGTTCTTGTGTCAGCATTTGTACTTCCACCTCTCAGTAAATTCTGGTTTCAGCATTTGTACCTCCACCTCTCAGTAAGTTCTGGTGTCAGCATTTCCCCCCCCCCCAGTAATTCTGGTGTCAGCATTTGTACTTCCACCTCTCATAAGGTCTTGTGTCAGCATTTGTACTTACACCTCTCATAAGGTCTTGTGTCAGCACTTGTACTTCCACCTCTCATAAGGTCTTGTGTCAGCATTTGTACTTCCACCTCTCATAAGTTCTTATGTTAGCATTTTTACTTCCACCTCTCAGTAAGTTCTGGTGTCATCAATTTTATTTTCAGTACATTATTGTGTCGGCATTTGTAATTCCACCTCATAAGGCTTTGTGTCAGCATTCTTATTGGTTGCCTTAATATCAAAGGGATTTTTCATTCTATCAATTATTCAGTTTAGTCTGAGTTAGTTAGTCAGTTGCAGGTATTATAAGAATATACCATGTCTGATTTGTTTTGGTTCCATCTTGCAGTGGGCGGTGACAACCAAGCCACACAGAAAGTGGCCGAAACTGAAAAAGACATCAAATCTATTGACAAAAGGATGGCTGATTTAGGATTTGGTACGCCAAATTGCCATTTTTTATTTATCATACATGATTGAGTTCAGATTTTGATCATGTTTAATCTATCTTCATAGCTGCCAAATCAGGAGTATGTGAGTTTGAAAATCAACTTTAAATATAATCCCCTTGTATGTGCATTACCATAAATTTAAGTAGATATTATGCATATACAAATACAATTTTCATGAAACTTACAGTACTTAAAATAAAAAATATTTGGCCTTGATTTTTGAGGTGTAACAAAAATATCCATACTCCAGATGATGCTACTTACACACAGATGCAGAAGACGGTATCAATATTTTATAAATGACCTTTGTTATGACAACAATTTGAACAGTTTTTCACGTTAATGCAAGTCACATAAGACATCCCCAACAAATCACTTGTAGAACAATCTCAGACAATATGCGAAACATAACAATAAATTTATGTCCATCTAACATATGGTACAAAGTTACAAGTCCTAAAACCAGTAAGAACCCTTGTCCAGTGGAGAATTTCGAACAAATAAATGTGCTATTTTTCTTCCGAATGGTCGTAAACATAAATTAATCCCAGTAAGCTTAATGCCCGATACGCATCTGTCTCAGAGGAAAACACCCTCCACTCACAAGTGACCTGTCACAGCAAGCCAGTAATGAGTCACACATTCCTATTTGGAACACGAGAGCTGTCTGAGTCATGTTCCATTAATTTTTTGCTTTTGGCAGAAATGCTTACAATCTCATCTGTCAATGTCCATATTATTTTCCTCGACAAAAATTCCAAAACTAATCAAATACATCCAATTATGAACCCGTATATAAAAAATTGCCAAAATAACCTCGTTTCTCAACATTTTGCTTTTTAAAGAGTGCTTCCATTTTAGCAATAAATCAAAAAACTCATGAAGATATTTCAGCAAATGATGTATCATTTTAAAGCTCGTAATCTGTGTAATCCAAAACAGTGCAAAACTCAGTTTCACAATTTTGTGACTCGCTGCCCAGTTTCCTGGGGCAGGTCACATACACTGTATGTGCATCATAATTAACACTCTACTGTATGAGTGAATGATTCCTGTGTTTACTTTGCAGACATGTCGGCGGATTTTGAAGATGATGATAAGTATGATGACGACTTTGAAAACTCAAAGTAAATATTCTGGTTCTGTTTTGTATGATCTGGTCAGTGTGTCTGGTGTGGTGTGGGAGAATCATGGAAAATTATGTCGTATTTGGCTGCACAAAATTTATAATGTAAAATTTAGAATGAAATCAGTGTATTATAGGAATAAATTACATATTTTTCACGAAAATTCATTTAAACGTGTGTGTGTGTGTGTTGCAATATCAGTGTGTGATGTCTCGGCATTAGGTGTGATGTTTCAATGCTGCATTTGATGTCCCAGTTCTGCATGTGATGTGTCAATGCTGCGTGTGATGTCTCAGTGCTGTGTGTGATGTCCCAGTGTTGCATGTGTTGTAGTATCAGTCCTCTGGGCGTGACCCCAAGGTCGGCGAGGTCAGACCCAGTGAGGAGCGCTGCAGAGGAGATAGAGGAGGACATTGAAGAGGATCTCTCAGTGGCTGAGGACCTCCTCAAGAGTGACCACAGTGGGGTCAGTACCAGTCACTCCCTTCAGTACCGGTCACTCACTTCACTGCTCTTTCCCTGCATAGTGGTTTTTTAAAATGAAATGTCCCATTTCATAAAAAATTCAAAAGATTTTGTGTGATATTATGTGAACGTTTTTGGAAATGAGCAATTAAGATACATTGATAGATAAGTGAATGGACAATTCAGGTATTGTTAAATCTGACATACTTTACTACATTAAATATTATACATGTTCTTTTATTATATTTTTAGGAAAACCCACTGTATATTTCATTAACTGACATACAATATATTAAGGAAGGTTTGATTTATGCTTCATTGTCTCGGATATGGTGACAATCTAGTCCAGTACATTCTGTGCTGATGATTATGTCAGGCTCAGTACCCCGGCAGATTGCATTGTCGAAACGCATAAGTTAATCTGAACCAGTTATCCAATCATCTCGTCATTCTAGATACAATGATTTGGGTTTACCAATCATGGCTGATGTTACATCTAATCGAATTTCGGGAAGTGGAAATAATTATTAGAAAATGCACTCCCACTGGCTCATGTGAATAGGCGGACTGGTCATTATATTGGGATTTCCTGGAGTTTCCATTGCGTAGTATATCTAGGATATCTGCCAGGGGTCCTGTGATCATCTATCACCCGTGCCTTGGGAGGATGGTCCAGAATAACAGTAAATAATGTGTTCATTGTCTTTTCAGCCTGATGATCTGACCACTGACCGAACAGTATCGCCTGCAGAACAGAGTGCCGCATTTGACTATGTCGAGGATATTCTTCAGCCTTGACATTGAGGTTATGTGACGTGTTTATTCTCGACACCCGTCAAGTTGACAACCAAAAACCAATCGCTCAGCCCGACATTAACCAGTCTTGTAAAAACATGACACACCACCTGACGTCTGTGACAACTCTGGACTGTCAAGCATGTTAACAATGTGTTACTACCAGCGAGAACCGGCTTGCCTGGTGAATGCATTCCAGCGACTAACCATTAAACAGTTTTCCACAAACAGGAACTTAGTACTGTGAAACACATCTTCCTGGGATATGTCATGTGCATTTGCAAAACATTTGGGAAACGCCATCTACCGATAGAAGTGACAGAGTGGGAGACATGACTGATGCGTCACAGAAAGCTGTGACACTGGGGGGCGTATGACGGAAGTATTACAGTGTTATTGTCAGCGGATAATCCCCGCACTAATATTCAGGTCTGCTGTAAATTGTCAGTGGTGCCAAGGTTGGTAATAATGTATTACATATCCACCCATGCTGTGATAGAAAGGAGGTATTGCTCAAGTGAGAGAACTCATCACGTAAATCTACATAGAAGCATGACATAAAACTTGTTTGTAGTGTAGTAGGTTAGTGATTGTTTTTAACTATTTTTTATTTATTTAATGCTGATAGAAATGTTGAGTGTACTAAAAGAAACAGTCACGTGTAAGTAGGTTTAAATTTACCTTTAATAGCAGCAGACATTTTGAGACCTTCGTTGAAATCAACCCTGTTATTAATTCCAGTATTATCCATACGTAAATCTTGTATCATAGAAACGCTGTGTTGTCCTTAGAGTAGTTTTGATATCTGAACAAAATGCATAGAAAACAACATTTTAAAAACTATGTACATCTTAGAAAGCCACTGGGAACGTTTTCCAACTGAATTTGTAAGTTTTGGTGTTTCACTGTAATGTTATCTGATCTTAAGTTGCTGTATATGTATGTAAATGAAGTGAACATAGATTAATAAATAGTAGTGTTAAAACAACTTGCATATTGCAGTTTATTTGAGTAGAGCAGATACTGCATCTGCTCGTCACTGATTTATAAGGTATCCTATTGCAAGACAATGGATTTATGTTTAAGTATTATCAGTTTTATTGATACTATTTCTGTAGAGTCTAAACTCACCAACACATCAAATTTTATGTATAAAAGAAAATGACTTGAAAGTGGAAGGAACTTTCACAGATTGCAACAAGAAGTCCTGAAATGATGGAAAAATTTTTTTTAGAGTAAATGTAATATTAAGTTTGGGAACACCCAAATATTTTGGGTGAAATTTGTTTCGAATTCTGAAAACAAAATGTACTACCGGTAATTGTCAAATGTCTTACCTTGTTGTCACATATGACACTGACGCGTACTGTGAAGGTAATATATAATAATACATAATTATATACATTTATTTATACGTCTGATGGTGTGGCGTCACTGATGGCCATGTAGCAGTGCGGATCCAGAGGTGCATATGTCCCCTCCCATTTTGCTTGAATGAGCATCAATGCGAGGTTATTGGATTTATTTTGTAGATCCAGGTTATGTGTGGGGGGGGTAATGTGTTGGTGCTTGCCCTCTCCCTGTTTTGAATGCATTTCCAAAGTGTAACATTGCATTGCCATTGCCACACTGGATCCAAAAAGAATTTCATCTGCTTGAGTTTAATACAAAAGTGCACGTAAAAATGATTTGTTGTTTTGTCCAACAACAATGCATGACTTTAATCCGATATTCTAAAAAATTTGTTTTGATGACAACCATTCTAGCTCCCAGAGAAACATGCCTCTGTCAGGCTGTGTGTATCAATATATTTAGCTTCCAGGTATAACATTTAGAGGATTAATTCTTTTTCCTGTTTCATTTATATTTAATATATTCTTTGACTGCATTAATATGTACACTGCTTCCAGGTATAACATTTAGTGGATTAATTCAATAAAGTGATCCCCTAATTTCCTGTTTAATTTTATTTCTTCGACTGCATTAATCTATACACTGCTTTTTTACAGTGATAATCAAAATAATAAAACAAAAATATTGATCAAGAAATGCATGGGGGCAGTTAATAAGAAAAGTTAGTAAATTTATTTTTTATTAATCTTAATTTTTAAACTTCACAAATACCAAAAAACTAATTAGGAGATGTATTCATTGAAATTACAGCCCATTTAGAAACATCATTTCCCCTAATATGTCATGGGTTACACCATGGGATAACAATCTGTTGTTTCAATTTACGACCTGTCAAGATAAACCCGAAAAGTATGTCTTATCAAAATAGCTTTGTATTAATACAATTTTGCTTGTGTTTTGCTTGGCAATTTGATTAGCCACACTATATAATCATATCTAACAGTTTGTGATAAATTGCAGAAAAATAAAGGTTACTGCAAAATATTGCTTGCTGAGACTTCTGAATAAGCACTGTGGCACAAGTCAAACAGTTAATTGTATATTCTGTATTGTCTTATTATTTTCCCATAAATTTTGTTCAGGACAGTACCATAATATTAATTAATGTGCGGTCATTTGACTTGTAATGTAGTTGTATAAAAAAACACTGCGGAAAAAGTGCGCACATTCGCGTTGTCCAATCCATTGTTGCTTTGCACTTGCAGTTTTTGGAAATCAATAAAAGCTGCAAGTGTATATCTCAAAATGATGATTACGGTCACTGAAAAACACACAAAATAATTCAATTTAATTATCTATATCCTAAACTCCAGCAAGTGATATTTTGAACCCGCGTGATGTCGGATTCACTATAGCTGTGGCGCCGCTCTGCGGATTGTCTGTAATTAATATGCGATCTTAGCCTGGTGAACTGGAATGATTTAAATTCAACAAAATGCAAGAGTATGTCAAGCGAGTTTGTTGCGATTTAGTTATACAGTAGTAATACAGTGTTGTCTTTACTAGTATCAGAAAGCAGCTGGAATGCTTACGTTTGCTAGGTCATGCAATTACTATGCCATGCACTGAGCGATATAATGGTGTTTTGTGACTTGATTATGGTTAAATCACGTTAAAAGAAGCAACTAATTACTAATTATTATGGTATTATTAGTGGTAGTAGCTTATGCATAATAATTTACGAGAATAATTAGCCCAGTTTTAAACCAAATCTTTCAGTGTTGATACTGGGAGGGTCCGTGTCAAGCAATGCCTGCAGGTTTTGAGGACAGACCTATATTTTATTTCCGGGTTCATGCCATGCCCATGGCACATTTTACTTAAATGGCCTAAATTATTAGCTGCATCCACCTACAACATACCCCTGGAGTTGACGAACTTGAGATGATGCAGAGGCGTGCTCCCAAATATGCATACAGTAACTGGCGGCACCGTAGCAGCACAGTCTCGGTGCTCATCAACTGCATTGGCAGTCCCTTGAACAGCGCATATGCATAGCAAGGCTCATCATGCACAGAAAACAAAATGGCCTTGAAGACATCCCTACCAGATCATACACACGGCCAGCGGGTCCCCAATCACTGTGCCATAGAACTCTTGGCTGATGGGTGCAGAGGGCATCGTTCCAGTTAATGCTCCAGTGTTACTGCATTACGATCATTTCTTCCTCATATCTACAACAGTATCAAGGAACAATCTAACTGCTGATTAAGCCTTGCTGGCACTGTCATAGACAATGTTTAAGGGTGTCACCCGTTTTTAACCTGCTCATGAGTTTATCAACATTCCCAACCAGCATTGTACACTGCACACACCACAACACCATCCACGTAGTTGTACACTGCACACACCACAACACCATCCACGTAGTTGTACACTGCACACACCACAACACCATCCACGTAGTTGTACACTGCACACACCACAACACCATCCACGTAGTTGTACACTGCACACACCACAACACCATCCACGTAGTTGTACACAGCATACACCACAACACCATCCACGTAGTTGTACACTGCACACACCACAACACCATCCACGTAGTTGTACACTGCACACACCACAACACCATCCACGTAGTTGTACACTGCATACACCACAACACCATCCACGTAGTTGTACACTGCACACACCACAACACCATCCACGTAGTTGTACACTGCACACACCACAACACCATCCACGTAGTTGTACACTGCACACACCACAACACCATCCACGTAGTTGTACACTGCACACACCACAACACCATCCACGTAGTTGTACACTGCACACACCACAACACCATCCACGTAGTTGTACACTGCACACACCACAACACCATCCACGTAGTTGTACACAGCATACACCACAACACCATCCACGTAGTTGTACACTGCACACACCACAACACCATCCACGTAGTTGTACACTGCACACACCACAACACCATCCACGTAGTTGTACACTGCATACACCACAACACCATCCACGTAGTTGTACACTGCACACACCACAACACCATCCACGTAGTTGTACACTGCACACACCACAACACCATCCACGTAGTTGTACACTGCATACACCACAACACCATCCACGTAGTTGTACACTGCACACACCACAACACCATCCACGTAGTTGTACACTGCACACACCACAACACCATCCACGTAGTTGTACACTGCACACACCACAACACCATCCACGTAGTTGTACACTGCACACACCACAACACCATCCACGTAGTTGTACACTGCACACATCACAACACCATCCACGTAGTTGTACACTGCACACACCACAACACCATCCACGTAGTTGTACACTGCACACACCACAACACCATCCACGTAGTTGTACACTGCACACATCACAACACCATCCACGTAGTTGTACACTGCACACACCACAACACCATCCACGTAGTTGTACACTGCACACACCACAACACCATCCACGTAGTTGTACACTGCACACACCACAACACCATCCACGTAATTGTACATTAATGATGGCAGTGGATTACTGGAAGAAGAAAGGTAATAAGGTTAAGCCGTTAAGGTCAGTACACTTTGGGAACTAAAGGCTTAAGGAATACTGTTATTGGGCACCAACATGTGATAATATTTTTGTCAGTATTAGATATCCCTCCTAATATAATAAGTAAATGTTGTATTAAAGTGTCACTTCACGTACACGTACATTATTTAAAAAAAAAAAATTTGTAGGCATTGTAAATAGACCACTCCAAGACAGTTACAAGAAACTGCAAAATAAACACATTTCTTAATTATAAAACCTTTATTTGTACTTGCATGTAAATTAATATGATGTCGTCTTACTTTTTATAGGGTGCAAACAGACATTGTGTGAATGTGTTATTGGATACGTGCATGTATTTGTTGTCAGCATCGACTCGAGCCATTCAGAACTACGACACAGAAAGAAAACCGATGCATCAACAGCCTTTAATGATAACTTGGCAACTGTACAAGATGAGGACATTATACGACGGGAAGAGAATTATAAAAAAGACAAGGAAACGTTGTCATCACTGGCGACGGAGAAAGGTGTTTCAACAAGCAGTGTGTTGCTACACAGACTTAACCTTGTCGTTGGCGTCATAGTGATGCTGCTGGCAGGATACATCACAGCTCTGTACTTGCACACGGTCCATGAGAACCAACTCTGGTTCTCCAACATCAAGGTGGGTCTTGGTTGCAGTCCATCCTCGCAAGCGAGGGGTGTGACTATCTACACTTCCCCTGGCAGATCTCCTACGCATTGTATGGAAGTTAGCTGAATCAAACTTGTAATTGACTTCACCAGTCACAACTATAGCACCCATGAAAACAGTGTAGCCCAACTGATCCATGCTCCAGTTCCTAGAAGAAGCCCTCGACTTCTGGGAAGCCCAATATAATTACCCATTCAGTCATTTATATGACCTTCTGAGCGGTATTGTGTATTTAAATAATTATGTCTACTTCACAAACTTTTCACCGGAACTTCCCGACAAGCGATATTATTGGCTGAGCCTATCTTCAGAGTTTCGCAAGGCGATCTGCCGGGGGTACTGAGACTGGTGTAATCAGCAGCGCCCCCTGGCGCACGAGGATGTTGCAATCTAACAATGTATACAACAGTGGCTTTGAAAGCCATGTAGAAAGGACTCCCGCTGTAAGAACTTCTGATGTAAAGAACATCCTCTTAAGAGAAACAACTTTGAAATCCAAGTTCTGGCAGTCACTGTTTTATGTGACATGCACACATGAACATAAGGAACCTCAGCTGCGTGAACCAGCTGGACCAAGTGTACTAGATAGCACAAACAACGAATAACAAAATAGATATACATGTGTGGATTCAAGGATCGGTATTGTACCTTTTTTCAAAAACACTGATTTTCATCCATTGAGCTATGAGAGATGGTACATTCTGGTTTTTTTTCTTTTATTTAAAGTTGGAATATTTTTCAGTTTTGAAGATGTGATCATCCACAAGCTATGACTGTTTGTAGGAGGTGGAACGAGAGATCTCATTCCGCACTGAGTCTGGTCTCTACTACTCTTACTACAAGCAACTAGTGTCTGCACCTTCACTCTCTCAAGGTAAAACAAACACAGTTCACTGTATCTTACATGATAACGCTGGTAGTCATTAGATTCCCTGAATTTATACACATTATTTTAAAATATGAATTAATCTCAGATGTTGGAAATTATTTCTGTCATGGCAGAACAATCATATGTACAGTTATAATAAAAATAGTCACTGTGTGCAACATTTGCCAGTTAACATGTCATTTTATTACCAGTGTCTGTGACATTACAGAATAAAGAAGACTGATAGAATATCATGGAAGACAATTCAAAAACTTAACCCTACAGGTGACCACTGGGCCGAATTCGGCCCATGCGATCAGTGCAAAACTGCTCCCGGCCGATTTTCGGCCCAATTCAGTATCGTTCTTTAAAAAAAAAAAAAAAATCCGTCACTAGCAACTGACAGAGGAACGCGAGGTATCATTGGAAAGCTGAATTATTCTTCTTCCTTTGGCATTTTTATCAATGAGTTTTATCACATCATGATTCAGTAATAGCAAATCACAACCAAGCTTTAAAATGTCGTAGTAGTAGATGCCCAAATATGGCCAATTTTACTACGCTCTGCGTCAGGATTTTACATTCTCATTCATATGGTCTAAACAGGGAAATGGAGGTACCGATGGATAGCCCAACGATTGGTCTATCCAAATAAATGCAATGTTTTGCCGTATTGGTTGTATTTGAACGTTCTACGAATAATACAATAAAATTAAAAGTTCTGAATATATTTGAGTCTAGTTTTCATTATCACGCAGCTGAAATGTACAGCTACATTTGTCACACTGCATGCATGAACATACAACCGCACAATAATTATTTTGTCACTGGGCAAACTTGGGTTTCTACTTTACCCTCATTCTGACGTTCATGAAGAACAGTATAAATTTTACATGGGTCTACCTAAAAAAAATCATAAAAAACCCTGAGTATATTTGATTATTTTTTTCTGTACTCATTAGCTTATATACATGGCTACATTTCTCTAATTGGACATTGACACATACAACCACTCGGAAATTAGCTAGTAATAGGGTGACAAAAATAGTTGTTTGCATTTATTTTATATAAACTTTAAACAGTTATATCTTCATGATTATTTGATGTTATGCAATTATCATCACTGTATAATAATAAAGGGTCTTTTTGCCAACAAAATGATAGCTCAATCATATTTTTGCAATACGTATTAGTGAAGTTGTGATTTTTTAAAAGCACCCCTACAAATAGCTCCAAATTGTGTACACCGTGGAAGTTTACCATTGGTCACCTGCAGGGTTAAACAACCTTTGACATATGCTCAGAATGGCACTAGCATAGTTCATAGGTACACGGATTATTATGTATAAACAATAACTTTCTGAAGTTGTCTAGATAATAATTACAACATTTGGTGCATTTCATTTTACATCATATTCACCCAGTATTATGATTTTATAATAATGAGACACCTCATGATTTAGCTATTTACTGTTATATCAGTTGCTATGTCACATCTAATTTTTGTTGTGTCAACATTGTTGTAGGTTTATATGAGTTGACACATGACAACTTGACTGAACATCTGCACACTGTGAACATCCTGGCTCGGTTCAACATTTACCAGGAGGTGCTGTTGGCTGTTCTCTACCGAACACTGCCATTTCTACAGGTAACCAAAGAATGAATTGCTGGCCATTCATGTGTTCCACTGAGAAAAGTAAGTAACTCTAAATAACTATATCATTGTGTTTTTAATACATCGCCAATTGGTAAATCCATTAGTTCAAAGACGTAAACAAACATAGAAAGAGGCAAATGAACATCGGAACCTGGGAGGAGATGCAGATACTCCAAGTTAGTCTATTATAATGTGCAGATACATGCACAGACATGTTCTTGCTGTCCTGTAGACATCACCTGTCTTGTGTGTTTAGACATGGTTGCATCCTATCTTCTTCTACGTGTCTGCACTGTTCGCCTTGCAAGGCCTGCTGGTGTGTGCTCTCTATTCCATCTCCTGGCAGCTCACGGGAAGCTGGCTGACTGGGGCCCTCACTGCATGCTTCTACATCTTCAACAGGTACAGTTCCTTAGTGGACATTTTGTTTGTTACCATGGAAACGGGGGTTTGGCTGAAAAAATCATTAAAATTTTTACTCGGTAAACCCATTCTATACTATGGGCAGTGTGTAGCGAACCTATATGGCCATCCCTCACATGTGTGTGTGTTATATTAAGATACCGTTTCTGATGACCAGTGCTAGAACACTTGCAGATAATATAGTCTTGAGTCTGGTCATTATGTCTTTTTCAGAGTTGACACAACTCGAGTCACTGTTGCACTAGCATTGAGGGAGAACTTTGCTCTTCCATTTCTCTGGGTGCAGTTGGCTTTTCTCACCTGCTACTTCAAAACAGATACTCCACGATGGAAACAGGTAAGAGACATGTTATTATTTAAATTACACTAATTTCTGCAAACGAAGACTGAATGCCACAAATGTTCTTAGCAAATTTCAGTTGAAAATAAACAAATTTATATAATAGGAACCTAACAATATATAAAACTATCGATGTATCATCACATGTGATGTGGTACAATTGATAGTAAGCTGAGCTATCAGTAGTTGTTGAATTATGAATAGTTACGATAGTTGGCAAAACAAATTAGCAGGGAAACTTGTATCAGTGCAACACTGTTCATTTTCAACTTTATTTTTGTAATTTTCTGTTTACTTATTTATCGACCTAACATCAACAGTAATTAACCCAGGAGAAGCTGACCAATGAACATACACTAACACACAGATATATTTACATCACAGAGGAACATGCACCAAAAGAGAAGAAAACTTAACTTTTCAAGAAAAGTTGACCTACATAATAGATAAGACATATCTTAGCAAGACTAACATTTTGGTTCATAATGGTATTCTTCATGGTTCATCAGAGCAAGTGTTTTGGTGGCAATTAATGCAGCATCCATATTGGTTTTTGTAGTTTGATACTATTAGCTTAATGAGTCCATAACAAGTTTTTTTTCATTGCCCTGCATGGGATCTTTTACATCCCTGCCCTAGACACCGGGTAGAAGGGACCAGGTTTATAGTGTCTCTTTTGAAAGACACAGTCAAAGTGGGTATGAACGAAATTGTCTGAGTTTCGAAATGGCGGTTGGCAAATGGGTGCATCTGTTATGTACTAAGAAATAAGTGTGCTAAGAAAAGATGTACCATATTTGTCGTATTAAGCATACAGTATGCTAAACAAATATTTGAAATGCGAAAATATGTAAAATTTGGAGTTCCAATAACTTATATAAGTGTACAACCATTTTCTTTGGTTCCTGTAGTTCCTGAGTACAGCCATCTCAGCAGACATGACTGGCAAGCGATTTATGTATCGCACATATGAGCAGCAGGATACAAGAACACTGATGTGATAATTTAGGTGGACTTTTTGATATTTTTTTCATCACTGGGCTTTGAATCTAGTGTGACATTGGTAGAAATGAAATTATAATGATGGAGTCAACAGTGAAGGTTGGCATTGATGATCACTGTCACGGTGTCAGATGCTGCTACAAGGGGGGTGTACACTAATTTGGTCATGTACACTTAATAGGGGGAATATTGTGTGTGTTGTAGCGCGTCTGTGTGTGTGGTGCCACTGTCAGCACGTTCCTGTTCTCCGTCTGCTGGCAGTTCAATCAGTTTGTGCTGCTCCTACAAGCCATGACACTCTTTGGTCTACAGCTTCTTCAAGCGGTGCCACATCAAAAGGTCACATTTTTAGATTACCACAGTTCAATTATATGTGATAATTTAACTTTTCAATCTTGCAAACTATATATTTTGTATTACTTTTTTCTAATTATAAAATAAGTACCATAATGTGATTTATTCCAATAATGTTGAACCTTGTCCCATGTATAATGTGATTTGTTTCCACCTTACTGTCAAAGAATGTATTTAACAAAGAGGCCGATTCCTATATTTGAACCAGTACAAAGCAATGGTGACTCTTTGATGACCTTTGACGTGACCTTTGCTGTGCCTATGAAGCACACAACAAAATGCTGTCATAGATGGTAAAGCGGCTATTGCACAGTATGTGTTGCTTTTAATAACAATATTGCTTACTGGTATTAAATATAAATCACAGTACTAACCTCTAGAACAAAAAACTATGCCGATGTGATATTGGAGTCATCATGAACGAGATCAAACATGCATTGGCATACTTAGTTACTCACTTACTTATCCTCTTTGTGCAGTTTGGTACATGAAGCTCGAACCAGATCTTGCCAGTGTCCTCTGTCTTAGACTTCCCTATGTCTGTGCTCTGGCATAGATATAAGTTATTTAATTCATATCAAAGGTTATGTCAAGCTGTCGACACTGTGTGGGGCTTCTATAGTGTATGTTGCCCATTTTTTGCCAATTATCTACATTGTCACAGTATTAATTCCAGTGTGTGTTTTTAGATCTGTGTAGTCTACGTCATCCAGGCTGTGTCTATGTTGTTGTGTTCCAGATCTGTGTAGTCTACATCATCCAGGCTGTGTCTATGTTGTTGTGTTTCCAGATCTGTGTAGTCTGTGTCATCCAGGCTGTGTATATGTTGTTGTGTTTCCAGATCTGTGTAGCCTTTGTGACCCAAACTGTGTTGTGTTTTCCTGATCTGTAGAGTATGTCATTGAGGGTATGTTTTTGTATTTCCAGATCTGTGTAGTCTATATCATCCAATCTGAGTTGCTGTGTTTCCAGATCTGTGTGGTCTATGTCACCCAGGCTGTGTCTATGTTGTTGTTTCCAGATCTGTGTAGTCTGTCATCCAGGCTGTGTTGTTTTGGTTCCAGATCTGTGTGGTCTATGTCATCCAGGCTGTGTTGATATTTTTCCAGACCTGTGTGGTCTATGTCACCTAGGCTGTGTCTATGTTGTGTTTCCAGATCTGTGTAGTTTACATCATCCAGGCTGTGTCTATGCTGCTGGTCTGTGGGGCTCAGTTCTTCAACAAGATGATTATCACGAGCCTCCTGTTCAGCTTCCTCCCTGCTGCTCTCCTTGTCATGGCCCTCCAGGTGACATAACATCTTCTCTGTTTAAGGGAGGTCAGGTTATGCCTGCTCTCTCTCCCATCGTTTCTCTTCCTCTCGGTTGCTCTCTCTTGTTATCCGGTTGCTCTCTCTTGTTATTTATTCCATGTGCTACTTTTTTCTCAAAAAATGAGATTTATTTTACCATATCAAATGGCCATCCTCCAGCCGGTGTTACATAGACGTAGGAGATGGTTTCCCAGAGAACTCGTATATAATGTTCGTTGTGGTGTAAATTTTAAAAGTTTGTCACTTAAACGCAAGTTACGTAATACATCCTCAACTGATTAACTTAGGAGTACCACAGATGTGCCTTTCATTCTCAAACAAACAATAGAGAAACACAGAAGGACATCAGAGTGGTATTTATAGACCTGGAGAAAGCATATGATCGGGTACTAGGGGAGCAGATATGGAGATGTGCGAGAGAATGGAATGTACCGGAAAAGTACATCAGACTGATACAGGATATGTACCGGGGATGTGAGACAAAGGTACGCAGTGTGGCTGGTGAAAGCAGCAATTTTGGCGTAGAGGTTGGGTTGCACCAAGGATCTGCACTGAGTCCATACCTGTTCCTCATATTGATGGACGTCCTGATGGAGAAGGTGAGAAAAGATGCACCAGAATCAATGATGTTCGCAGATGACACTGTGCTGTGTGAAGGAAAGGAGGTGAACCTGGAGACATGGAGGGAGGCACTGGAAGAGAGGGTAATGAGGGTTAGTCGACCGAAAACCCAATTCATGGACTTCAGGTTTGAACAAAATGATGAGATAGACACACCAACTGTAAAGATACTGGGAGACGAGCTGGAAAAGTGACACACTTCAAATATCTAGGGTCAGTCGTGGAAGAGACAGGAGGCATGGAAACGGAGATCAAACAGAGAATGAGTGCAGCTTGGAGAAATTGGAAGAAATGCAGTGGAGTGTTGTGCGACAGGAGGATGCCAGTGAAGTTGAAGGGGAAGATCTATAAAACTGTAGTCAGGCCAGCAATGCTGTACGGGGCAGAGATCTGGGGAACAACGATAGGACAAGAAGCAAGGATAGAGATGAATGAGATGAGGATGCTGAGGTGGATGTGTGGAGTAACAAAGAAAGATAAGATCCGAAACAAATATATTAGAGGAGCAACGAGAGTGACACAAGCATCCAAAAATATAACCGAGAAACGACTGAAATGGTACGGGCATGTGATGAGAAGGGAAGAGGAGCACATAGTGAGAAGAGTGCTAAATGCAGAGATACCAAGAAGAAGAAGGAGAGGACGACCAAAGACCAGAAGGAAAGTCACATGCAGAAGAGACACGGAAATCATGAGTCTGAGTGCAGATGTGGGGATGGACAGGGCGACATGGAGAAAGAAAATTATCAGCCATACCGATGACCCCAGATGACGGGAAAAGTCAGAGAAGAAGAAGAAGAAGATCCTCAACTGATCGATGTTCCTCAGAATACTCGTAATGTTATGAATAATTGATTTATGTCCATCTAATGTAACCAAACCCTAAAACTAGTATTAATCCTTAGCCAAAAGCAAATTTTAAAAGGTCATAGATTAATCCCTGAAACATTGGCACCCGAGATGCAAACCATGCAGAAGAAAAAACGTTGACATACCCACACGCGACAACACACAAATCTTCATGTTAATTGCCAGTGGCAAATGTCAAACTTGAAATGGTATTGTTTTAAAGCAGGTAGGGATTTTCTGTTAGTTTCTGTACACAACTGTCATACGTGTTGTCTTTCTTGGCAGAGTCGATTATCACAGCGATCATGTGGGCTGAAGACAAGACTGCTCAGAATGCTGGGATATATTGTACTCGTGTTTGCACTTATGGCGGCATTTTACAAATTCATCAAGGTGAACTGTATTGCATAAACTTGTCAGCCAACATAAATCTGTACCCCAAATAATTATCTTTATTAGTTTTATATTGCGCATCTGGTGCATTGTCATGCAACAGTAATCATACATTTTAGACAGATACATTCCCAATTATTGTGATTACCACGTGCATGCAAATTAACGTAATGTCTGAGCACCATTCTTTTAAATATTTATGTATTCATAAATGTTTTAAAATGTGTGTGTATATATATATATATATATATATATATGGCACTTGTTACTTTGGTTAATGATCTTGTTGAAAATTATTGTATTTAGGCCATTTTTGAACTAAGCTTAGAAATGTCTTTTTGCAGGTGCTGGTTTGGCAGGAAGCTGATGAACACATCATCAAATTTGTGCAGGCTAAATTTGGCATGGAAGATTCCTTGCAAGTTGCACATTTTACATTAATGATAATATGCCTGTGTTTGTTATGACATCAATTTGTAAAATGTTTTCTTGTGAGCGTAAGTTACGTACGACATCCCCAACTGACCTGGGAACCATTTCACTAAGATATTAAGCTCTTAAGGAAAATCCATCCTAGAACAGAATCTGATGGAAAAGTCGAGGAGTATTTTCAAAATACTTTTCAGTAACGTGATCGTTAAATTATTCTTAAGGCAAAGAGCGATATTTCCATCATTCTAATCGATAATCTACACAGTTGGCTCAGTTTGGTAAAAGAGATTAAACAATTATCAAATATGGCCCAAAATCACTTGTCAACAACATATGACTTTTTGTTCAATGTGTGAAGAATTAAAATGAAATCTTACAGAAGCCACATGTCACACATGGTGCAGTGTTTTGACGGGAGCATCATTGTTGACAATTTTCACTTTACAAGAGCGTAGAGAGCTCTAACAACTTAAACTGAAATTGTGCCGTCGAGTATAGTAATATGAAGGGCAGTAGTGCGCAGGTTCAGTTAGATACAGCTTAAACTTTGCTCAAAATTGATTAACAAACGTCATAACAACCTTGACCTTCGCGAATCCGTAAAGCGCTACGCACATGTCAACGGGTCATAATGCTAATGTCGAGTAAATAAATCATACTTTAGCAAACTTTTAGTAGCTAACATTTGGAAGACTTATTTGGCTGTGAACAACTGGATCTCTGCATTAAAGAGGACCTAAAATTAAATGCAGTTAGTGAAATCTAGCTGTTTATGATAGTCAATGAGTGGTGAAACGTCGTCTTAGAACTTGGAATTTTTCGGAGCATTTTTATGGACCGTGTCCAGGATGGATTGTTAGTGAAATGCAATTTTCTTTTTTATCATAGGTAGGGATCAAAATCATTTTCTGGAGCAAAATCAGCCTTACAAGCATTTAAGAATGTTAGGGAAACGGGCCGCTGCACTCCTCGCGTAATGTTATGAACATTATGTACAATCAATTTATGTCTGTCTAACATCTCATAGGAACCCTAAGACCTTTAAAAAAACCTTAACAAACATAGATAGAGGCATACTTTTTTCTGATGGGTTATAGATGAACTTGAAAAGTTAGGTCATCTCGGAGGAAAATGTTAACATACCCCCACATTCACATGCAAGCACGCACACATGCACACATACACCGCACACACACATACATGCATCCACATACACACGTACAAGCATACACACACAAACACGCACACACACCACACACATACAAACATACGCACACACGCATACACGTACACACACACGCACAAACACGCACGCACGCACACCACACACACCGCACACCACGCGCACACCACGCACACCACGCACACCACGCACACCACGCACACTGCACACTTGATTGTAGTTATATGTCTGTTGTGCTGTGTTGCAGTGACTTCCATGTTGGCCTGTACCTGTGCAGTGGTGGGTTTGGTTGGCTTGACTGGGAGATATGTACCAGACTTCTGGAGAACCTCACTCTGCCTTTGTATGTCATGGCACACATTGTCTCTCTCGCAGCCCTCGCAGTTGATCTCGTTCAGCAACACAGGTACAATATGGTCACCTCCGTAATACAGCCACCTTGCAATTGAGGTCATTCATGGACAGTCCAAAATTATTTTTGTAACAGTCAAGTATAGGAAATTAGTCCTGCTAATACGGTCACCTCACTATTCAGGTCACTTTGGCCCAGTCCCAAGGGTGATCATAATAGAGAGGTACCATTCTATCTTTTTTTGTTGTATCCTTGTGTCAAATTAGTCTATTTCTGGTTCTTTCAACTAACATAGGTTAGGCAGTGCATTCTTTAATAAAAAATGTTCTTCGTTCACACAATTTTTCACAACCATCAGATTCTTCCAGGAAAACATGAAATATTTCTGGTTCCAAGAACCGTAATTAAAGTGTTATTATGGCAGCAACAAAAGTTATTTTTATAACTTGTTTCCGTTCTTTTAATAATGGTATATGCACCAAGCTTTGACACTTTACAGGCAACATACTTCCTACCATTACAAGCGCACATTATGACATAATATGCCACAACAAGCTATTATACTTTACAACTGCTATGGACAGCATCCATAGCTTTGTCACTTGGATAAAGTACTCATCAATTTTACTATTTATGTTTTTCCAATGACATGCTTTATGGAGTGCATGCCGATGGGATCATATATCAGATGGTTTCCTCAATGTGGCATTGGCAATGTTGATGCTA
Source organism: Escarpia spicata (assembly GCA_963995525.1). Lineage (NCBI taxonomy): Eukaryota > Metazoa > Annelida > Polychaeta > Sabellida > Siboglinidae > Escarpia > Escarpia spicata. The sequence continues at coordinate 27,236,024 of OZ023218.1, forward strand.
TATTGTGTTTGTCAACCAAATCATATAACCAAATGTATAACAACATTGTTCGTTAGTCAACTGTGTGTGTTTGACAGCCAAGTAGCAGACAAGGACATGCCTGTTGAAGCAAAGAATGGGCACATCTCCAGCACCAGATCTGAGTTTGCCTTCCATACAGGTCAGGATCAAACAATTGCCTTTCTCCTTACTTCACATTCACAGCGTTATATGTTAACTACAGTAGGAGTGTCGCCACGTATGGGTCCTGTCACGAACACAGGCTGATGGATGGTTTCTTTGGACATGTCAGTTTTGCCAGTATTAATTTGTATCATTGTTTCAAAGCACAGTATAACAAATAGGTATTAGAAAGATATTGTGAGCAGAAATAATATCATTGTAGTGTACAGTTTCATTATGGTGTTCCAAAGCATAAGCATTAGTACATGTCTACTTTTTTTAAATTAATATTAACTAAAAGAAACTGCTACAAGTGTCGATCAATTGATTGATTAACAATGAACAAACCTTGGTTAACTCCATTGATGTCTTGTTTGTAGTGCAATGTGCGTTCCTTGGAGCTATGGCTGTTACAACTCTGCGGATGAAGTTTCTGTGGGCGCCCTATGTGTGCCTACTCGCCAGTGTATGTGTGAGTGACTCCACCACCTACCGGTGGCTCCTCACTCGCTTCCTAAAGAAAACTGATGCAATGGTGAGGGCATGCTGTCAAAACTAATGTTCAGGAAATCAGACCATAGGCCTGTATTGTGAAATTTACCCATTCTCATTTTTTATTTACCCGTTATGCTCATGAAAAACCCTGTTATGCATGCTTTGGTCATTGGCGTCGGAATATAAATATCCAACTGCACCCCCTTGAGGGTTGTCTAAAAAAACTCCAAATGCACCCCCTTGAGGGTTGTCTAAAAAAACTCCAAATGCACCCCATTGAGGGTTGTCTGAAAACTTCTAACTGCACCACCGTTGAGGGCTCTCCAAAAACCTCCAACTGTTCCCCAAATACTCAAACTACAATACTGCACTCACTTTCACACTTGGCACAAGGCCCGTTTTATGGCAATGCAAACACTGTTTTGACCTTGTTATTCGGAAAAAACAAAAACGGAGAAACCACAGTACGGTCTGAAAATCTCTAACTGCACCCCCTTGAGGGTTGTCTAAAAAATTCCAAAAGCACCCCCTTGAGGGTTGTCTAAAAAACTCCAAATGCACCCCTTGAGGGTTGTCTAAAAAACTCCAAATGCACCCCCTTGGGAGTTGTCTCAAAAACTCCAAATGCATCCCCTTGAGGGTTGTCTGAAAACCTCCAACTGCACACCCTTGAGGGTTGTCTAAAAACCTCCAACTGCACCCCTTTGAGGGTTGTCTAAAAAACTCAAAATTTCACCCCCTTTGAGGGTTGTCTGAAAACTTCTAACTGCACCACCATTGAGGGCTCTCCAAAAACCTCCAACTGTTCCCCAAATACTCAAACTACAATACTGCACTCACTTTCACACTTGGCACAAGGCCCGTTTTATGGCAATGCAAACACTGTTTTGACCTTGTTATTCGGAAAAAACAAAAACGGAGAAACCACAGTACGGTCCATCACAAGATTATGATATCTGAAAAATAAAAATCCTGTTATCCAAAGACCAAAAGACCCGTTATTTAAAAAAGAAAAACCTGTTGCGATTTTCCAGAAACCATTCTACTAACGGAACAATGGATCTCTGTGAGGGCATGCAGCGGATCATTTCACTAAGATGATGAATACATCAGTAAAATCTATCATCAAACAGAATCTTTTGTTAAATTTAAGGAACTTGTTCAAAATGCAAAAAACCACCACCATATCAGCGAGGACACTATTTCCATGACACACCGGCAAAAGTACCCCATTGGCGCACCCTGGTGTTGACTGTTTTCAGTGTACAGGATCAATGTTAAGGAACACTATATATTTTAAAGAGAAAAATCGGGCTTATGAGCTCTTAGGAATGTTTGTGAAATGGCTGATCCTGGGAATTTCCCCGTATTCCTTGTACCATGAGAACATTTTCCATTAAAAAATGTTTGCATGAAGCATAGAATTATCAGTCATCTTAGATGATACGTGAGGAAGTGATGTTAACACAGTGAATGCCTTGCCAGCATACAAGCTTTACAAGGTACTACTTACACAACATCAATTATAGTTCCAATTTTTAATCCATGAAACAGAAATATTATCCTCTTCAAAAATGATTACTCTTGAATATATTATGACTATTATTTGTGATATAATTATGCACCCAAGTACAGAGTCATATATGGACTGAGATGAGAGAAGGCCTTTGTTCTTTTGCAGGTGGAGATCATTCGACATTCCATCACAATCGCTGTTTTGGCAGTAGTTGTATACAAGGTTTGTCTTTCACGGTGTATCAAAATCTGTCATTTCAGTAATGGCGAGTTTTTCGTCAGTACGTTGATTTAATGTGTTAGCTACCTGCTAAAACAGCATGTAGGAAAACATTCAATTTATACATTGCCTTTCCAACATTCCTTGCTCGAGCACATTACATTTTATCCCTGACAGATCTGTTTGTGGAAACACTATAAAGTTGAGTGGATGAAATTACCCAAGTTTTGAAACAGCAACATATTGTTAAATTTTATAGATATTCATGTTACTATGTATGTCCACTTAACATATATAGATGTGGATATGCAGGCACCTGTATTACACAAACACATACATGCATGGATGCAAGCATGCAACCGCACTAAGAATACAGTGTCACACAATGTTAACCACACACACCACACACACCACACACATCACACACACCACTCACACCACACACACAACACACACACCACTCACACCACACACACACCACACACACCACTCACACCACACACACAACACACACACCACACACACACACACACCACTCACACCACACACACAACACACACCACACACACACCACACACACGGTCACCACGCACACAAACACAGAAACCACACACCACACATCACACACATCCTAAAAATGGTGGAGTATTCTACAAAGTTGGTATCCATTGTGTTCGCAGGTCCTGCCTTCGTTGCTAAAGCAGCTGGAATACCTGGGAGAGTTCTATGATCCCGACACAGTGGACCTCATGCAGTGGATCATGTGGGTGAATCTTACAGAATCCATAGAAACGTATATACATGTAACGGTTCTCATAAAATAATATCTAATAAATTTCCACTGAAATTTCATTGACATACAAAAGTCGATTTAGAGTGAAATGCAATTATAAATTTTTTTTGATAATTACTTTCAGACAGTTTTAAAATGAAGTTCATCCCAGATTTTAGGCATGGCTTCACAGAGAGCAAGCTTGCTTTGGTTAAGACTCCGTAGACCAGGTAGTTCAATGTAGGCTAGAACACACCTTCCATAATACAACATGCAGCAGCGACACGCTGCACTCGAGAGACATTTGGAGTGCTTTAGGATGACCTTAATTGCCAGGTGGCTGTATTATCAAAGTGACCGTAAAGCGAGGTTCAACTGTACTATGTTAAAATATTTTAAGGAGAAGTAACTTCTTTATCCGAGTCGTTTTTTTCTGTTCTCTCTCTTGCAGTAAACAGGCGCCCTCAGGAGCGGCGTTTGCCGGTAGCATGCAGCTGATGGCAGGGGTTAAGCTGTGCACTGGCCGACCAATCACCAACCACCCTCATTACGAGGACAAACTACTACGAGAACGTAGTTTAGAAGTGAGTTTGAGGCCAAATTGTGTCAGGATAAGGGGTCATCTCGGAACATCAACGTCCGATATCAGATTTTATCATATTTAGTCCCCCTTTTATGCTCGTTAAACTTTTACATTTAGTCAATGATCAGTATGTCTATTTTTCTTTTTAAGGTATTCTAGTGTGTTATTTATATACATTTTATGTGACAACTTCACAACATGTAAACTTTACATGTGTATGCAATAACATTGTGTCTTTGTGGGTGTTTTAGTTTTTATTGACAAAGCCAATTATTTAATTATGGAATCGGTGGATGAGCCTAAAGACAATTTTCTGTTTTTAAATGTATTTTAGGACAGACAATAAAGTATATTTTATTTGAGATTAAATTACCGTATTTGTTCTATTTAGCTAGCATACAGTACGCTTAACAAATGTTTGTAACACAAAGAATAGGCAAAATTTTGGATTCCAATAAGCGTACACCCATTTCCTGGATTCCTGGGTACAGCAGATGTGACAGGCAACCGATATATTTATATACATATGTGTCCACATATGAGCAACAGAATATCAGAACACTGTAAAGGCTGTTAATTTAAGTGGACCTCTTCATATGTTTTCATCACTGATCTTTGAATCTAGTGTGACATTGGTCAAAATTTAATTACAGTGATGGATTCAACATTGGCATTGGAGATTGCTGTCACGGTGTCACACACAGCTCAGATGAAAGTGTGTAAACATCGATCAAATGATATCAATATAATAACAGTATCATTTCATAGCATAAAATATTGATGTCTGACGCCAGATCAACTGCCTCTGACCCCCCTTCCCCAAACGAAAGTAATTTCGTCTGATATTGGACATCGATGATCTGAGATGATCCCTAACATGCATGTTGTTGTTTACATCTATTCCAGAACATGTGTAAACGAAACTGCTTAAAGGTGTTTCCTCAAATAATTTTATGTGATGTTTTTTGTTTCTATTGTAAAATCATGTTATACTGTAAACAGAACTATTTCAATAGTTTGACAACTTAATCAAAAATAAATGAAAATTTTACACAAACGAGCAGCTTTGTCAATAGTAGTTGGATTCAATTTTCTGCAAAATATGTCTGAAACAAAACAGGCAAAAACAAACTTGAGGAGGCAGTTTTAATGTATTTATCGAAACGTCCACGTTTGCACTACTTCAGCGATTTTCATATTGATTTAATTACCGAGATATGTAATGTTGCTGTGTATAATAGTAATATATACTTGTACTGTTGGTACAAATGTAACCAAAAATACTACCTACATAATTTTTTTCCAAGTATTTTAATCACACTCTCCAAATGTAGACATACATTTGTAAACAGAACAGGTAATATGTTACGTGCCATTACTAATTTAATTACCGATGTAATGTGGTCAATCATCTGTGGAACCTCATTATTAAGATCACTCGCAGGACTGGGCAAAAGTGACCTGAATAGTGAGGTGACCATATTCGCGGGACTAATTTCCTATACTTGACTATTGCAAAAATAATTTGAGACTGTCCCTTAATTGCGAGGTGGCTGTATTACAGAGGTGATCGTAAAAAGAGGTTCTACTGTATTTACATTCAGTACTGACATTATATAACTGTTCCTATGTCATGAAATTATTAAACAACACTTGTGTTTGGTGTAGTTGTACCAGGTGTACGGGCGTCGGAGTGCAGAAGATGTCCATGCCGTTCTGCAGAAGTACAATGCCAGCTATGTCATTTTAGAAGACAGCATTTGTTTGCGGCCAATGAAAGATGGCTGTGGACTGCCAAATCTCATTGATGCCCATTACTCCCAGGTAATGGCAAGCTGTTAAATTGTTGCATTTGTAAACCGAACGTATGTGGGATGAGGCCTCATTTATTTTCCCAGATGTGGCTGTTATAACATTTCTTTGGCAATGAGGTAAATTTGCCTATGATTTTGTTTAACTTTTACATGACTTATATTAGTCGATCTGCAGTGTGAAATTCATGAACATTGCCTCCTTCCCTCCCCCCTTTCCCACCCCCAAGACAATTCCATGCCGATTTCGAAATGGTGTTCAATTGAACTGGTTTGCCAGGAAGTGAAGTGTTACGTGGTGTAAGAACTAATTTTTACTTTTAGTTTATCTTTACTGTTACGGTATATTGTGATAGTGTGGTCGGTGAAGAATTACTCAGTCAGCAGTTAGTTCTTGCCAACCTATTACTAATACAAGCATTTAACAATAACCTGAATTTGCATGTTATTATTACTGGTTGAATAAATGTTTTAGGCAAGTAATGTAATAAACCTCTGGCCATTGCATTAAAAATGCCCTCTAAAAGAAGTTTGTGAGAGATATCACTCAGTTTTGTGAACAACAGGTACTTAGGAAGGCTCATTTTAGCCAATGGTAGTCATGCTCTATATCTTATGTTTGAGACTCTTCCATCGGGCCACCATTTTAGGTGCCCCTCATGCAAAACAAACCGGAGGAAGTTATCTTTTATTCTGCCGCCATCAGTCTTTTTAACCCGATGTGAAATAAATGTAGTGTGTGTGTTCTATATATTTAGTGGTTACAGTGTGAAGTAATGCACTCCATGTGTTCATGTGATAAATTGTTCTTTTTGTGACTTGATGGCATGAGTCAGTAATACGCTGTTACCTATGTTATATTTTATATGTTTTTTATACACTGCCCGCTCAAACAACAATGTAATTGTCCTTACAGGGATTAATAAAGTTGTATTGTATTGATGTTACTATAACTAGCATTTTATTTGAGACTTTCTGTTGATATACTAATCAGAATTTATTTGTATTTTAGAAATCCGGTGATACTCATAGCAGTGGCCTGGATCAGATGCAGATTCCTCGTTTCTGTGACGAAGTGCGCAACCTGAAACCTGGCTACAAGAGATACTTCCAACTAGTGTTTCATAATCGAACTTTCCGTGTCTACAAAGTCTTGTAATTGGCCATCTGTTTCAGTCCATTCTTGCATTGTTATGTTGTTTACTAGACACGTAAAGATTTCCTGGGTTGATACATAAACAGCATGATTTACTAACACCTCAGCACTATACATGTTATTGATGTGCCCCAAACAAATATATAATTATGATGTGTAAGAAGTAGAAGGCACTGCATAGCAATGATTGGTGGGAGAAATTTACAAGGGGTTATTTTCCTACCCACACGTGAAGTTTTTTAAAACAATTTTGTCCTTGAAAGGTGACAGTGCCACATTGTTTGATCAAGATATTTGCATATATTTTAAAGATGCTTTATGGGCTAGGATGGAATGGTTTGTGGTAGTCATAAACTAATACTCATATGAAACACTTGTTGGTATTTGGCATAAATGTAAGGACATTTGGTGAAAAATGGTTTGAATGGTTGATGTGAATTGTGAAAATCAATTATAAGCCTCTGCCTAACAAGATATGGCTGGCATCTATGTATGGCTATGTTTTACATAGATCTCGCTAACTGGATAGTAATGTTATTTGTTGACAGCGATTAATGAAATAATGTTTCATTTTAGTTTTGTTTCACTTCGCACCAACAACTGTACATCACAATGCGTCTAGAGGCAATGTCTTGAGCCACACCAAGGCAGAATGTATGATAGATTTGAAGTGCACTGTCTTGGTTGATATATAAACATAGCACCATTTACTAACATCTCAGCACTATACATGTTATTGACATGCCCAATGTCCTTTTGGAGAATGGAGATACAGTGAACTCTCATTATAAGGCACCTGTTGGCGCCTCGTTAGACTGCTCTTATATACCCAATGTCTGTTGTGTCAATGGAGCACAAAACAGTGTGAGCCAAAATCGTAATTTCGCAGTTGTTCGTTTTATTGTTCCGTATGCCAGGAGTCGTTACAGTGAGAGTCCACTCCGTTATATTGTTGCACTCAAGTGTTCATTTTGTTTACTACTATGTATGTGCTTTTACAAGTTTGTGTGTGGCTTGTTTTTTACCACCATTTTATCTTTTGTAACATTTTATTTGTTCGCTATTAATGTTTTCTCACATTTTATACTCGTTGAAAGGAAGAGGGAGAAATAGTAGTATGTATTATATGGTAGGAAAGTGGAAAGCCTTATCACTCAAACTGGAATGGAAAAGATTAATAAAATGCTATTTTCTAAGAATGTGAATTGTTTTCTGTACATAGACAATTATGAGGCAGTCCTTCTCCTCTCCTTCTATTTCATGACGACCTTCAGTTGGTTGAAGATTTGGGGATGTAATCTTTGGCAACAGGAAAGAGATGTAGTAATGCAATTTAGGGGGATTGGGGGTTTAGAAAGGGATGGGAGGGGTGTTTATAGAATTCAGAGGTGGCGCTGCAGCCTGGACTAAAAAATCCAGGGTAGTTGCAGATACTATTTCTTGAGCCAGGCTATTCCAATTGGCTATTGTGCACGAAAAAAATCTTCCTGAAAACGAAAAAAAATGTCTTGTGTCTTTCTAGTGTTTTTTGTTTTATATGGACTGGATAGTGTGGACAAGTACAGTGAGTTAATTGATATGGCTCCTGGTTTGTCAAAAGGAAACAGGTAATTACCAAGAATATACCCAAACATAACACCTCATCTAAAAATGTCTTATTGTAATAATATTGCAATAAATAGTAATAATGTTATTATTGGCATTATTATTTATGGGCCCATTGCTTCAAATACACTATAAGTTAGAATTCTATGATACACTGAAATGCCAGTGAGCAACTTTTTTCTTTACCATTATGCCAAATAGAATATGCATCATTTCATATCATAAATAATAATAATGAATATACAATGCCCATATTATACATACCTGTAGTTATAACACATTTCATAACATACATTTTAATGTCATTCATTTGCTAAAACCATAGAAGTTCTTCAGTATAAATCCACTTTGAAGCCGTCTGTTGCATATATATATCTCTAGTTTTTTTGTAGCCTACTATTTACAAACTGATGGAGGGTTATCCTGTTTAGGTATGAGTAGGTCCTAATATTCTATAAGCACAACTTGCCTGCTATTTGCATGAATTGTTTTATTTAAAATGTCATAAATTTAATTTTTTTAATTGTGACAGCCCATCGCTTATTATTTGACTTTTTAGGTGAATATTCAATGAAAAATCGTTCGTTTATAATAGTTACAGATTTGTGTCGTTATTTTGAGATATCTAAAATAAAAATTATTCCAAATTTCCTTGGCCGCTGTAGACGGAATTTTAGTTCTAAATTATTACAGCAGGGGGACGAACGTGGGTTTCGGAATCGTCACATGACGGCGTAAAACGAATGCAGAGTTCAAGCAAAACGATGTTGCTGCATTTGTCTGCGTTGCTGTTAATATTATGCGCGGCGCATGTGACATGTAAGAAAGATAGGCGCCCGCCAGAATACATCATCAACCTTGATCTACCCGAAGAAGAAAGATGGAATACTGTTGTGTCTGATTTCAAATATGATGCCATCCTCCTGAACAAAATTCTAGGGTAAGACCGAGCAAGTCTGGCCCAATCAGGGCCAATGCCAAGGCCAAATTCGCCTTCCTTTCCAGAACGCGACACGATCTCTTAGCAGTCGTATAATGTGGTTACCATAATCTGATGGTCTTATAAATAAGAACCCTGATGCCACATGTCAGCCTTGTCAAGCACCAAATTGATCTTTCTATAATTTTAATATGTCATGTGGCTGTACTGGCACAAATCCAAACCAGAAGTAGGCCCTGGATTCGAAGTGCAAGCTTTGCCCATTTTTCGACCCATGTCAAGACGTATGATGGGTTTGGCATAATAATTAATATATACATTACCTAGTCCTAGATTACACAAAGCTCCGTGTTCACATATCAACATTCTTGATAAATGCAAATTTTATATAAAAATGCATAATAATTAATAATAATAAAAAATTTTAATATAATATTTATGTCGATATTGGATCAAAAGTCATTTGACTTGGGTTGTTTGGGTGGTTTCTGGGCACCACATTTATTCCGCTTAGATAGTTCATTATTGGTATTCCCATCGACAGATATGTACGACTATTCTATGTTTTTAAGGGGAATTGCTTTTTGCTATCTAGATTGACGGCAGTGACCATTGTCTTAAATATCTTTACCATTGACACTACTATTGACTACATTTATTTAAATGGCATTGCCATTTTCCACCCACATTCTGTGACTCTCTTTCTCTACATAAACCTAGCAATGTGCAGCAGATTCCAATACACATCACATCCTATAACTACATTATAGATGAGGCGAGGAGCAGTGAGTAAAAGCCATTTGACTTTGAAGATAGTCAATTCACCTTGTACTTGTAGTCTTGTTTGCTTAAGTGAAAGTTGTTTTGAGATACTTATTTTTGCATTGTCATTCATAAGAGCTACTTTAATGGTGATAGGAAATGTTCTTTTCAAATTAGAAAGAGTTATTGGTGTCCTGCACTACAGTCAGCAACACTTTTGGTTTACAGACAGTTAATGCCAAAGGAATTAGTTCCCCTGGTGGAGAAGATTGCTTCTGCTCTTGATGTTTATCTGCCAAAGCCATTTGCAGGCGAAATACGAGGTATGGATAACTCAAGAAAATAATATTGTTTTCTGTTCTTAGCTATTTTCTGGAGAAGGAGTACACAGTATTATCAGTTATGTGATGTGTGTAGTTTTACTCTGTGGTTAGCATGGAAATTACCACTGCATTGAAGTTTGGGTAAGAAAGAAAACCCTTATAAAATAACACTAGTTAGTCTAGTATAATTCTGACGCAGCAACCTTTCTTGGAGTATATGTAATAATTATGTGTACTTCAAGAAAGTTGCTTGTATATATAGTGTACAGTTAACATGCATACATAATAATTATGTATACTACAAGTAGTCTTGAGAATTGAGATTGCATTAACAGATCATAATTTTATGCTGTGTTTGTACTTAAGATTGGGCAACTTAAATCAAAGTGCACACTTGAGATACTTTAATTGAATTGCAACACTTTCAGTGTAAATAAACAACAGGTGACAACCCACAAGTCCCTGCCACTTGTCTCTCAACGACTTCTTCAGTGGTAACCTATACAGGTACACACTGCTCAAGTGCTTGACTGGTTTCATTCTCAAATACTGAACTATATCATGGTATTTTTATTGGTAATTTTAATAATAATACAATTTACTTATATAATGCCCAGTCAGTCAGATTGCTCTCAGGTGCTTTACATGCATGTACTCATAACTAGTAAGAATTGTATTAAATTAAAACAATGTAATCATTCTAAAATGTATACCATGAAGTAATTATTAAAATAGTCCTTCCGTAATTAATAGACCCCTGCATAAACAATTAAAAAGTATATTATATGTATAAAACAATACAAAATTAATTTGTTGCATTTGATAGTTTCATTTACGCTGTATACATGGTTATAAACTAACATTCTAATTTACATATTAAGATATGCTAATTTATATACTATTAACAAATCCCACTGTTATCTAAATGACTTAATATTTTACTAACATTGCATGCAACTAATACTCAGTCTTTAATTTTAATTAAATTTAGAGATATTTCCAAATAATGTAATTGCTTAATTAATTGGTCAAATATTACTTATATTAATTCTTGATGTGAAGATATTTCCAAATAATTGGTTGTTAATTATAATTAATAATTCTACAACTTGTACTTGTAGGAATTGCCAAAGGTCTTGGCGTCGAAGTGGGGGAAGTGCTTATTCCCAACATTGTGTACGACCTAACCGCGTGAGTATATTCAATTTGAAATTGTAGCATTTTTGCTATTTAGATTATTAGAATCTTATTTCCGGCTTCTAATAGTTTTAGTTATAATTAAATAGGAAGGACAGGCCAATGTATAGACCGGGTGTTGTCCAAACGGTTGTGTTATGCAAAAAGTGATGCGCTCAGCAGAGCGTGGCAACTTTTAGTTAGCGTTACGGATGATTCTACTATATTTTACATGATGTATAAATTAGCGTGATCTATTATAACGGATCAGGATGGCCAGATATGGTCATGCGATGTGCAAACAGGACGGGTATAAAAGCATCTGTTACACGTAGAACAGCATCTGGGCTCTAATCGTGGACAGAAACAGGTCCAGTGCGAATGGCATCAGCCACCCTGTTGCCAAGTTCAACTTGGAGATTGCTAACGAGGATCACTTTCCCAACAAGTATGTGTAAAACGAATCCCTGAGGCTGGGATTCGGGCGTTGAAGGCTGAGGAGGTAACCAAAACCACTATTGCAAACAAATTTACGGGCAACAGAATGGACGACCGTGTTGGGTGTGAGCAACAGCGAACAAAGTGTTGCATGTGAGCAATGGCGAGCGGGCGACAGCGAGCGACGACTGCGATCGGGGAGCTTCGAGCAGACAACACGAGTGGGTGGTTGCAAACGACAGCTGCATGCGGCGAACAAAGCATTGCGAGCAACGGCGAAACAGGCGATAGCGAGCGGACGACTGCGAGCAGGAGACCGCTAGCGGGTGGCTGCGAGTGAAGGCGGTAAGCGGCGATAGCAAGCAGGCGACTGCGAGCGACGGATGAAAGCGGGTGAAGTTTCAATGACGCGTAGATTCACACGCGCTATGGCGAAGCGAGAAGGCGCGACTTGGACTCGCGAGGCGGATGGACGTATTTGATCTACGACACGCTTCTCGGGAACATTTGTCTGGCTTCTCGACGCAGCAGTGTTGAACATAAACTGATGCTAGTTCCCAATCGGGCACCGATTAATACTTGTTGATTATGTCCATAGGGACTTACATGTGTTTAGAGATAATTCTTTGTGAATTATTGAGAGCACTAGGCTCCTGATTGTGAAATAGAACCATGCGTTCTATAATTGGGTTCGGTACTTACCCGAAGATTGTTATTAATGTGAGTAGGGTCGATTCTTTGTGACTTGTTGAGAGCGCCAGATGCCTCGGATTGTGAGATATAAAACCATGCAATGTATAATGTAGACGATTTCTAGTAGATGAATACATGTTCGAGTGCTGTTAGTTTAACTTAGGATTAGCATAGTTCAGGGTTAGATTAGGTTAGGGTCATAGGCTAATAGTTGTTCTTTTATTTTCGTTAACCATTTAATATTTTTTGTTGATTACTCATGTAATAAATTTGATTGTATATCACTCTTCCTCATTGTCTTGATTGCGGTTGTTATCCTATTCACATGCTTTGACCTAATTATAAAGAACCGAACTAGACAGAGCCAACTAGTTACGGCAACCTCGCCGATCTGTGACAGAGATGTACATTTTCGGATTCTGTTTTTAACATTGATGATTTCAGTGATTCTGAAAAGGTGAATCATACGGCTTCATTGGCTTTCTTATTCTCACATGCGTGGTGGATAAATATATGTGTCACTTGGTACAACTGTTGGAAAACTTACAAATGTAGTGATACTTATCGGTAGGTTTGTAGTCAAACGTGAAAATGCAAGTTATACTTATTAGGCAAAAACTACTCTTTGATTTTCAATTTAAAGTACATTTTATTTGAAATATTTGGCTGATTGATCATTAATGTTTGTGTCTAAAAGTTGTTCATGAAATATACATTATCATGAGATAACTTCAATATAATAATATATGTGCACGCATGTGTGTGTGACGCTATGTGGGTGTGTGTGTGTGCTTGCATGTGTGTGTGTGACACTGTGCATGTGTGCGTGTGTGTTCTCCTGTTCTATATCAGCCATTGTTGCTCTGTCATTACACTTTAGAACTTCTATAAAGCAAGAGTGTTACATAGACTTATACGTGTTTGTTTCTCTTCAGTTTCTGCACCAGCATTGTAGCCCAAGATTCCCAGGGACATATCTGGCATGGTCGTAACCTCGACTATCGGTACACGGCAATACTGCGCAACATCACCTTGGTGGCACACTTCCAGCGCAGTGGCAAGGTAACTGATATAAAGTTCAGATGCAACAGTGACCAGGGAACCATGTCACAAACATGAGCTCATGAACCTGATCTCTTTAAAACTAGTTTCAGTCCACAACAGTGACCAGGGAGAAATGTCACTAAGATGAGCTCATGAGCCTGATCTTGCTCTTTAAACCAGTTTCACTTGACAACAGTGACCAGGGAGCCATGTCACTAACATGAGCTCATAAGCCTGAGCTTGCTCTTTAAACCAGTTTCACTTGACAACAGTGACCAGGGAACCATGTCACTAACATGAGTTCATAAGCCTGATCTTGCTCTTTAAACCAGTTTTACTTGACAACAGTGACCAGTGAGCCATGTCACTAACATGAGCTCATAAGCCTGAGCTTGCTCTTTAAACCAGTTTCACTTGACAACAGTGACCAGGGAACCATGTCACTAACATGAGCTCATGAGCCTGATCTTGCTCTTTAAACCAGTTTCACTTGACATCTTGTAACATGTTATATATACTGAAAACTGTCAACACTGGGACATGTCACGAGGACACTTTTGCCAGTGTGCCACAGAAATAGTGTCCTCTGTGATATGACGGTGGCTTCTTTCATTTTAAAAACAGTCCTTAAGTTTCACAATGAATTCTGTTCTAGGATGGATTTTCCTTGTCGTCTCACTGTCTTAATGAAAGGTCCCTTGGTCTGTCGAGCCAGCTCTTAGACCTAGTGGTCACCAGGTGCTACATGCCATACGAGCCAAGTTCTAGGCTGCTAATTAAACTGGGGAATATTGCAATTGAGAAGAGTAGAGATACAATAATGTACTAATTAATTATTATCTTTGTATCATTGACAAGTAGTTATGTCATAACAGTGGGTTACCAGCAAATTACTATTTACATCACTTCCATCTGTCTTTGTTATATGTTGTTTATATGCATGGATGATGTATATTAAAAGGAGGTTGTCTATCCTTTGTTTTTCATTTATTAATTAATATAATGTTTTTAAGACTACTAGCTATGTTGAAGATATTCTGACCACCAAATGTAATTTAGTAAGCCCGTAACGACAGTCGCAATTTGAAAGTACAATCTCAGGTACATGCTCAAATAGTAAACAAAACATCCAGTTTCAAAACAAGCTTTCTTGGCAATATGGCCAAGTCGGGCTGAGTTAACTGCTATGCCCTTTGATGTTCAACTTTCCCAAGTTCAACATAACAGACTTCCTGTTACAAATTACTGTGCCCACTAATTCCGTGTAAACAAACAGACTGGTTCCTTAAGATAAAAAATACTGTAATGGTGATAATGGTTGGTTTGGGTTTGTTGTTCTTGGGTGAGAGTAAGCTAGTTAATTAATATTATATACTTTTGTAGCAGTTCTTATTCGCACAATAACATCTTGATATTATAAAGGATAAATAAACGTTAAAGTATGCCAGAAATCAGAATATTTAGTTAAGGGATCTTAATGTGTATGACACTGTATGTGCTTGAAAAAGTTGCGTTTATTGTTTGCAGACTTTGTACAGTGCAGTCACATATGCTGGCTATACTGGAATTTTAACCGGACAGAAACCAAATAATTTCACAATAACTACAGACGCGCGACGTAAGTTACTGACATGGCTAGATCAATTGACAGCAAATTTTCTGTTATTCTAATTCTAAATACCACATTGGAGGGTGACAGTTCACATCAGTTCTGTGTCTCATGGACATTTATTTAATGGCACATCTGGAAGAACACACTGAGTAATTGTACTGTTATAATATTTAATCATGTTTATTGTATAAGAAGTCCTTTTAAAGATGGACTCTTAAGCTCTAATACTAGAACAGCTTCGTGGGCATACCACAAAGTGGTTCCTCTCCATTAGGGAGCAGTCAGTTAAACGTGTGGTGGGGATCAGTCATTACCATTGTAGTGTTACTATAGTCCATGATTATTTCTATCCAACATTTTGAATTAACACTGCTCAGCCCATTTGAAATAAGTAGACATTTTCTCTATTTCATAAAGTTGACTTTTACAGCATATTCCAGAAGTGTTATTTCAAACATTGTGTCGGTAACAATGATAACATGTTCATATTTTCAGACAAAAGTAAAGACTTCTGGAAGAATGCCATTGTGGCGATTCTCGACAGGAGTGCATCACTTATGAGTTTCCTTATTCGGCAAACTATGGAAGAGTCCCGATCATACACTGAAGCTGTCATCAAACTCGGTTATTCTGTGACAATTGCTCCGGCCTACTTCATTGTGGGTGGGGCCCAGCATGGCCAGGGAGCAGTCATTACTAGAGGCAGACTGATACCGCGAGATCTCTGGTTTCTTGACCCAAACAATGGGAGGTCTGTAGTGTTGACAGCCACAATGTTCTTTGACATTTTAACACTGTTCACAGTTAGAACTATTACCATATGACATGGGATTAGAGGACAGTCTTTTTGAGCAGTTGGCATTTATCATATTCCATATATATATATATATTCCATAATACCCTAGTTCTCATATTGTGATATTTAAAATTGGCAGCAGTTTTGCATTTTATGTCACCAGATCACATACGTCTGCTAAGACATTGGTATCATTCATTGACATGGTAATTTGAAAGTAATTCACGAAGATGTCAATTAAATGCAGATAAATGTATAATTGGGTCAAGGATTTGACAATTTTAACAACAACAGCGAGTGAAAGTTATAGACATATCCCATGTTTTCTAGACCTGTTGTCACATTGAATCTAAATGTCCATATATCCACGTTTCAGGTGGTATTTAGTCGAAACCAACTATGACCACTGGGAGGAGCCACCAGCAACAGACAACCGACGGTAAATCCATATTTTTTCTGAGTCGGTTTGTTTTCAGAACGTCAAAGCAATTAGTGTCGGTAGCAGTTCTTTACAAATAGAAAGTTGTTGAGTTTTAACATTTCGCATGTACACCATACATTATTAAACACAATTTGACTGGCAGTATACCTTAAGTATATTTATTCTAATGCTAACAATGTAATAATAAAAAGTAAGGAACAGGTAGCTTATGTTTAAAATAAGCACAGATGAGTGTTATTGTTTGTGTTCTGTCATTCAATGTGTACTTATAAACTTATATTGAACGACACACACACATAATTTGCACCACTTTATTCAGTCCGACTCAACCTTTGTTTCAGGTTGGCAGCGATGAAGTATTTGAATGCAACAGGACAAGTGAACATCAATGACAAGACACTCTTTAAGATTCTGTCCACGCCCCCTCTACTTCGCAGGTATGCATTGTACATGAACATCAGGCGACATGATGTGATATAATAATCAGGAACCATTTCACTAACATTGTTTGAGCTCATAAGCCAAATTTGCTCTTTAAAATTACTTTCACTCCTTTACAGTGATCTTGTGTACTGAAAACTGGCAACACCAGGGTGCGCCACTGGAACACTTGCCGGTGTGTCACGGAATAGTGTCCTCAGTTATACAATGGCGGCTTTTTGCATTTTGGAAAGAATTAAATTTAATAACAGATTCTATTTCATGAGGGATTTTCTGTATGAACTTATTAGTTTAGTGAGGTGGGCTGGTTACGTTGTGTAAGGTTAGGCAGTCCAATAGACACTACACAGAATAGCATGTTTTGATCATTAGATGGCAAATAACTCGAATGTTGGCAAGACCTTTGTCAAATGCATGTGGTTTATGCTTCCTTTGATGTCTTCGAACAATAAGAACTGTCATGGTAATGGAGAATAAGGTTTACCAGTTAAGATTGTGCAGTGTTTATATTATCCATGAATGGCTGACATAGTTTAAATTAAATAAAAATTACTTGTAGATACATAAAATTCAGGCATTTCTTTACCATGCCCTGATATAATTGTGTGTCTGCAAATGTGTATCCACTCAAGCACCGGTTATTCAACTATCAAATCAGCTGATTTTTAGTCCTTTGGCCGAAGGTCCAAGGGACTATTGTCATCACTCTGCATCCGCCGTCCACCGTTAGCTGCCGTATCTCAGAAACCGTTCAGCAACTTTTTCTCTAATTTTGCATAGACATCTTAGGGCACTGCCACTATGCACGAGAAATCTGTATTTGATTAAATAATTTGAAGGGCTCCCTAGGGCCTCCGAGGACCATAAAACTAGTAAAAATGTAACATTTTGCCTATTTTTTCAACAACTTTTCAACAACTTTTTTTCTAATTTTGCATAGATGTATCTTAGGGTGCTGCCACTATATACAAGAAATCTGTATTTGATTGAATCATTCTAAGGGCACCTAAGGGGCCCCCAAAGTGCAAAAGTTTTACATTATCTAGTGATGTGGTTTTGAGAAGGGCCCTTGAGACCACCCCCAACAGTAGATTTTGTTTAATGTGCCAGAAAGCCAGCAGTATGACTAAACTTTGCAGCCTAGTGATATTCTTCCATTGAGACCTTGACTAATCTTTAATTGGTCTTAGGGCCCAGGCAGAGTAGACACACTTGACCCCTGTTAGACTGAACAGTTGCCTAAAACTTTTAAACTGTATCTTCAAAACTATTGATTTTCTATAATTGCAAGTTGTGTTTATTTTGATGTTCATTTAATTATTATAAAATGGTGTGACTGTGGTGTCTATTGGTTAAAGATGTATTGTTTGTAGAAAATTAATATTCTGTCGCCTGTAGGAGACAAACATAGAAAATTAATATTCTGGACAACTATAAAGTGAAATATCCTACACTTTATTTATATAAAATGCATTCTACTGTTCTGTTTACGCTTGCCATGCCTTGTGTAGACATGGTACTGCGTAAATCAACTGTATCAATATAGACTAATAATTACAGATTCACAATATAGTTGACACCTGAAACAACCAAATGACAACCATTAGAAGAGTTGACATAGTTCCGCTATACACAAGCAAGAAATCTGTATTTGATTGAATCATTCTAGTGTCATCAGCATATAGTAGAACATACATTTTCTACATCATCATCACTAAGGTTGTTGTAAATTTCACCAGCTGCCATGTCAAGTCCGTTGTAATCGTGACTAACAGCGTTCAAAATTATTCAGGTAAATAACAAAGGACACAAGTTTTCTCCATGTCATACCTATACATCACATGAGAAGAAGGCTGACACAGCCTGGCCCTGATTTATACATGATTTAGCATTTTTGTACTTTCAACACATTACCATTAATACCGCATGAAATTATCTTAGACCACAGTGAGGACCGGTCTACTAAATCAATTGCTTTCTTATAATCGATGAAGGCACAATAAAGCCTTTTGCGTCCAGACAAATACAATTCAACCAATATCCCTATCTGAACACTGCCTGTTCTTCACCTATTACATTCGCTTTGTTTAGGTATGTGGTCAGTCTGGTGTTCTGAACAATCACTGAGGATTAATGAACACTTGTGCAGAATGTCACCCACTTGGCAGGTTTAATTGATCTATTCAGCAATGAGGACACTGCTTAGGCCTCACTCTGGACACTGTCACTCACAGTGTTGTGTATTGTCTTAGTTGGCACATTGAGCTAATCTACTTGACCATGAATCAGTGGTGGCTCTGGTTGTGTATTACACCCAGCTGAGGAGTTAAGCTTCTCTGCCTGCTATTGTTTGATGGAAACTGTGACTAATCTGTAATTGGTCATTGGCAGTAGCTTGTGTCAACAGACAGCATTAAGCCACTAGACCCCTGTTAAACTGGACAGTTGCCTGTAGGTTTTAAACTGTGTCAAACAGTGAGTCTACCTTTTGCTCTCGGATAATCTGTCCTCTTAGTTTTACATATGAAGACATAATCTGGCATAACATGTTCAATGCTCCATAACTTCGCTAATTTTTGTAAATAATAAATAAATAAATATACTTATATAGCGCCAACTCTAGTTAGAAACTATTCAAGGCGCTTTACATGTAAAATAGTAATAAATCAAAACAGTAATTAATTAAGTAAAAAAAATTAAGTAAAAAAAATGTATATATATATTTAAATATTAGTATTATCGTGTCATATAAACAAAAGGTAATTGATAAAAGCTTAATGCCAAGTCTAAAAGTCATAGTAGCAGTAAAAATATTGATTAAAAGAGAATGTTTAAAAGTGCTCTTAAAAGTCTCAGTGTTCATTACATGCATTTAAAACAAGTAGTTTACTCCGCAAATCCGGGACTGCTGTGGCTGCTGGAGTTAAAATATCGATTAAAATAGAGTGTTTTTAATGCGCTTTTAAAAGCTGCTTCACTGGTTAGTTCACGCATTGATGTGGGTAAATCGTTCCAGAGGTCCGGAGCTGCTGCCATAAAACTCGCATCTCCGACTTTGCATCTTGTTCGCAGTCTCGCAAGTTGACGATTTCCTGCTGACCGAAGGGACCTGGTAGGCACGTAGAGGCAGACAAGCTCGCTCAGGTACACGGGCCCACACTTGTTGACAGCTCTGTGCACGAATACCAGGACCTTGAAACGAATGCGTTCTCGTACCGGCAGCCAATGTAGGTCCTGGAGCACTAGCGTGATGCTTGCGTATTTGGGCACTCGCACGATCATTCTGGCTGCAGAGTTTTGGACATGCTGTAACCGTACACAGTTCTTGTCCATGGTGCCGTACAGGAGGGAGTTGCAGTAGTCGAGCCTTGATGTCACTAATGCGTTGACTACTCTCTCCCTCGTCTGTCTTGGCAGGAACTTGTTGATTTGGCTGATGTGATAAAGGTGGAAATAGCAGGACCGGATAATCGCTGATGTGTTGGCAGACATGTCCATATGACAGTCCAAGACTGCACCAAGGTCTTTAATCTGATGCACAGCTCGGATGAGAGAACCACCAACATTGATGCTGAGATCGTTTATTAACTTTTTTGCACACACTGGGACAATCGGAAGGAACTCGGTTTTCTGGTCGTTCAGTTTGAGGTAATTAGAGGTCAGCCAATCCCGAACCTCCATGACGCAAGCTTCGAGACGCCGTAGGGCCTCGAGTAATGCCGTAGGATTAAGCGCAAACACACGCATCAGCTGCAGGTCGTCAGCATAGTGATGAAACGTTACGCCGTGCCTTCTGATGACATCGCCGACTGGTTGGACGTACAGAGAGAACAGTACAGGCCCAAGGACGGATCCCTGCGGCACTCCTGTTTTAAGAATGTGATGTTCAGATGCACTCTGGCCAATTACAACACGCTGCCTGCGGTCTTGCAGATATGATTCCATCCACTGGAGGGCGTAACCTTGAATACCATAGCGCTTGCTGAGCCGATTGAGTAGAATGGTGTGGTCAATCGTGTCAAAAGCTGAACTCAGGTCAAGAAGCACGAGCAGAGTGCCTTCTTTGCGATCCAAGGCCACCCGGACATCACTGCAGACTTTCAACAATGCGGTTTCTGAAGAGTGAAGCTTTTTGTATGCCGACTGAAAAGGTTCATTCATATCTTGTGAGTCAAGATGGTCAGATAATCGCTGTGCTACTATCTTCTCAATAACCTTGGACAGATGAGACAGACTGCTGACAGGTCTGTAGTTATGTAGCACGTCACGGTCCAGAGATGGCTTCTTCAATAGTGGACGAACACGAGCCTCCTTTAAGGACGCTGGCACTGTTCCTTCTTCAAATGACTTGTTGGTAATAGCGGTAATAACTGGTACCAATGATGACAAGCACTGCTGAATTTGTTTACCTGGCAGAGGATCGAGTTGACAGCTCTTTGTTAATCCAGACACAATCTTGTGTGTCTCCTCTTCCGATGTTGGCACGAGCAAAACGAGAGGTTCATTGAAACATGCCTTCTCTCTCACTGGTGAGTTTGAGCGGTACATCGTTTCTAACTCTGTCCGAATCTGTTGCACTTTGTTAGTGAAGTGTTGCGCGAACTTACTGCAACCATCATCAGTGGATTCAAAGTCCGGATAAATGTTCTTCTGTTCAGCCCCGAGGGACCTAATGAGCCGGAACATCGATTTGTTGTCAGCTCTCTGCAGAGTGTCTTGATAGTAGTTGCTCTTAGCCTTAGCTATGCAACCTGTCGAGGCATTGCGGGCTTCGACATAGAGCTGCCGGTGAACTTCGAGTTTGGTCGTCCTCCAACGATGTTCATACTGGCGTTTCTTCTCTCTAGCCTCCTTCACCTTTCTGTTGTACCATGGACATGGCTTAGTCCCTCTCCTCACTCTGTTCTTGTTTGGAGCGTGTTTGTCGAAGACCTTACGCAAGACTGTATCGTAGATGTTAACCATGTCTGGCGTGCTTTCTGGGTGTCTATGTAGAATTTGTTCGCACTGGTAGGCGATATCTTCCCGAAAAAGATCAATTTGGAAGTGGCGGAAGTCACGTACAAGGATGGCAGTGGGGAGGGTGAATGGCCTGCTCACCGCCAGCACACAGTCAATACAGTGATGATCGGCTATTGACATAGGCTTGACTGTCACTGACTGGTCAACAGCGCGACTAATCACTAGGTCCAGAATATGACCGTGTATGTGTGTCGGATCCCTAACATGTTGAATTAGTTCAAATGTGTCCAACAGATCTACCAGTTTGATAGCTTTTAATGGATCGTCAAAGTGTATGTTGAAGTCACCAACAATGAGTACTGGCACAACGGAGAGGTTAATGTCACTGAACAATATTTCTAGTTCATCAATGAAATCTGAGGTTGTGCCAGAGTTCTTGCTTGCTGCCGGTGGGTGATACAGAATGTACACATCGAAAGGCCGCACGCTGTTTCCTGTGAGGCGAGCACGCAGCAGTTCCATATGTTCGAAATGTGGTATTGCGAGTAGCTTGCACGAGTAGACATCTCGGTGGAGTAGACCGACGCCCCCACCTCTGCTGTGCTGCCTCGGCACACTGACGAATCTGTAGCCGTCGGGAGCAAGCTCGGTGATTAAAGCAGAATCACCATCTCGCTTCAACCACATCTCCGTGATCGCCAGAAGATCAATTTCGTCGTCGAGAACATATTCGTTTATCAAAAGTGTTTTGTTTCTGACACTTTGCGCATTCATTAACACCATACGTGGATGCTTAGTTGGCAGGGTAGGAGTCACATTTTCATCAGTTTAGTTTTTGAGTTGATGTGTACCTGGTGCCGCTGGTGTCGCTGGTACCGCTGGTGCCGATTCTGTCACTGCTGTTGCCGCTGTTGCTGCTGTCACTGCAGCCGCCGCTGGTGCCACTGCTGTCGCTGGTGATGCCAGTGCTGTCGCCGCTGGTGCCAGTGCTGTCGCCGCTGGTGCCACTGCTGTCGCCGCTGGTGCCACTGCTGTCGCCGCTGGTGCCACTGCTGTCGACGCTGGTGCCAGTGCTGTCGCCACTGGTGCCCCTGCTGTCGCCACTGGTGCCACTGTTGCCGCCGCTGGTGCAACTGCTGGTGATGCCAGTGCTGTCGCCGCTGGTGCCAGTGCAGCCGCCGCTTGGGCCACTGCTGCCACTGCAGCCGCCGCTGGTGCCACTGTTGCCGCTGCTTGGGCCACTGCTGACACTGCAGTCGCTGCTGGTGCCACTGTTGCCGCCGCTTGGGCCACTGCTGACATTGCTGCCGCCGTTGGTGCCACTGCTGTCGCCGCTGTCACTGCTGTCGCCACTAACACTGTTGTCGTCGCTGGTGCCACTGCTGTCGCCGCTGCCACTGCTGATGCCGCTGTTGCTGCAGCCACCCCTGGTGCCACTGTTGCCGCCGCTTGGGCCACTGCTGCCACTGCAGCCGCCGCTGGTGCCACTGTTGCCGCCGCTTGGGCCACTGCTGACACTGCAGCCGCCGCTGGTGCCACTGCTGTCACTGCAACTGGTGCCACTGCTGAAATAGACTCAGTGTTCTCTTCAGTTCGACTCTTGCAGGGCACCAGGTTGACAGTGTTTGATCCGGTCTGTTTATGTCTCTTTGAACGGGGACGATTGCCCGTGACCGCTTGAAAAGTTAATAAACAAGAAGCTAAGTCAGAATTATCAGTGCGTTGAGTCGGGTCCTGCCCTGTGCGTCTGATGTGATGACCACCCCGACGACTGCGCAAATGCAAGATGCCCAAATCTTTAAGAGTAGTAAAAACAATAGATTCGATAGTAGATGTTCCACGTTTCATAGACCACAGTTCTACATTGCTGTATTGTTTTGGTCTAGGCCTGCTTGGCACTGCAGTCATTGTAATGCTGCAGTCATTGTAATGCTGCAGGTTTCCAGACAACAATGGTTGTTGAAGTCAGTGGCCGCACAAACACAAAAGAAGGCAATTGGGCATTGACTGTGCAGGTTGAAGCCGTGTAGGCATGCGATATTCAGAGCCAGGAAACTCACAACGTACATCATAAGAATTCACATTTATTTTCACCAATTCTGGCCTAGACGTGTATCCAGTGTATGAACTGTATACTTACAAGGTGTTCTTTCAAAACTTAGCGTCACTGTACATTGTAGCAGTCATAATTTTTGAAAGCGTGTAAAGCACCCTATCCAACCTTTACAAGGATGTAAGAAAACAATGTTACAATTTTTCCGACTTATCACTCATTTGGTCATCCAGGGTTACATATAGACGTATTAGTCCAAAGGACTTCAGGGCCACGTGGCCCATTTTTTTCTTATGCTAGCATCATGATTTCTGTTTGGTATCAGCAAACATTATTGTTGGTCTATGTGTTCTCTGCCAACATAATAATTTGTTCAATATTTACATAGTCGTGGATACATCGTTGTTTTATCTATGCTCCCTTTTGTACCGCATTTTCCACTGTTGTTATGTGACCTATAATGGGAGGTCACGTAGTTCACAAAGTCACAAAATATGGTCATTACCACATATTGTGGGGAAATAAATTGCTACAATGGCGCCACTTAATGAGAACAACATGGTAATGCAAAGTGAAGGTAATAACTATTTTTAATTGTACAAGTAGTATTGATTTGGAAGGGGACAGGCTTAAACAAATGCTAAACAAATGGTTTACTTTGCAAAGTTATAAGACCACCCCTTATAATGACAATAATTCTTGATTGTCATATTGCAGCCTTACGACTTACACGACCCTGATGTCTGCCGCTCGACCTGATGTCTTCAACACGTGGATTCGTTACAAAAACTAACAGTGAAGATTCTTGCTAACATCTTAGATGGTAGTTGCACAAAGTAGTTAGTTATGCAGTGTTTAAAATGGGTTTATTGTAACATTCCAGGATATTTTTGAAGGTGTTTGCTATAGATGTTAATTCTGCCTACAAAGTGTGCACAATACTCTCCTGTATGTTGACCTTGTGGTGTTATAGTTGCAAAGACGTGACAATGTTTGATCTTGAATGTGATAAATTTTCTAACCAGGCTGTGATGGAGAACAACAATGCTTCATTGAAATTGTTGATGTGATTTAGTATACTCAATGTTTAACTGAGACAGTCCAGTAAGATTAATTGTATCTGCATTTAGGTATATATGTGTACTTTGTAGATCTATATTTGATATGTCATTACTGTTGATATTTTATTACCATTTATAATTATTAATTAAATAAGTGTATTTTTGTTAGCTGACATTTCAGCCAATCACAGGCTGAGTGTTGTTAATGCGCATTCCAGTTGTTGCATCTAATCAGAGGATTTATATACTCTAATTCCAGTTAATCAAAGACAGGTTCACTACTACATCTATATATGTTGCAGCTATAATGTAAGGGTAAATTGTATTAAAATGATTGCACATTCAAGTATTTTTGCATCATTTGATTTGGGAAATAATGTGTAATTTGTTATGGCAAATGATTGTTGTTATATAAGTGTACCGGTGGTTTCAATGTGAATCTAATGTGTATGGGCATACAAGCATATGAGTGCATACCTGTGTTTGGTGCGAAGATAATATAATAAAACTATGACTGCACATTCGAGTATTGATGCATAATTTGCTTTGAGAATGTTGTGTACATTTTCGTACAAAATGATTGTTTCCATAACCTTTTAGACCACACATCATTCTGTGAAATGCACTCGAAATCCTCACAGTGCACACACAAAATCGCCTAGATATGGGTGTACCTAGTTTTTTTGCATCTAACTGGTGTATTTCATTTCCTAACATTGCATCTCATGCTTATTAAATATAATTTAATTCTGCACAAGATGGTGCTCAATAAACAAATCAACTATTAAGTTAAACCTGCAAAACATGACCCACTGTGATTGCATAGAATGCAACGTTTATCTACAAACTTTTTTGATATTTAAAAACAGTGCCCATTCAGACACTTTCTAAGCCATATGAAAAATACCCCTAACTCACAACAGATACACTTATAAAGAATCCAGTGACAAGTTACATAAGTATCCTGAAGATGTCGCTACCTTCACGTGTTGTCAAAGCTAAAAGATGCTTGAAGAAGTGGGCATCTGGATGCTTTTGGTTTTGGGTGTTCAAGTTCTAAGGAGTTTTTTATGTCTGATAATTGTTTTTATTATGAGCAAACATGAAACAGGAAGAAGACATGAAAACTATCAGTGCAAAAGAGAGAGTGGTTAGTACATCTGCATGGCATGCCAGCGCTTGAGTTCAAAACCTGGACCGGGTAGGCAAGCATTGGTATAAAAACCTGGATCTCAACATTGGGGACTGTATCCTTCGTCTGAACATTGTCCATTGTATCCCTCTTGTTGGTCCTGTTTTCTTCATAATCCAATCTATGACCAGGTTGAATAGGACTGCTGACATCACACATCCTTGCCTGACTCCTGACTTTACCTTGGATGCAATATCTGACTGTCCTGTGGTGCATGTAATGTACAGTTCTCATAGAAAAGCTTCATGAGGTCCACAATATGTAATGGAATTCCATATACACGTAGGCTATCTCTGTTGAATGAGACCTCATAAGACCCTAACATTCTAACCACAATATATGCACAGACTAGTCACTTAACAGAACGTGACTAGTGCTGGAAACAACTAGAACAAGACCCACACAATTTGTTTCATATTTATTGATATTAACAATAGCCTATACATATACCATAAACCACATGTAGGTGTTGAGGGGTTTACATTTGTTTACGTAATTCCACTAATACTTGTCCGCAGTAGATGTCACAAAACACCAAACTTTAATAAACATGTCATAAATAGCTTGTAACCTGCTGTCATAATCTTGTACGTTGTTGTTAGCAGCAGCTTCTACATTAAGCATCCAAGATAAAATGTGTAGCTTGATGGTACAACACTGCTACTTAGTCACCAGCAGATATACAAAAGCATATAGCTGCCGTTTTCATTTTGACATCCAGCATCATTTCATAGCAAGAATTATAGTATAATTATTAATCTCTACAAAAGCAATTTTGCTTAACTGTGCCAATGCCGTTTCATTTTAGCATCAATAAAAGCATTTCAAAATAAATTACTGATTGTTACATAAAAGTTTAGTTTCTTCTTTTTCTGTTTCATTTTATGTTCCCGTCGTTTTTCATTATGGGGAACTCTACAAAGATTAAAATCCTGTTTACTGGCCACCGTATTACCTACAGACTTGGTTACATCTGCGTAGATCTTTGTTACCATTCCGTCTTTCTTTGTACATCATTAGCTATTCAATTTTATCTTCCCTGCTGCATAGACGCTTGCTCTTTAAAGCGTCGTGTTAACAACTTTCTATCCAATTTGTTGCCTCATTCCTGTGCTTATAAATGCGTCAATTATAGAACTTCCACTACAGTTTCTTGACTACCCGCTGCACCAAAGCCAGCATTGCTGGAATGCCCAATGTCTCAACAACATGTGAAAGATACGGATTCCTCGACACTTCACAACAAGTATAACTTAGTATCACTTGGCACCAAAGGAATATACACATCATGCACCAACTAATGCACTATATCACTCGGTACACACGACATCTTTAACTAAACCAGCGCCTAGAGCACTGGTGCATCACACGGGCATAGACTGTGTGTCGGCGAGCAGCTTCGAAATTATGTCGGTGTAGTAGGAGCCAAAGACAGCGCGGTTGTGAGAGGTCAGACGGAGGAATTGTCCACACACATGACTGAGTTCCTCCGAGACGGCGGAGAACCCGGGAGGGAGGAGGACGTCACGGGCCTGGGGCTGGGAGATGAGGGAGTGGATGAACTTCATCAGCCGGGACTCTGCAACACGTTTGTAATTACATATCACTTGGTAAAATGCATACAAATTATTAACTGGAATACGCAGCACATTTGTCATTTTACATCACTTGCGGAAACTGCATAAAGTTATTGACTGGAATACGCAACACATTTGTCATCATATATTACTTGGTAAATTGCATAAAACTATCAACTCTGGAAAACGTAGCACATTTGTCGTTTTATATTATTTGGTAAAATGCACATTGTCGACTCTGCAATATGCAGGACACTTGTCATTTGACATTACTTGATAAATTGCATAAAATTATAGACTGGAATACCCTGCGCTGTCTCAGAAATGCATACCTTATGATCCGATCTTTCAATGTCCAGTTAATTTTTCTTGAAAGGCAATCCAAAACTAATAAAAATATACACATTTACAAACCCATCTATTAAAATAATAATTGACAACATGAGTTAAAAATGACCTCATTTCTCAAAACATTGCATTTTTATGTTTACGTCTACAATACACCAAAACTACTGAGGATATTTCAACAATTGAAGTATCATTTTTAAAGCTCATCATCTGTGAAATCCAAAAATGTACAAAATTAAATTTTGCGACTTAATACCCACTCTGTTGTGACAGCGCACCTACTCAAGAGTTTGTGTATTGGTGGGTGTACCTACTCAAGAGTTTGTGTATTGGTGGGTGCACCTACTCAAGAGTTTGTGTATTGGTGGGTGCACCTACTCAAGAGTTTGTGTATTGGTGGGTGCACCTACTCAAGAGTTTGTGTATTGGTGGGTGCACCTACTCAAGAGTTTGTGTATTGGTGGGTGCACTTACTCGAGTTTGTGTATTGGTGGGTGCACTTACTCAAGAGTTTGTGTATTTGTGGGTGCACCTACTCAAGAGTTTGTGTATTGGTGGGTGCACTTACTCAAGAGTTTGTGTATTGGTGGGTGTACTTACTCAAGAGTTTGTGTATTGGTGGGTGTACCTACTCAAGAGTTTGTGTATTGGTGGGTGCACCTACTCAAGAGTTTGTGTATTGGTGGGTGCACTTACTCAAGAGTTTGTGTATTGGTGGGTGCACTTACTCAAGAGTTTGTGTATTTGTGGGTGCACCTATTCAAGAGTTTGTGTATTGGTGGGTGCACTTACTCTAGAGTTTGTGTATTGGTGGGTGTACCTACTCAAGAGTTTGTGTATTGGTGGGTGTACCTACTCAAGAGTTTGTGTATTGGTGGGTGCACCTACTCAAGAGTTTGTGTATTGGTGGGTGCACTTACTCAAGAGTTTGTGTATTGGTGGGTGTACTTACTCATGAGTTTGTGTATTGGTGGGTGTACTTACTCATGAGTTTGTGTATTGGCGGGTGCACTTACTCATGAATTTGTGTATTGGCGGGTGTACTTACTCATGAGTGTGTATTGGCGGGTGTACTTACTCATGAGTTTGTGTATTGATGGGTGTACTTACTCATGAGTGTGTATTGGCGGGTGTACTTACTCATGAGTTTGTGTATTGGTGGGTGTACTTACTCATGAGTTTGTGTATTGGCAGGTATACTTACTCATGAGTTTGTGTATTGGCGGGTGTACTTACTCATGAGTTTGTGTATTTGTGGGTGTACTTACTCATGAGTTTGTGTATTGGCGGGTGTACTTACTCATGAGTTTGTGTATTGGTGGGTGTACTTACTCAAGAGTTTGTGTATTGGTGGGTGTACTTACTCATGAGTTTGTGTATTGGCGGGTGTACTTACTCAAGAGTTTGTGTATTCGTTGGTGTACTTACTCATGAGTTTGTGTATTGGCGGGTGTACTTACTCATGAGTTTCTGTATTGGCGGGTGTACTTACTCATGAGTTTGTGTATTGGTGGGTGAACTTACTCAAGAGTTTATGTATTGGTGGGTGTACTTACTCAAGAGTTTGTGTATTGGTGGGTGTACTTACTCAAGAGTTTGTGTACTGACGGGTGCACTTACTCAAGAGTTTGTGTATTGGTGGGTGTACTTACTCAAGAGTTGGTGTATTGGTGGGTGCACTTACTCAAGAGTTTGTGTATTGGTGGGTGCACTTACTCAAGAGTTTGTGTATTGGTGGGTGTACTTACTCAAGAGTTTGTGTATTGGTGGGTGCACTTACTCAAGAGTTTGTGTATTGGTGGGTGCACTTACTCAAGAGTTTGTGTACTGACGGGTGCACTTACTCAAGAGTTTGTGTATTGGTGGGTGTACTTACTCAAGAGTTTGTGTATTGGTGGGTGTACTTACTCAAGAGTTTATGTATTGGCGGGTGTACTTACTCAAGAGTTTGTGTACTGACGGGTGCACTTACTCAAGAGTTTGTGTATTGGTGGGTGTACTTACTCAAGAGTTTGTGTATTGGCGGGTGCACTACTCAAGAGTTTGTGTATTGGTGGGTGTACTTACTCATGAGTTTGTGTATTGGCGGGTGCACTTACTCATGAGTTTGTGTATTGGCGGGTGCACTTACTCATGAGTTTGTGTATTGGCGGGTGTACTTACTCATGAGTTTGTGTATTGGCGGGTGCACTTACTCATGAGTTTGTGTATTGGCGGGTGTACTTACTCATGAGTTTGTGTATTGACGGGTGTACTTACTCATGAGTTTGTGTATTGGTGGGTGTACTTACTCAAGAGTTTGTGTATTGGTGGGTGTACTTACTCATGAGTTTGTGTATTGGTGGGTGTACTTACTCATGAGTTTGTGTATTGGCGGGTGTACTTACTCATGAGTTTGTGTATTGGCGGGTGTACTTACTCATGAGTTTGTGTATTGGCGGGTGTACTTACTCATGAATTTGTGTATTGGCGGGTGTACTTACTGATGAGTTTGTGTATTGGTGGGTGTACTTAACTCATGAGTTTGTGTATTGGCGGGTGTACTTACTCATGAGTTTGTGTATTGGTGGGTGTACTTACTCATGAGTTTGTGTATTCGTGGGTGTACTTACTAATGAGTTTGTGTATTGGTGGGTGTACTTACTCATGAGTTTGTGTATTGGCGGGTGTACTTACTCATGAGTTTGTGTATTGGCGGGTGTACTTACTCAAGAGTTTGTGTATTGGTGGGTGTACTTACTCATGAGTTTGTGTATTCGTGGGTGTACTTACTCATGAGTTTGTGTATTGGTGGGTGTACTTACTCATGAGTTTGTGTATTCGCGGGTGTACTTACTCATGAGTTTGTGCACAGAGTGTTGAGGAGAGACAACACTCTGGATCTGTCCCTTGAGTAGGGTCTGCCTTGCCTCATCCATGGCTGGGAAGTCATGTTTGTGTAGACACTCAAGGACCTCCTTGTTTATCTGAACGGCCACATTCACCACCTTCTCATCTATGTCCCTGCAAACAAAATGATACCTTCACCCCTGCAGATGTATTTTCTTATTTTCTTTTTTCCTAAGTTTTGTGAAATATACCCGACTTTCACTGCCTCTGCTCCTGATATTCCTGCTTGTGTGCAACAATAATAACGATAAAATAACTTCTTTGGTGCCAATATCATTGGAACATCCTAGCTCAGTGGCACAACAAAATCAACAGATTAAGCGTTCTCAGTTATGTAAAATGCAAAAGTCATCAACAGATGGATGGAATTGTTAAGAAGCTAAGGAGGATATGCAATATTAAAACGATAGGTTTTTATATGACGGCGAAACAAAACTGTACTTCCGACCAACTTAACATTGATAGGGAGGGAGTTCAACAAAGTAGGTGCAGCAACTGAGAAGGCTCAAGTCTCAGTGTTCGTCTTAACTATGGAAACAAAAATTTGGTTTGAACCAGCCAATAGAAGCTGTCTGTGCTTTCTTGCTGGGGTGAGCATTGACTGTAGATACTGTATTTGTTCCATTAAGCATACACGCCCTAATTAGCATACACACCCTTTTTTAGCAGCATCTGACACTATGACAGTGATCTCCAATGCCAACCTCATTGTAATTTAATTTCTACCAATTTCACACTTCATTCAAATTTCAGTGAAAACAAATTGAAAAGTCCACCTAAATTATCAGACTTCAGTGTTCTGGAATACTATTGCTCATATGTGAGATGCATAAATCGTTTGCCAGTCAACTCTGCAGAGATGGCTGTATCAAAGTGCCCCAGAAACCAAAGAAAATGGGTGTAGACCTTTGTAAACTTATTGGAACACCGAATTTGACATATTTCAGCATCTTAAGTATTTGTTACGCGTACCGTATGCTTAATAGAATGAATGCGGTATATGTGTGCAGGTTGTTTGGATGAAAGGGCTTGACAGGACACTCACCCATCCAATGTGGTTGGAAGGATGATGGAGATCTGCTCCTTGAGTGATTCCTTGAAGCCTTTGATGCCGGCAATGGCCTCTCCCACGGTGTTGTAGGTGACTAGGAGGATGGCTGACACAAGTGACAGCCACCGCGTCTTGTTACGCAGGTCCATGAACCGACTCTCATCCATCAACAGACTCTGCAAGACAGAAGATCAGGTTGTAAGCCTGCACACAAGTGTTGAGAGATCGTCTCCTGACTTCACAAAGTACAACAAACATTACATGTGCAGTACTGGTTCAAACCCCCTCCCTAACCAGACGTAGTGTGAGACTTGCATTTGTTACAATTCAAAATTGCTATTTGCATCAATTTGTATTAATCTGTTTCACGTTAATACAAATACACCTGGTGATTCCCAAATCACCCCCACATGTAACGCTTATCATATTTTGGGACACGCAAACTTATACAATGACCCCTAAGCAAGGATTCTGTATATATGGAAGCAACATGCAGAAACATTTGCACGTATACATGTATACAATTCAAAGTTAATTTCATATTCATT
This sequence comes from Escarpia spicata, assembly GCA_963995525.1. Lineage (NCBI taxonomy): Eukaryota > Metazoa > Annelida > Polychaeta > Sabellida > Siboglinidae > Escarpia > Escarpia spicata. The sequence goes on from OZ023218.1 coordinate 27,268,691, forward strand.
ATTGTTATGATAGAAAGAGAAGAAAAAAGAGAAAGAAGAATGTTTGTAAGTGTACATCAGGAGAGGAAGAGGAGAGCTCCCGTTCTACCAACCTCGGGAAAGACCTGGTTTTCGTCCCAGTCCAGCAGCTCCATGTAGGCGGTGTTGAGGATGGCAGCAGGAGTGGCAGAGGAGGAAGTAGAGGCTGATGTATCCTGGGAGGACGCCGTCAGGGCCATGTCCGTATTGTATTTGAGGAAGGCTCGCTCCAGCCACGCCTTCACAAACTGCAGGCCGTCTATGCCATTCTCTGCATGTGAGAGGAAACACAGTATTACACACGGTATACTAACCTTGCATGGTTTCATTACTACGTGTTTATTGATGATCTACTATATTGGAAAGCTCATATAATCAAATATACAATCAAAGCTTTCAAAAAGTACAGCTATAATGCACAGATGCAGTCATCTGCTTGATAAGAATAGTAGGTGTATTTTACATAGTTCTCTCTTTTTATTGTATTTAAATTACTGTGCAGAAATATGGGGAAACATGTACCTGACAAATACTACCTAGGTAACTGTATTTTCTTATTATAATAAAGAATAATCCACATTATATGTGGTGCAAGCCAGTTCAATCACACGAACCCACTGTTCCAACAATAACATGTTCTAAAAATTTCCAGATTTCATAAAATTAAAAAAACTATTATTATTTATGTACAAAGTTTACTATAGCTACTTGCCATCAAATATTCAGTGCTTGTTTACTAGACGGGAAACAGCGTACTCAGTGTGAGCTAATCAAGACTTAGAACGACAAAGAGTCTCTTCCACTATGCGATCAATGTCTCTGTGTAAATGGAGTGCGATTATGGAATTCTCTAAGTGATCATTTAAAAACTACTAAAACTATGACCGCATTTAAGCGTACATGCAAGAACATTTTATTTAAGAAATATCTGGTTAGGGAAATCTAAACAAAATCATCAACAAATATAATTCTGCCATTGTGGTAACTATCAATTATGACTGCTAGAGTAGAGGAATAGCAAGTTCAATCAACGTAACTCAAATGTCTAAATATACATGTCAGTGGTAAATTTACATACAAGTCAATTCGTGTTAACCCCCTTCAAACATTGAACAGTGTACATTCGCACTTGTATTATAGTTAAACTTCTGTATATTGTTGTTGACAATGTTTTGAATAAACGGACATTCATTCATTCAAAAGTGATAGCATACTCATAGTACTAGGTGGTGGTCTTTAAAGAGATGGCATACAAATTAACCACAGAACTAGTCTCGCTTAACCGACTCTCGCCCGGCTGCGTGACTTTGCCGGGAAACAGAGTCTGGCTGAGAACATGCATTATGAATGCACGCATCTAGTACTGCTCCTACCGTGCTGCAATCTCTCGTGGCACATGCATAATCGAGGCTAGTGCTACTCAAGAATCCATTCTGCATACGCCGCCAGCAGCACTGAGAGCCAATCATCGTCTCTACCCAGATTCATGGGTAAACCAGGATCGGTGTCGTACAGTGAAAACCAGTGTTATCTTCCAGGCAGTAGAACGGGAGCCCTACGGTGCTCCCATCTCGCGGGGCCTGAATAATCGAGGCTACCACAGTACTAAGTGATGGCTGGGAAAATAAACTTCTACAGTGGCACCACCTAGTGAGTGAAACATGACTGGGGAGGGCAGTTGAACCAATACTAAATGCATAACTTTTGGACTCTGCAAACTTACAAGACCCTACCCTTAATGATGCCAGTAATTCTGTGCAAGACAGACTGACCTTCCTGTGTTTGCAGGAACTGTTTGAACTTATTGGCCTCGTACTCCACGGACTGCTTCTGGATGTATGGTCGGATCTGCTGAAGGGTGAAGTTGGCCATATCCATCTTCATCAGATCCAGAATGCGGAATATCTCCCTGCAACACATATTATTACAGTTCATTCTGCCAATAGATTGGACAAAATATGTAGGGGCTATAGGTAAAAAGAACGGGTTACTATGTATGGTCATAACACAACAGCACATTATTATGATACCCTCATAATTATTAATCACAACATCAAAACAGTCAGTTAATTTTAACCTGACGCAATAAAATAATTTAAAAAATGACACTATTTACAAGGTCAAGGTAGCTTACTATACCAGGTAAGATACAAAATGTTACTAGCATCAGAGCTACCCATAGAAGCAGACACAAGGCAGCATATAATATCTACAACGTACACTTTAACCAACATGCCTGTAGACATTGCCTACCTGTAGAGAGGGACAATGTCAGTCAGTTGTCTCAGGTGTTCAATCTCCCCATCTCTCAGAGGGGCACACAGCTGGGCCATCAGGGAGATGACAAAGTTGGCGTAGTACTGAACAAAGAACATCATAATTCATTCATGCAAGTTACATCTGAATCTAGTTGTCAACAAATAATTTAAAAATTGCACATATTATACATATGTAAGTTGGTAACATAAGTGGATCCAGGGGACCTGGGGGTACATGCCCCCCTAGATCTTAATGAATTTAGCGTGCCTGCAGACCTTTTATAATAGACCAACGCTACCATGCTTCCCCCAGACCCATGGAAATATGCCCCCATTCAGGTTAAAATAAGCTGAAGGTATGCCGACGTGGCTGCAAAAAAATAATTTTTAACAGCACCCCCCACCCCGTCTTCCGATGTCACAAGTTCAGCCGAGAAGCTGAAGTTATGGCGGCGCGGTAGCGAACAAATATCTACTACACTATTTGGTTTGGCCACCAGTGGATGTTTTTGTGCCCCCCCTAGACTACCCTCTCTGGACATCCCCCTGAACAATGAACATCACAATGTCATACACTCATGCAAATTTATGTTTGAATCTGGTTGATTACAAATTATTTTAAAATCACACAGATTATACCTATATATGTTATAACAGAATATTTCAAGATGTGACAAGTAAATCATGGTATCCTACAATTCTTGCATCACCAAACATGCAAGACATTAGTAGGCTGTTGTATGTATGACCTGAGGTAATTTGTTTTCTACCAGTATGACTGCAGAAGGCATTAAAAAGTATGTTAATTAGGTGGGGAAGAACCACCTGAAGTCAAACATATCTTAATATAAAACTACATTTTCTTTATTTATAAAACTACAATGTATATTAATTTTACTTATTTTAATACTTTAAAATAACAACACGCAACAAAAACGATGGTCCTTGCCAGAGCATTTTAACTGACACTAATAATTACACATTTATTTATATATCCACTAATCCAAATTGTACTATCTTCACGTGGCTATCATAATAAAAATGATTAATTAAATAAAACTTAAAACAGTAAATGGTTATAATATAAATATTGTATATACATAAGTTATAAGTAATTATGGTAATGATGTTAGGTGTTAAGTCACATGCTCAATCGCTGACTAAAGACATACTTTTATCAATGTCACAATGGCCATGCATAAAATGTTATATATGACCATTGACTTTTATATGACTTGTTTCCTTTTTTAATAAAAATTATTTTTAACTTTTAATGTATGGATGCAGAGGTTAGCTACTGATGCTAGATATGGCACAGGAAAGTATTTTAATTATAATTATTATTATTACTAGACATACCATGAAGTCAAGAGTCTTGTGTTCGGCTTGCTGCTCGATCAGTTCTAGGTCTAACACCTCGTTCACCTGTGTGCGAATTCTCTGATGTTGTGGAAGCAGTAAGTCCAGGAGATTCTAAAGGAAACACACATTCATCAAACAGAGATGTATGTTACCCTGCCTCAGTGCCACATTCTACATCTGCCAGTTCACCATCAATATCAGTGATGCAAATGTGTTGTTGTAGATCAACTACGAGTGAAATGCATTTATTAAACTTGTGGGTATTAAAACAATATTTTCTACAATGTTGTCTTTCCAAACAACTCTGAAGTATAATATGAGTGAGATACACACACACACACACACACACACACACACACACACACACACACACACACACACACACACACACACACACACACACACACACACACTTCGTTCTTCAGGCAAATTTGCCTACCCATGTACTGCTCTTTGCACAGTTTTGCTTTATATTCAAATTTGAATGGCCGGTGTATCCAGATGTGATGATGGATGGTGCTGTGACAATGGTTTCTGATAGAGAGTTCCATATATCAACGACTCCCTGACTAAGAAAATATTTCCTGTTTACTACAGTTTTTGACGAGCTTTAGATAATGACCCTGTGTGCATTCATACAAATCCTGATTAAACATATCGTGCATGAGATAAAAGTGAAATGCCCAGAGAAATCAGTACTGCTGTACAAACAGACCTGTTTGACTTCTGAGAGGAGTTGGATGGCTTGACTGAAGTCTGGAGGAGTCTCACTCAATTTCTCCTGTAGTGAATCCCAGAATGCCTTGTGTACAATCTTTGTCACTTGGCCTTCAATGCTGCAACATCACATTCATGGTATGTACATGATATGGGCACGTACAGTCTACATAATCAGTCACTAGCAAAACTGTACTAGATACAGTACACACAGATGCAGAATATGATTTACTGGAATATGTGAATGTAATACGTTTGCTATGATGTAAATTTAAACTGTTTGTCGCGTAGTAGGAATTTGACATATCAATAAATAATCATGTGAGAAACATAACAATGATTGGTCTTTAGCTGCAGTAAGACAATTGTTAAACGGGTTTAATTTATTGTTAATGTGGGTATTTTAGAAAATTTTAATAGGTGAAACAACAAGATAATAACTTGTTTTTATATGAATATTATTTTTAACAATTAGAATTATAAATATTAATAAAAACAATTGCAAAACCCTTGCTCAGTTAACAAATGAATATTGTACATTCCTTTTAATGGAACCAGATATGTTTAAAATGAATATTGTACATTCCTTTTAATGGAACCAGATATGTTTAAAATGAATATTGTACATTCCTTTTAATGGAACCAGATATGTTTAAAATGAATATTGTACATTCCTTTTAATGGAACCAGATATGTTTAAAATGAATATTGTACATTCCTTTTAATGGAACCAGGTATGTTTAAAATGAATATTGTACACTCCTTTTAATGGAACCAGATATGTTTAAAATGAATATAGTACATTCCTTTTAATGGAACCAGATATGTTTAAACGAATATATTTCATGCAAACCTCACATAATAGCCATTCAAATGGTACTAATTAACAGTACATACTACATACCTGTTTACTGAAGGTGAAACTTTTTGGAAGCGGAAGTCATTTTCAACTGCAATTTCATGCGCAAGAGCCATGTTGGCCACTCCATTGGCAGCTTTCATGATCTCCTCAAACGAAACAAACTTTGGAGGTGAAGCTGGGGAAGAGACATAATCACAATAGTATAGGTGAAAAAAAGAGTAATCATGAGTTTAACATTGTAACCTAACAGTTATTTAAAATGATTTATATCACATAATCACAATAGTATAGGTGAAAAAAAGAGTAATCATGAGTTTAACATTGTAACCTAACAGTTATTTAAAATGTGAGTGAGTGTGTGTGGGTCGGGGTGGGTGCATTACATTCCAATAAAAAATGACAGTGTTCAAAATATTCAACACCATTTTCCACACACGATAATCATGTCAGTTCTTTAATAACAGAATGTAAGGACTGTTCATAATTCATATATATATCAGCAGACACATCAGTGTGCTATTTTCATACCTGTAACAGCAAAGGGAAGAGGGCCGACATTATTTCTTTTTGTGCTTTTTTCATCCATTTTTTGTTGTTTCTCCCTGGGGTAATTCTTCGGCGAGTCAGACATTACGGTTTTATCCCTTGGCGACAGTGGACGCTTTTCGTGGTGTTCATTTGATTTATTGGCGTCGCTTGGTATGTCTTTTTGTTCCATGGTCACTGCTAATTCCTTCTGCTGTATATCTGAAAATAGACAGATTATTAAGATATCCCTAAGCTAAGACTATCCCAACAGCTAGGTTGAGAATGAAATAGTATGTGTTAATAAGCTATGGAAATTAGTACTTTTTAGGCCAGCTTAAGTTGGATGGAACCTGTTTTTAATAACTGATCATAGTGGAAATAACTCAGATACTTATTTTTTTAAGAATCTGCAGAACTTTCTTTTTTCTAAAAAGGGCCAGGACAGTTTGTGAGTTTCCGGATGTTTCTGTACTTTCGGCCCAAGTTTTGCTAGAACTCTCTTAATGCTACAGGAACTCTTGTAGCTCATAGGTTATAATTAACATTCTGACAACAACCCATAATGCTTTGCATGTCTTCTATGATTATATACCAATTAAGTTCAGTACCAAAATGTTCTTGTACATGCACATTGGCCAGGTCATCATGCACACCTGGCTAAGGTAAACATCTGTTCTATTAATTTTCCAGTGTTAGCAGTTGGCACGTACTCAAAGTGCTTTTATGAACTAAACCGAGTTTTTAACAAAAACTATTTGTTTCATTCATTAAAGGAAATAAAAACTAGGCAATAGCTAAAATCCGTTTTTCACGTATACACAAAGTTTAACATTGTATGCAACACTTGAGAACATAAAAAAATACATAAAAATACATTTGTAGCATAAATTCGATTTTAAACCTGTCTGTGTAGCGATTCCCACGGAAAATTGAAATTTAATGAGCTAAGCGATCACGTGGTATCGTGACGTCACAGTTGCCATATACTCGCATCAGGCCGAACCTTTCCATGCATTCAGAGCATGTTTACAAGGATAGCTTTTCGGTCGAAACGAGCGTCAGAATGAGTTTTTGTGCGATATTCCAATGTAATACAAACACTAGTCATCATAGAGGAACAAGCAGTTATCTTATGGTTCCACATGAATCAAATTTTATTCAAAACAATGAATGTGAATGGGCCTACAAGCTGATGAGGTTTCGCTTAACTTTGGCTCGTTTTCAGAATAATTATGTCGATTGCAACCCACGGGAGATAATCTACACCAGTAAATATATATAGCAAACAGATATTGCATCCAGCTACAGAAAGTAACATTGTATAATCTCATAATATCACTAGAGTATCGATATATATGAAGAAGGAGTTGTACAATTTATCGTAACAATTTAAATCAGTCGCTGAATTTCCGTTGATCCCGGTGTCATTTATTTTACAATCGGAAGATGCTGGTTCAAGCTTGACACTGAACTATTATGATTTTCTTGACACTTTTTATGTTTTCACGAACCAATATAAATCAAACCATTTTATACAATGATGCACTGTTTGTAAATCATTTTTGTATGGATTATTTATTTGCAACAAAAATTCAAATATGTATAACGATGCTGTTTCTAAATTTAATTTATCCTAACAAATATATTGTAATGGATATCTAATTTATTAATTATATATATATATATTGTGCAGTAACTGATTGTAATTATATATGTGAAAAGAAATTGTGATTTGTCTGGGTAAATGAAATTTTGAAAAATACAACATTGTTATATAATAATTACCATATTTAATTTTTGTGGCGAATAAATAATTACTACCAATTTTTTTATAATTTACAAACAGTGCATCATAGTATAAAAATGATTTGGTTTATATTACTTTGTGAAAACATAAACCAAAAAAAGTGTCAAGAAAATCATAATGGTTCAGTGTTAGGCTTGCACTGGCATCGCCCGATTGTAAAATAAATGAATCAACGGGAATTCAGTGATTGATTTCATTTGTTATGATAACTTGTACAACTCCTTCATATATTGATATTCTAGTGATATCATGAGATTGTACAACATTACTTTCTGTAGCTGGATACAATATCTGTTTGCTATATGTTTACTGGTGTGGATTATCTCCCGTGGGTTGCAATCGACATAATTATTCTGAAAATGAGCCAAAGCTAAGTGAAACCTCATTGGTTTGTAGGTCCATTCGCATTGATTGTTTTGAATAAAATGGGATTCATGTGGAATTATAAGATAACTGCTTGTTCCTTTATGATGACTGGTGTTTGTATTACATTGGAACATCGCACAATAACTCATTCTTGCGTTCGTTTCGACCCAAAAGCTATCCTTGTAAACATGCTCTGAATGCATGGAATGGGTCGCCTGATGCAAGAATATGTCAACTGTGACGTCACATACCGAAAACTTTGCCAAAGTATGCATATTTGATGAAGGCCAGTTGCACAGCGTCAGCATATAATGTGGAATTATTAATTTATTGAATTCTTATTAATTTTGTCATGGTGGAAATGAAAATATACAGCAGGATATAAAATAATATGAATTAAAGCGATAGGGGTTTTTATTTCCTTTAATTTTAAGACATTTTTGATGCTACGATTATATATATTTATAATAAAACGCAGCAGAATTTTTTTCATGAGGTATGTTATACTGTTCAGCGTGACTCATTATTACATCATCATTATTATGATCCAAAATACTTTACGATTTCAAACGATTCATGAAGTTAGACAACGGCTGCGCATTTCCTTTCTTATTTTGTAATATTCTCTAAGCAAGTTTTATCAGGACAGGAACGCTTCCTTCCTGTACACTTACTTACCTTTCAGCTAACTGCAGTTTACAGTTCTTCGTGTGGTTGGCAAGATTTTTAGACAATGGTGACGGTTCGAGAAGGGTTTAGTCTTTAGAGCAGTGAATTCACGTGAATGTCAAGCAAAAAGACAATGGTCAAAAGACCAAGCCAAAGTAGGCGCTTATGTTTACGGAAGTAACGTCACTTGAGAAAATATACAGTAATGTTTGCCCCCCAAAATTGTTGATGTCAAATTTATTTAAAAAAAACATAGTTGCATAGAACTATACCATTTACTAAGCTAATTACATCATTAAGCAGTTGCAGATTTATGACTTTTGGACAGAATATGAAAAAATATATGTTTTCTAATGATCTATTTGGAAACAAAGACATGACTTCGAATTTGCCGTCAATGCGGCTCCTTGTAGCGGCGATGGTGTCGGTGACACCTGTGTTCAGCCATCCGCTGCGACACTTGACCGCGGTTCATTTGAATGCAGAAACGAATGTAGAAACCAAGACAAGTAAAGACAGATGATCAACAATGGCGACAGGTGTGATTCGCACACCGGGTTCGTTTTCCACCAACTTTGATCCATCGCCGAAACGACCATCGACATCAAAGAAGAGTAAGCACAATTCACGAAGCAGTGTCAGGCAAATTCAAAGCTACGTTTCCCAGCGCCGCGGGCGACTGTCTGAGACTGAACTTTATATTATGCTTGAATCAATGTTGACTTGAACACGGTCAAAATATTGGCCGTCATCTTGTTTTGTTGTTCAGGTGCACTCCGATGTCAACAATGCACAACGATGCCATGTTATCGTATAATGTATTATAATTTATATCTGACAACTTTTGAGTTTCTGGCTTACCAAACCAAACTTCCAAAGCAAAGGCAAAACAATAAAAAAACCTCCACCTATACACCCCCCTTCCCGGAGACTGAATCTCACAAAATCCTCCAACTGCCCCCTCCCAGAGACACACCAAAAAACTCTAACTGCACCAAAAAGCCTATAAACTGATAGAGTTTCTTCTTTTCCAGAAGGGTACGTGCGACTGGAAGTACCACAACAAATCCGGGAGATTCCCTGAAATAAATTATATAGTTTGTTGCTTTGTTTAAGTATGTTACACCCACCAAGAATAAGATTACATCCAGTAATTGTTGTGGTGTCAGCGATTATGACATGATTCATCATAAATTATAAATAACAAAATCCATACATGTGGCATAGAACAAAGTAATAATTTTCAAGGTTTACCAGGATTGTGGTAATTTAATCAAATATATATTTCGAACCAGAAGCGAGGCACTCAAAACCTTGCATAAACATTATGGGAATATTTGTTAAAAACCTTTTAAGTCAGACAAAAAACACATTCTCATAACAGCATATAGATCTAACTGTAACAGTTCAAACCACACAAATCTATAATTTTTTATTAACATCAACTTATATGGTATCTGGGTTATATCTCATTTCAGTGAGCACTATATATATATATATATATATATATATTCATATCCCAGTAAGCCTGGTCAGCCTTTTAGGTTGTGCTCTAAACCTAAACAGCTGTTTGACAGTTAAGAATCAGGAGCCCAGTCAACCGAATCTCCACATCACAGAGTCAAGTTGTATGTTGCCTAGATTAACAAGATTGCTATCCAGAGAGGAACCTCAGATGGTAACTGAACAAGGAGGCTTACCAAAAGTTCATTATGTATGTAAATTTACCCCTCCCTTCTGAAATAATCACCAGTTTTGTTTTTAAACATTCACACTACTGGCATTTATGCAAGTAGAGAAATAAACAACAAGTAACTGTTACTGATACTAGCCGTAAAATTTGCTGCAGGCCTGAGGATCAAATCCAGAGCCTCTTTGTCTCAAGACGAACACCAAACCATTGAGCCACATTGCTATTTTAATAACCTAACATTTTCTCATGAAATAGGGTCATTGTGGCTCTGCATGTGTTATTCACGGCTGTTTATACACACAAAATTCCTCTTACATTATTAAGAACCGGCACCTAATGCCACTGGCTGGTAGTGTCTAGACAACCATAACCACCGTGTTGTCACATTTACAAAATGAGCTCATAATTCTCATGCTGTGCCTACATGTCAAAATGGCCTGCATTTTCATGAGCCCTACATTTGGGGAACACATTCCCCTGGCTACCACCCCTCTGACCCAATACACAGATTTGAATACACAGTTTATGGTGCTTGTCCACCAACTGGCTTGGGGCTAATTACCTGAAAGGCTGTAAAATGCAATTATCTTCCACTAACAGTATGTAGATAAGGCAGTGCCCTGGTCATTGGAAGACCAGTCATTTAGTTGACCACCCATTGAGACTTGTTAGTAGCAATGGTCTTTTACAGCTCCTTTTAGCATCTCATAAGTGATCATTTGTTAACTGAAAATTGGCCTCCAGTTCATTTTCTGTAAACTGCAACAAATAGTGAACCCTATGAATAACAGATTGTGCATTATCAATACTACTTGGTCTTTTGAAAACTGCTTAATAATGTAATTAGCTTAGTAAGTCACCTGTGTGAAGAGAGTTATGAAATGACCTGTGCATACTAATCTTTATAGCCTTATAATACCTGCCTTTATTATATTTTGTCTGTACTAGTTACTTTCTCTCCCATGACATTCTTCCCTTCAGCCCCATGTGTGCCCCCACTCCCCTCTGATTCCTAGTTTTTCCTGTCATCCCAGGTCACTTCGTTCTGCCTTTACCCTGTCATGACTGCATTTAATTATCCCTGGCATATTTTTGACATTAAGATAGCAACACATACAGACTGACTGAACAGCCTGTAGCTGTGAGTGTGACTTTCACTGACTGCCTCCCAAGCCACAGTGGCATTAATTACTTGTGCCACTAGTGCCATCACACTTTGGGGTCATTTTCCGGATGACCGATCACTCCCATTGTTGATGGGATAAGGTGATGACATTAGCACCACATGTGTGGAAACACTGCCATGGCAAGTGTCACCCTGGTGAACAGCACAGGGTGCTATATAACCAACTCTGTGCCTGAACTCATCACACATTCTGTCTCCTCTTGTGTGCAGACGGTGGTGTTTCTCTTGTGTATTCTGGATACCATAGGACATCATGAAGTACAGTAGAAAGTCAGCATGGAGAAAGACAAGCTCAGCAACTGTGCAGTCTACCCTCATTGGCATATATAAAATAAAGAAGAAAGTCAAGTTTATGTCAGTCGGTGTCAAACTTTGGCAGCCAGTGATTATTGTTGGTCTGGGAATGTCGGAGAGGGGATGTGAACCGATTGAACAGCACAGTGAGACAGATAAGGTTCTGGAACAGAAACCAGGTAAGGCATTCATGATGTTACTGTTAGAGGAGGTGCATATGGCAGCAACTAATGCAACATCCATATGGGTTTTTGTAGATCTTCGTTGTTCACTTAGGAACGCCTGTCGCCCTCACAAAATATGCCATCGTCCTCAAAGCCTCGATATCGCCATGTCATTTTTCATTTAGCGGGGGGTGTCATCTGGCCACACTTGTGGCCATCCTGTAGTGGGCAATGTTGAAGTAGGTGCTCACTGGTCATCGGGGCGGTTTCACAGCAGCACATCTCAGACTGGCCAATCTTCTTTTTGTTATATAGATGTGCTTTAATTCTGTTGTGTCCTGTTCGGTGTCTGAACGGAATGACATAGTCAGCTGTGCTGAGATGGTAGTAGCTGTCACACTTGTTGCTGCTGGTGCAATTTTCTCTCTGTCGGGGTCTTGATGATGGTCTTTTCATCACTGTGTGATACTCCTTTGTTGTTTTGTTCCAGTTTCCCCCCTTCTTTTGCAAGCCTGTCAGCTGTTTCGTTTCCCCTGATTCTGCAGTGTGCATGGATCCACTGTAGTTTTACTTTTGCCTGCCCAATCAGTTCTGACAGAGTCGAAGTCAGTTCATTCAGTTCCTTCTTTCAGGGGTCCTGGAGGGCATGAAGTACTGAGAGGGCATCTGTATTTATGTGTTTTTCTCAGGTTGTTCTGCAGTTGTATTTCAGCAGTCTTCAGGGGTTTCTGCTTCAGCTTTGAAGTTGGTGGAGTATTTGCCGGTTGCGACTGTGTGTAATGCTTCTTCTCTGCACTTGATGTACACTCTTCCACCTCCATTTTTTAGATCGAGATCAATGACTCTGTGAGTCCATGACAGCTTTTTTCCCCTGACATAGAAACCAAGCTGAATAGACCAACAGCATATATTGTCACTTGCAAAAGGTAATATGGGTTGAAGGGAATTGCCCAGGTTCCAAAATAGTGGTCAGTAGGTGGATTCGAATCACCATCCTCTCAATCGACAATCTGGCACTCTGTCATTTGACCACCCCACCCCACTTTATAATAAAAATTATGGAGTTTAAAAATATTTGGAGTACAATAGATTTATTTCCACAATAACATTATAATACATACATTATTTGTTATTGTATTCACCATTATTGTGGAAAAGGAGAAAACAGAAGTTTAACACTTTTGAAGTGCTTTCCCCTTTTTCAAAACAATAGTTACAGAACACATATGAACAATTATCAACATAACAAATTTAATTGTAATATCATAATAATGTGAACATAGTAAAATAGTATTTTTCGGATTCTTGCACATTTTCGATATATACCAAACCAACAATCAATAATATTGGAACAGCTTACTTTTGTACAGTAACAGTTTCAGAAAATAAATGAAATCGGTTTTGGCACATGGTCATGCACCTAGTTATCTTTCTAACATGGGATGCAGCAGTCGAGCAGTTTGAATCTTGGTGTTAACTGGGGGGTTCGTCCGCCATTTTGAAACTTACGCAATTTTGTTCACCCTACATTGCCTGTGTCTTTCGGAAGAGATGTAATAACCCATTGGTCCCTTCTGTCTGGTGTCAGCCAGGGGAAGTAAAAGATCCCACGCAGGAAAATGGAAAAACCTGTCATGGACTCACCGAGTGGAGGTTTCATTCTCAAAAACTCGACAACAGAATCATCAACAAAATAATTATGTTGATCGTATAATGGAAGAAGAACATGAAGGTGCTGACGAGATTCTGTGTGTGTGCAGCAGGGCCATACCGAGCTACGCAGGTATGGAAGAGAATCATCGCTCACCTGCGACAGAACGTAGATGTGCGACCTCGTCGCATCAAGAAGGCATATGAGCTGTGCTTCTGCGGGACTCATGCCGTCAATGTGGTGCTCGATCACTTGCTTTGTGAGAAGGACAGCTTCACCAACAAGCGAATCAGTCGTGACACAGCTGTCAAGGTATGTTATCACCATTTGCAGTGTTTTCTGTTAGGGATCATCTCAGAACGTTGATATCCGATATCAGACGAAATTACTTTCATCTAGTCTTGGCCCCCCCACCCTCTTCTTTCAGATGAAAGTTTGTAAACATTGATACGATGATATAAATATATAACAGTATTGGTCCAAAGTATAAAATATCGATATCCGACTCCAGACGAAACTACCTCTGTCTCCCAAATGAAAGTAATTTCATCGGATATTGACGTTCTGAGATGATTCCTAACCTGTTTACATGGCACATTGGTGACATTTACTTTGATGTGTTTTTAAATTGCTTCCTAAGCTGGTTTAGCCCATCACAGATCTGGTTCTTTGATCAATGTATGATCAAGAATTGTGTGAATAGTTTAAAAAAATCTGGTTGGTTTACTAGAAATGTGTGTACTTCTTTAATGGTCATAAGAAGTGATCTTGGTCGGTACATCTACAGTGGCACCACTGTGGAAGTGAAATGTATGTTAATGCAAATTGACGCAAGAAAATTGACCCAATGCTAAACATATTTGAAATTTTGTTTTATTTTGCAAACTTACCTTCCCTAAATAATAATAATAAACATTTATTATTCTTTATTCATGATAACCTCATAAATAATTATACACAGTTTATCTTCCTAAGAGTCATGAGTTTAAAACATAACTGTACAGGTAAAATTATGTGAAACTGCTAAACAAATTAATTATATAAAAGTATATCGTATAATGCAGTAAATATATATTTTTAAAATCCTAAATACACTGTAGATGATATTTTTTTTAATTAGAACTGCACAAAGAATATTGGTAAAATATATAGCATAATAAATAAACTAAAAAAACAAAAATTCGCTTGACATCAAAAACCCATAAGAAAGACATGTACTTGATGTAGTGCGTTGTGCGTGTTGCAGCTGTGTCAGTTGATGCAGAACTACCACGTGTTTGAGCCAGCAAAGGGCGCTGAGGATGGCAAGGGGCACTTTGACGACAGCACCACCAAGTTCTACAAGTTCCTGGAGGAGAAGTGCGACACAGAAGACACGTCAAGCAGCAGCAAGCTGAGGTGAGGAGAGGCTGTGTTAGTCCAAACTGAGATAACAAAGCATTGGACTCTCAATCGATAGAACCTGGGTTTGAATCCTGTGTGGCCATGTCAAACCTTGGGCAAATTCATTCACTCTGTGTTGCTCCAGTTCACTCGGCTGTACGAATGAGTACCTGCTGTAAATAGTGCTGGATATAATTAGTGTACGAATAGTCTTTGCGCATTAATTGCAGCATGGCTGAATGCTTCCCAGAGAAGTTGAGAAGATGTTTGATTAAACAAGTCTGCAGGGAGTAAAATGTAATGCACTTTGAGCAAATGACTGGATACTGTGCTACATACAAACTTACTTTTAATCATTCATCTCCCATAGTCAGAAGTTACCACTTTAAACCATTCCATTAATGTCCCCCCTACAGTGACCTGTCCACTGAGGCGCCCACACCACCGGCAGTGGCCAGTAGACACGGTCAGATGATGCAGGAGTTGATGGACATCACAGGCTCACTCAAGCGCTACAGCTCTGACTGCCTCAAGCGCAAGTTAACACCTCACAAGTTCTTCGCTAAGCGGCCTTCACTGCCCGACATCAGTCATGAAGTCAGTTGTCCTGGGTCTCTCATTGGTGAGTGTCAAACTCTGTGTTATACAGACAAAGGAAGCAATTTTACTGCTGCACCTTAATTGACCTGTTGCCTAGCAGAAGCTTTGTCAAGCCATAAAAAAATGGATGCCGAAAATGTGGAGTGTTCTTGCATTGTCGTATATTTTGTTGAAATTCTGGCCACAAAAATTCTTCTTAATGACAAAGTCATAATGCAAAGTTTTTAAAGTGCAACTGTATGTGGGAATGTTTGATTTTTTCGATGTCATGCAACAATAGTAATGTAATTCACGTATATATAACATCATCAACACTGGTGGCAAAGGTAAAGCTTGACGGAGTACATGCGCACAATTTTGATTATCTATTTTTACATCAGTGATATGGCAGTGGCTGGGAAGAAATTTTAGATTTTTTACAGGTAAAGTTTTCTTATAATCTGACAAAACGTTAACCTGGCCACCAAAGGGAAAGTCAACAGCGCTCTGTGCCGTGGAACGAGGAAACCTTAGCATGCATTCAATCTGGTCTGGCGTTGTGTTTTAGTAGAAGAGGAGATTTGGCGGGAAGTAGCACTGAGGCAACTTCTGACACTCGTTGACATCCCGGTCCTCGACGGTATCCTCAGCTACGAAATGTCGGCACCAAAGGTCGCTAAGCCAGACCTCGCTTACTCGAACCTGGCCTTTCGTCGCTATGAGAGCATCTCAAGTCTCTTCCCCAGCAAGTAGGTGTTGATACTCAAACCATGCAAATAGGTGTTAATACTCAAACCATGCAAGTAGGTGTTAATACTCAACCCTTGCAAGTAGGTGTTAATACTCAACCCTTGCAAGTAGGTGTTAATACTAAAACATTGCTACATTAAGCAGAATCTATTGTTAATTATAAAGAGCATTTCAAATTACAAAAGGCCATCACCGTATCACTGAAGACACTATTTCCATGTCACATAAGCGATAGTGTCCCAACAGCATGTCTTGGTGTTGACGGTTTTCAGTATACCATATCACTGTTATGGCAGGTAGGTAGGATTATTTTTTAATTTGTGCAAATTTAGTCATTTTTTTATGTCCCATAGTATGGAATGGATCATACTGAATAAAAAATATATTGAACTTTTTTTGGCCAGACCCCCGCTTCCAGGATATCAAACAAAATGGCTGCCATTTTGAGCCAATACTGGCAAATTTAGAAACACTACCTTTTTTGAGCACATATATGATTATAATTTTTGCAAACATTCTATTGTGATGATCGGAGCATCTTTCATGTTTTGTTTTTATTTATTAAATAATTTGTTGTAAAGTGCAGAAAAACTTTGATTAGTGGCAAAAAATATGCTTATATCTTTCAAATTATTAAACATTTTAAATAGTGTCTGATCATTTCACACAGACGAGTCTGCTGAATACAACACTGAAACGTTATTTGTATAGCCTGATTACTCCCACAAATATCCCGTTTCCAAATGCAGAAATTTCAGGAAAAAATGTTTTTTAGAAAATGGCCGTAAAAAATTGCATAATGGATTTGATTACTTTATGTCAACATGCTTGATCCATGACTAAAACTCACCTAGAGGTGTGTAATTGTCATAGAAGTATCATAATCAATTTTAAAGAGCAAAATGATGAGCTCATAAGAATGTTATTGAAAAGGCCCTCTGACCATTCTGTGTCTTGTTGACAGAGATGATGACCCTTGGCTGTCTGCGGCCTCCAACTGCCTTGAGTGTTGCTCCGTGGGTGCTGACCTGCTGGACATGTCCAGTGGAGTGGACACAGGTCATCGCTTGCTCATATTCCAGTGTCTGGCCCAGCACTACGGCGCACTGACCCAGCCTCTGTGGGCCGACACGTTCACGGACCTCCACATCGCACTCCTGCAGCTGCTGATGCAGGGGCGAGAACATTTGACGATAGAAGTGCTCCAGCTCAGCATGCTCCTACTGCCGAGTGTGACGCGCGAGGAACTCACGCGACTGCTACGCTTCATGCACCACGCCTCCGCGGCAGAGGCTGTCTCTCTCAACACCACGGTAATTACATGATTATCTCAACAATTCACAGTTCACCTAAGTTCAGGTTAAGTAAATGGGGCAGTGTTTCAATTGATGGATCTGCAATGTCGCGGTTTGCCTAAGTCACAATCAGAATTATTAACGTGACCTCTGTCAGGTTTTATCTTTACCATCAATATTGATAACGTGTCTTTACCAACAATGTTGATAACGGTTGTATATGTGAATTACTTTACTATTGTGGCATAACATCTCGTATATCAAACATTACAGCATAAAGTTGTCACCATTAAACCTTTGTCTTATGTTTTTATCATGTAGGAAAACTTTGTTGCCAGAATTTCAACAAAAAGTACATATGTTTGTGTGCACAGGACACCAACCGCTGTGTGATGGAGAAGACCTTCACCAACGCCATCATCCACAACAAGGTGTTGGCGCCCCACCAGGCAGGGCAACTGGTCCTCTTCATGATGGACCATGCCGACGAGCTCCTGCAGTGTCCAGATGCAGTTGAGGAGATGGTTCTCGTGAGACTGGACGACCTCCGTGGACCACAACTTACTTGCAAGAAACGTAAGTTTGGTACGTTCACACTTTCTCACTCTTCATCATCTAGACATCGTCATGGAAATGGGAGAGAGCTTCCGGCTAGAACTCCACGTACAAATGACCTTTTATGGTTGGTTTGATGTGCAAAAAGGGTTTGGTTTAGGGTTAGGTTGAACGTTCTTGTGACGTGATTGACATCAGGTATTTGTACATGGAGGGGTAACAGGAAGCTATCTCCATGAAAATGTCTTTGGTTTAGTATTGAATGTATTGTGACCTCTCACTGTGTGCACTTTTGATGTAAGGAAAAACCTTTAAAATGTGATATATCTTTTGTACCCTGTTTTGTATATTTATACCAATAGATATGGCGAACATTGAATTTACAGAGTACGTAAGTTCTTCTAGCATGGTACAATGTTAGCTTAAATCACTTTACAAATGGCAGACATTTACATTTGAATACCATCTTGAGAAGTATTCAACCGTTCTGTAATTATTGCACAACGAGATTTCTTACACATATATCCACCACTGCCTATTGCCAGAATACCTGTGAATGAACTGAAACAAAGAACTGCCCAACTTCAAAATTACAGCAGAAATTTATTAATCTAATTTATGTTTTGTCAATTATAGTTGGATACTGCATAAACCGCACTGTGCCTTAGTACGTAAGTAATCAGTTGTGTTGCCCATACAGCCGAGCCGACGTTCTGTGCACGAGTCTCAGAGGATGAGTTCAAGAAGCAGCAGGTCGAGGTGACAGAGGCTGCTCTCATCTCGCTCATGAACGCCATCCTCGACGACCACAAGATGGCGCTGAAGGAGAAGAAGAATCGACTGAAACAGTTCCAGAAACACCACAGCGAGCTCTACCAGAAGAACTTCTCAGACGTCCTTTAACAGCCAGAAACACCACAGCAAGCTGTGCCAGAAGAACTTATCAGATGTCCTTTAGCAGCCAGAAACACCACAGCAAGCTGTGCCAGAAGAATTTCTCAGACGTCCGTTAGCAGCCAGAAACACCACAGCAAGGTCTACCAGAAGAACTTCTCAGACGCCCTTTAGCAGCCTGCTATTTGATGCCATTGCATATAGAGAGGTCGTCCATTCGTTTTGTATCATAAAATCATCTTATACAGTATAAACTGCATGTGTTCTAACATACTGACTGTCCAAATATGTCTTAATGAAGCACTAAAAAATGTTGGAAGTCAACAGTGCCGTGTTTAAAAAAATGGCAGAGCTATCACTCAAATTTCCAAATAGAGATCTCAAATAATTGCAAGAAAGGTTGTGACCCAATGGAGACCTCATGACGTATTACATGATGCACGTTCATTTCAGTAGTAATTTGACCTGAGACCAAGTTTTTGAAAAGGGCGTGCTGCCCTGTAAGCTAACTGTTTCCTTACTTGAATTTTAACAACACAACCGTCTATTAAAACACATGTAGGCGATCAGTACGTTGTAATAGATATAGTTATACTGTATAATCTGATTTTACGATAAAACTGAACAAATAACCTCCCCTTAAATTGAAATCGACCTATGCTACATAAATATTTATGCTGCTTCAGTGCTGAGTCTGGCTTCTCCACATATGCTATTAGAGACATGTTATTGCTCTGTGAAATCTGTATTTTATACAAGACAGCTTTCTTTTTCAGTATTTGTGATAGATGTAATTGTGTTTAGAATCTCCTGCCGTTACTACTAATAAGCTTTTATGTTTGTTTAAGTTCAGCCATTCCAGTTTTGAAACAGAAATGCATTATGTTATATGTAATAACAATTTAACGAGATAACTTTATAGGCTTGAGACATCTAGAACATTAGTTTAATGCTGTTGTGTCTGCATAGACAACAATACAAACAGCATTAGTTTAATGACAGCACTAGAAGTTGACTAACCATGTTTATTTATTGGGTTTCATATAATTTATGTTTTTGTTGTAAATTAATTGCATTTATGAGAATTTTAATTGTGATAGAAATGCCAGTATGGTATGTATTCAAGTTCTTTATATAAATGTTATAGAAGATCATTATTTGAACTGCTGTCTACTCTAACATACTGTCACAAATGTATATATCTTTTGTATATATTTCTCACCAAACAAACACTGTCTCTTGTACAAGCAATTTCAAAATAGCCAAATACTGTTACTATTGGAATTTAACTGATGACTGGGTTTATGTTCTTGAGGGTAGGAGATGGTCGAGAATAATTTTTTTTAATTGGAAATGTATGCCAGTTGGTACAGGATTTTCCAGTTACCATGGTAACCATTAACCGGATGAGTTGTAATTTAATATATTCTCTTGTTTTCTCATAATAAGCTAATGTTGCCAAGATTTGTTGAACATTTAGATATTATATATGCCTATTCTCGACTAACTCCTAGCCTTAAAAACAAATCATGCTTTATCTCTTAATACACACAGGGTTGATTTAGAAATAATTATATTTAGATAAATCATGGTGTGTGTTATCACTGTACTAACACACGTTTCTAATTACTAAAATAATCCTTTCTACAAATAACCTTTTTATGTGTTCATTCACATCATCAACTGGATAACTGCATGGCTGTTTGTAAATGTAAATGGTGTCTATGTGTAATTATATAAATATATATTTTTCAAACAACTTATTGTACACTAACCCATGGATGTAGTGACTGCAACATTTTGTATTATAATGTACATATTAGTTTGTGTAATTTGTGAGGATATAGATGGTCTTAATGGAGTTTGCTTCCGAATCAAATGGATTAATAAAGGTGTATGAACTGTGCTAAAACTATGGTGTTGAACATTATTCAAGAAGTGGGTTTAAGTAGAGGAACTGATCTTTCCACCAGTTTTCTGTTTTTTTCTATATGCCCTTAGCAAAAAACCCATTGAAAAATTGTATATAATTTTTACTCAAGATTCTATACAATATTATACCAAATTCTATACAAAGTAAAGTGGCTATATATTTGCTATAGGATTCCATAGATTATTTTATAGACTCCATAGAAAATGGCCACAAACATTCTATAGACATTTTTGCTATGGGTGACATTTAGCACAAAGGATGATGTTGATTTTTGAAGTGATTACCTGTTTGCAACTATTGCTTCTGGAAGTTCTTTATACTTTCTATGAAATTATAGGTTATATTGAATATGATTTTTTTAAAGCAACACTGACATTATTAATTACTTTGAAGTTGCCTGCGATCTGTCATAAACGATGATATATGTTTGTAATGGCACATGAGAACTTAGTACCAATGGTAGTTCTTGTAAAGTTTGACATGCACACACAAAAATAACAGTGGATTTACTAATTCACTTTAGTCTTATATAAAATTGCAAATTAAGCCTTCTGGATTTGTTGTGTAGCAACCGGCGCCATGGAGTCATTGTCTTGCCCTTGGTCCTGGAGAAGATGAACATCTGGAATGTAGTTAGAGGGGGCTTGCAGTTGGAGGTTTTTTGGTGAACTTCAAGGAGTTGGGGTGCTTCTAGATCTTTTTCAAGGGGGTGCAGCAAGAGGTTTTCAAAATCTCTTACAGATTACGAATTTCGACATTGAAAAGTTGGCAGGTAGGCATAAAATGATTTCAACGATTACTTGTAACTGACTCCAATCTAAGGACTCCGAGTTACCAGAGTTCATTTCTTTTAAAATCGTGGTGCCCCCTAACGGACAATTCAAGCCAAGTTGAAACTCCGGTAGATGGCGAATTCATGCGTTTCTGTGGCTTGATAAAAAGTTGAGCGGTTTGTTATTAGTTTGTTGCTTGTATAAATTTACTCAACACGATATCCATAACATTGCCACGTTTTTTTATTGCTAGTTACCGTTAACTTCCTTAAGGTATTTAATCAATGAGAACGCTAATGTAGTGTTTCACGCGAAACGACGTATGCGACTGCACTGCTGTCACTGACACTGTCAGTTCACAGTTGTCGGTAGATTTCTACTCGCGAGTCACATTCAGCCTTCAGCTGTACTTCCTGTAATGTATTACTATTAGTGTAGACAAGTGTAACAGTGTAGACGGTACATTTATACTAATTTCTTACTTACCTTACCTTACCAATGCTCTTCTGACCACGTGTCCTACAAGGTTTCAGACATCAGTGCACCTTTGCTTTAGCCTTTGCCTTGGGCTTGGCTTTGGGTTGTTTGGCTCGATACCCAGTTGGGGCTAATAACCGAACAGCAACACATCCTCCACTCCACTCCAGCTCACACTGGCTTTGGCCACCTGTGTCTATTTGGCATCACTCAGTCTACACCGTTACAAATTATGTCATTGATTTGTTGAACAAAAAGTCAAACTTCTTGAAGTTGTGTCAGTATCTATTCCAAACAGTGACCTAAGCCAAGGCTAAGCCTAAGGCTAAGACTAACTGATTAAAACTAGTAAAAGAAGCAATAAAATGTTAGCACTCCAAAATAATTTATTGTGTAATCACTGTGATGGATCAGTGGATCACTGTCATTACCAAGGTGCCAAGTCTATCGCTTTGGGGATAGAACTCACACTTTTTCTTCTTTTTTTGGATAATCTCACAGTCTACCGCTTTAGTGCAAAAATCTACTGCCAAACTGATATTTCATGGTATAATTAATTTTACTGATTTTAAATCTTCTTAAGTGCTTGGGTGAATTTCAAGGTTTAAAAAGTAATTACTCATTCTGAATCCACTTATACAGCCTAAAAAATATTTCACACAGAAAATACACTAAAATCTGCTAACCAATATTTTACGTAAAAAAATGCACCAATTATAAATAAATTGATATAAACCTAAAATAAAAAAATTACCCCGCCATGAAGCAGTTCCTTTTTCCACATCCTCATCCCAGTGTGACTGCATTGGGAGGCTCGTGGCTCCAGGTTCTCATCTACCAACATCAAATCTACTAATTTTTGTATAATGGCACGTCTATCATTACTAGTCAAATATGAAATTATTGTATGATTTTCTGGTATAACAGTTTACATACACGGTGTTATTCTGAAATAATTGTATTTTGAAACATCCATTATTAGTAGGCCCTATTATATTTACTAATACTGTATTACTCAGTAGTACAGATTAAATCACTTCTGTTACATTTGACTGATATAAATACTAACAACTGTATGTATGTTATCACAATGATTCGACTAGGAAATAATGCAATAGGGGTATACAAATACATAAGATAATTCTTCAATATACCCCTTTTTCTAACACTAAACTGTTTGTGTTACTATAATCTGTATTATTTGTGTTCGAAAATAAACGTATTGATTGATTGATTGATTGAATTTTATTGGGAAGGGGGCAAGAATGAAATGATCAAGTAGTAATGAGAAACAAAACACACATGCGCACACGCGCACACGCGCACACGCGCACACGCGCACACGCTCACACTCACACACAGTCTTAGTTATTCTAACTAAAGAATTGGCAGACCCCCTACATTGCAATATCAGCACACCACTGCTTTCATTATGTATGGGGAGCAATTCTCTGTATTTCCTGGTGGTTAATCTGCATTATGGTATCATTGCTTTATGTTAAACTAGTGTAATATTGGTAAAATTCACATGCAAACAAATACATGTACATATTGCAATAAATTATCTCATTAACAAGATGGCTGACTGGTAGTCAGAGCTATATGGTATACAGAATATCATGCATGCTATAACAATAAGCAATGTTTAGTCCTGGGTCATAGAAACATCTTGGAGTGCTAAAAATCTGAAACTTGCATACAATTAACACTACAGTAACAGCAATGATAACAGTAATGCTTTCTTATTAAAGTTCCTAAAGTCAAAAAATGCCAAGTTCACAAAGTCCAAAAAATGATCAGCGTTGGCATTTTTCAAGTCACCACACACCTCCACCAATACGTGAAGTTGTACTTACAATTTTGGACGATCCCAAATAGCACCCAAATCCACTGCCTCTAGCTTCCAGATTCTGCTGATGTGACGTACAGTTACCAAGACACTACCCACCACACTGCCTATTTCTGAGCACCAATGTGCATTAATGTATGTTCCACTCGGTAGGTGGCGTCACCGTATCAATTTATTCATTCTGTGAGACTTGGCAAACGTCTACAACCACCCCTAAGCATTCAGCATTATGGTTTGGTCGTTCCTCATTTTTAGTGATTTAGATTGTTGAATCACTTGCTATTCAAGACATTTCACAGTGTATGATGTGTTAAATATTCAAATTATGCCCTTAACAGTGACAAAACATGCTGGTGTCATTCACAGAATTTTCTGTTTCTGCAGCATTTCCGAGGTGACGGGTGCACGATCTATAATGAATGTGGCTCATATTGCCAGTGCAGCCTTTGTGCTATGTGTATTAACACTACTGGTGCATGAAACCACTGGCACGTTGTCAAAGAACGACAGAGGAAAGAAGAAGAAAAGTGTTGTATGTATGATCTCCTCATCTAGCGCTATTCTATAAATAATGTGGGTGTAGAAATAAAATCTAAATTAGACTGGTGAATTTAAAATTAATATTCTTTGCTCATGTCTTGTTTGTTTTATTTATGTATTGTCGTTGTAACCATCTAATGTTGTGTGCACACTTGTAGCATTCACAATGTATTATTTTAAGTTTACTAAAATGAAAATGTAAAAGTGACCTATATTAATGGCATGTTTTTGAAGTATTTGTCTACAATTGTGAAGTAAACATATTATGCACGTTTTTAATTACCTTTGTTGTGGGTTGTTTCAGGTAAAACTGTCAACAGAAAATGTGATCCAGAGAAACTTAGTGACTGAGTCGTTAAATATTAAGGATATCATCAAGGAGCATGCGTCTTATTGTGATGTGGAGAGAGAGATTAAACATTTTCAAGGAACAACCCTCGGTTATGTTACGCCTGTAAGTTTCCAAAAAATGTTGCAATACTACAATAATACTTATATAATGAAGTTTAGATAATTATATAGTATGTGATAATAATCATATGACACATATTCAGTCCATCGGACTGCCCAAAGTGTTTTACACTTACAAGGGCATAATGTAAATCGCTTAGGAGTGAAAAGTGACCATATTGCAAGATACAAACTTTCATTGTATATGTGAACAAATTATCTTGTTATAAACCAAATAACCTTACATGAACCTTTACATTCTTAGCATTTAATGTTTGTTGAGTTTGAGCCATTGTTTGCAGTGGAACGCTCATGGCTATGACATTGCCAAGTTGTTTGGCAACAAATTCAACTTTGTGTCGCCAGTTTGGCTGCAAGTGAGACGGAAACGTTCTGGCGGCTTTGTCATAGAAGGAGGGCATGATATCGACAAAGGTATTCTAGTTATTGTTTTGTCGTAGAAGGAGGGCATGATATCGACAAAGGTATTCTAGTTATTGTTTTGTCGTAGAAGGAGGACATGATATCGACAAAGGTATTCTAGTTATTGTTTTGTCGTAGAAGGAGGGCATGTCATCGACAAAGGTATTCTAGTTATTGTTTTGTCGTAGGAGGTGCATGATATCGACAAAGGTATTCTAGTTATTGTTTTGTCGTAGAAGGAGGGCATGATATCGACAAAGGTATTCTAGTTATTGTTTTGTCGTAGAAGGAGGGCATGATATCGACAAAGGTATTCTAGTTATTGTTTTGTCGTAGAAGGAGGTTGTGTCATCGACAAAGGTATTCTAGTTATTGTTTTGTCGTAGAAGGAGGGCATGTCATCGACAAAGGTATTCTAGTTATTGTTTTGTCGTAGAAGGAGGGCATGATATCGACAAAGGTATTCTAGTTATTGTTTTGTCGTAGAAGGAGGGCATGATATCGACAAAGGTATTCTAGTTATTGTTTTGTCGTAGAAGGAGGGCATGATATCGACAAAGGTATTCTAGTTATTGTTTTGTCGTAGAAGGAGGGCATGATATCGACAAAGGTATTCTAGTTATTGTTTTGTCGTAGAAGGAGGGCATGTCATCGACAAAGGTATTCTAGTTATTGTTTTGTTGTAGAAGGAGGGCATGATATCGACAAAGGTATTCTAGTTATTGTTTTGTCGTAGAAGGAGGGCATGATATCGACAAAGGTATTCTAGTTATTGTTTTGTCGTAGAAGGAGGGCATGTCATCGACAAAGGTATTCTAGGCATTGCTTTGTCGTAGAAGGAGGGCATGTCATCGACAAAGGTATTCTAGGCATTGCTTTGTTATAGAAGGAGGGCATGATATCAACAGAGGTATTCTAGGCATTGCTTTGTTATAGAAGGAGGGCATGATATCAACAGAGGTATTCTAGGCATTGCTTTGTCATAGAAAGAGGGCATGATATCGACAAAGGTATACTAGGCAAAGCTTTCACATAGGTGGGCATGATAATGCAAAGGTAATCTAGTCGTTGGGTTGTAGTATTCTTTTATAATATTTTTAGGCTCTACACAATTAGGGAAAATTATGATACCCACAAATATTGTCATCAGTGATTACAATACTTTTGTGTATCATAACTTTACCTAAATACTTAAGTTTGTTGAACTTGTTCATGTTGCCTGCATAAACTTTATATTATAAGAGAAATAATGGTTTTTGTTCAAGAAATAGTAGCAGTAAAACCATTCATTTTAAACAGTTGTCAATGGAATATGTAATTTATTTAATCCATATGCATTTTTATTATAGGTTGGATTAGTGACGTCACAAAAGGAAAAGCAGTGAAGATTGGTAAGTGACATTACAATTGGCAATTAAGATAATATTAATGCATGCAGTGTAGTCACACAGTATTAGGTAACAGTTTCTCTAAATGAAGGGTTTCCAAACCACATCATTAGCAAACATTTTAGAATGACAACATGTGAAACACAAAGTTGGGGTGACTTGGTCTAAGTGAGAATGTTTGGGGAGGTTCGAGTTAGTGAAACCCTCATCTAGAAGATGTATTTTATTTTGAGAATGTTTGGAGAAGCTCGAGTTAGTGAAACCCTCATCTAGAAGATGTGTTTTATTTTGAGAATGTTTGGGGAGGCTCGAGTTAGTGAAACCCTCATCTAGAAGATGTATTTTATTTTGAGAATGTTTGGGGAGGCTCGAGTTAGTGAAACCTTCATCTAGAAGATGTATTTTATTTTGAGAATGTTTGGGGAGGCTCAAGTTAGTGAAACCCTCATCTAGAAGATGTATTTTATTTTGAGAATGTTTGGGGAGGCTCGAGTTAGTGAAACCCTCATCTAGAAGATGTATTTTATTTTGAGAATGTTTGGGGAGGCTCGAGTTAGTGAAACCTTCATCTAGAAGATGTATTTTATTTTGAGAATGTTTGGGGAGGCTCAAGTTAGTGAAACCCTCATCTAGAAGATGTATTTTATTTTGAGAATGTTTGGAGAGGCTCGAGTTAGTGAAACCCTCATCTAGAAGATGTATTTTATTTTGAGAATGTTTGGGGAGGCTCGAGTTAGTGAAACCCTCATCTAGAAGATGTATTTTATTTTGAGAATGTTTGAGGAAGCTCAAGTTAGTGAAACCCTCATCTAGAAGATGTATTTTATTTTGAGAATGTTTGGGGAGGCTCAAGTTAGTGAAACCCTCATCTAGAAGATGTATTTTATTTTTATAGCATTTCACAACTAGTGGCTCAACTTTCCTTACACATTTCAGGGGCGGATCTAGGATTTGAAGGAGCACAGCCACCCATCACCCTCTCACAAGAAACCTCCAATTGCACCCTCTTTGAAGCTCACAAAAACCTTCAACTGCACCCCCTTTGAAGCTCACAAAAAACCTTCAACTGAACCCTCCTTGAAGCAAAAACTGGGGTATACACCACCCGCATGCAAAATACAACTGAATCTTGGCCATGCCCATTCAGAAATTCTTTAGTAGTTTGACCGGTGATTTCACCAAAACTAAATAAAAAAATTATACAAACGACCTAACATAGCATAGCAGATACTAGATAGATACTCCTGAAATCTGTTTGAAATGAGAAAGGTCTATTTGAAAAACTTAATTTATTTTCAGTACCTCGGATCCTGTTTGACGGGTGGAGTGGCCATGATTATCATGCTATGTTCTCCACAGAAGATATTCTGCTTGACTGTGTCGCAACCATTGTGAAATACATCATTGTATGTATTATATGTGAGGTTATATATATATATATAATGTAAACATCAGTGTCATTTATTTAATATATATAAATATATATTTACCAATGCGATCATAGTAATAAAGCACGAATACTAATAGACCAGCTTTTTAGAGAGTTATGCATTTGCGGTTTTTATTTTGAATGTAATACTGGTAATGATAATAAAAAATTACAGTAGTACAATATATGGTGTAGGAGCTCATATTAAGACAAAAAAGCCACCATGGATGTTTTGTAATTGTGTATCTTCCATGACTTATTATTTTTTTATTTGATTTTCAGTCAGTGTGTGTATTCATGCATGTGTTTATTCATGTTTGCTTGTTCAGGCATATAGTATGAATATTACAGCGGCTTTAAGTAGTTATATTGTTTGTAGACACACAAATTTGATGGTATTGTGGTAGAAGTCTGGTCACAACTTGGAGGAGAAAAAAAAAGGTAACTCTAGAAGTGATACATTTACAATGAAATGGAATACCGTTGTTATTACGGTACGAAAGTGCAATGGAATTTCTTATCTTTGCTGGCTGATCACATAACATGTACATATGCTATAGTATTTGACATGTTTTTATATCAGAACCATTTTTATGAGGGCTAACTCATGGTGCATCACAAAATGAAAATACAAGTTCTTGATGAGGAACCATTTTCAAAATGTAATATGATTTGTTGGATTTCTATGTAGATCTCAATGGTTGTGACTATTTCATGGAGTGCATGGTATGGTAATAACGATGGTTTTGTTTCCAGTGAACTGGCACATCTTATTGTACACCTCGGAGACGAACTCCACAAGCACAAGAAGAAACTAATCCTTGTTTTACCACCACCAGTGAAGCCAGGGTTTGTTTTCTTAAACTGCTTAAAAGTCATCAGGGGCTGTACAGTTGCAAAGGTTCCTAAGGGGTGATCTCCAAATATTGGTGTATGCTGCTACATAAAGCTGATATTATCCCCCCCCACAGGCTGTGATCATCACATATCTGTAACATTCAGCCGTCAACACACGGCTGCACATTTGCCCCTCAAAGTTGGTACCTAAGGAAATGTGATTGAAAAATAAGCCAAGTTTTGATTTTTAGAAATACATTGAATATATGTATACAAAGCTTAGTGAAACAGCTGCAAACCCATCTTCCCTATTTGGTATTGTGTCAAGCATTGGTGTTTTGAAATCGTCACTAATCTAAAAGATGTTAAAAGTAGTCGTATATTTAGTCAACAGAATTAGTCGCATAAATCATGGAAATATCAGGTAAATTAATTATACCCTAGTAAGATGTGGGAAAGCAGAAATGGGATATTTTTAAAAAGTGGGAAATGGTGGGAAAATGGAGAAAAGCAAACGGGACAGAAAGGAACTGTTATCTATGGTGTGAAACCATAGGGTGGTTGATCAGTGTGATCTTTTATGTTGGGGTACTTATTTTCCCATGACATGTTCCTCTGCACTTACCGTGATTGTTGCCCTTCAGCGATTCAATGAGAATTGTGACAAAGGAAGACTTTGACACCATACTGCCATCCGTTGACTATATCAGTCTGATGACGTATGATTATTCTTCACCGATGAAGTGAGTCCAATCTTTGTTTTACCTACCTCTGACAAGCTCTGATATGTAAAACATTCACTTTCTTCACATACAAACTTTTCCTCACATACAACTTTTGCAAAGGTACTAAATACTTGTGCTTTTTTATTCACCGATATATTTTTCATAAATTATTATACGCAATCAACAGTAGTGCAGCTCTGTGCAAAAAGAACATTTTGAAAAGTCAGTTATACACATATATTTATATTTGTTAAAAACACGGGGTGTCCAGTTTTGTATTTCAAATTCCTTTACTTCTGTCTTTGTACATTTCAATTCTGAAATTTCGGCAGGCAAAATATTTCACCTGAGTTGGCGGTTTTTATGTTTTGCCCTCAAATCCTTCATATGTATAACTTCTGGTTCCTGGTACTGGGGTATATATGTTTACCTATACTTTGGTCAATAGGTGTCACTACTTACTAGCAGTTGCAACTGCTATAGTAAAGCCACCCATGCAAAGCCACCCATTCTTTGTTTGACGCTGTTGAGAGCTTGCATGAGCAAAGTATGCGTCATTTGTTTACATTGCTTTGTGAGTTATGTCGTTACTAACCACTGAACTAAGTGTGTCTATGTAGGACTGTATATATCAGTGTGCAGCTTACATGATTTGTTTCATTATCTAGTAATTGCTGTGCACTGCCTGCTGTTGCTTAGACATACAAATAGTAGGGTGCTTGTGCCATGTTTAACAATGTCCTCATTAGCTTACCTTTTTCGGCGTAATAATGTAGTGTTTTAATATGGTATCTCCACTGTGTGTGTTGATTAAGGGTGGATATGAGCATTCCACCAAGTTACAACGTAAAATCTGTCAAAGGTGCAAACAGTTCCTTTCCACTAATTACATAACTGCATATAACCTTATTTGTGTACTTTGTGAAGTAAAAATTTGATGAAAATGCATGGAACTTGGCTGTAGAATAACAGTCTTGTGCGTAATTACTCGAACCTTTCCTGGACCAAACAGTCTTGTGTGTGATTACTCAAACCAATCCTAGACGTAACAGTCTTGTGTGTTTTTATTCTACCAGTCCTAGACCTAACAGTCTTGTGCGTTGTTATCCTTCCAGTCCTGGACCTAACAGTCTTGTGCGTTGTTATTCTACCAGTCCTAGACCTAACAGTCTTGTGCATTGTTATTCTACCAGTCCTAGACCTAACAATCCTGTGTGTTTTTATTCTACCAGTCCTGGACCTAACAGTCGTGTTTTTTACTCTACCATTCCTGGACCTAACAGCCTTGTGTGTTATTATTCAACCAATCTTGGACCTGACAGTGTTGTGTGTTACTCTATACCAGTCATGGACCTAACAGTCTTGTGTGTTGTTATTCTACTAGTCCTGGACATAACTGTCATGTGTGTTATTATTCTAGAAGTCCTGAACCTAACAGTTGTGTGTGTTTCATTCTACTAGTCTTGGACCTAACAGTCTTGTGTGTTTTTATTCTATCAGTCCTGGACCTAACAGTCTTGTGTGTTTCATTCTACAAGTCCTGGACCTAACAGTCCTGTGGACTGGCTCCGTCAGTGTGTCGAGTTGCTGTGTGA
Organism: Escarpia spicata; assembly: GCA_963995525.1. Classification (NCBI taxonomy): domain Eukaryota; kingdom Metazoa; phylum Annelida; class Polychaeta; order Sabellida; family Siboglinidae; genus Escarpia; species Escarpia spicata. The sequence continues at coordinate 27,300,141 of OZ023218.1, forward strand.
GAAGGGAAAGAACCGAGAGAAGATTCTGCTCGGACTCAACTTCTACGGCAACGACTACATGCCAGGAGGAGGCGGCCCTATCCTAGGAAATCAGTAAGTGTACAGTTGTCTCACAGATAAGTAATGATGATAAATTAAAGATTTTTTTCTTAAATAGACAACTATAAATTTGAAACTCACATTGTCGTTTTGAAACGTCAATGTGAGTTTAACATTTATAGTTGTGTATTAAGAAATATCATTATTTACTTTTCCTTCCAACTTGATGAACATTTTCCCAAATAATAATAAACATTTATTATGTGCTAAATCATGCTTAGCATATCAATGCGCTGTACAATAGAGCTAAAAAATAAATAATTAAAAGGTTAAATATAAAGATACATCTGCACTAATAATGCAATATTTGTTATCACAGAACGAACACTAACTATGTTGTACTGTCAAACTGAAAACTGTAAATAAAAAAAAACGTGTAATCAAAAAATTGAGCACATGCATGTAAGCATAATATTTAACCAATCTTCCTGCACCAATTTCAAATGCAAATATTTATTAGGAGAAAATATTACAAAATGAACATGTAAATGTTTGACAATCACATAACAGGCGATGGCGCTGGTAATATAAGTGAACACATAACTGTGTATGTAGAACTGTACAGCATTATCATGACTCAGCACATTGTTATGTTTTGTAGGTTTATTGAAATTCTCAACAAACATAAGCCGAAGGTGGTCTGGAACCCAACTGTGAAGGAACATGAGTTTTATTATCAGTAAGATTATTATTTATAATTACTGTTATTACTAGCATTTGTATAGCGCCATATATCTGGGACCAGCCTGTTCACATCGGTGAAATATAAAATGAAAATAATACTGATTTACCAATGTGAAATGCATATCGGAAATGTGTCGTACTTTCTTATCTCATAACAAAGTTGGTGCAAAAAACCACAGAAATGTGTCATGCTTCTGTATTAAATTTATTTACCATGGCAAGCTTCATATGGAATACTGTTATCTTGTTAATTATGTGAACATGAATTTTCGGTATATTTATTAATCTATTTAAAAATTTGAATGTTGCATATATGTTACAAAATGTTCAGATTGTATACAAAACATTCAAAATGTAAATACCCACAGTTTTGGGGAGGAAGATGGGATTAACCGCAAGTCCCTTTAAAGTTGGCTGGTTACTTTGCAAAATATAACTGATTCAGAAGACGTCAAACTAAAAGTAAGTATTCTTTATGTGTTGTAGGACGGGGATAGGCGAGCACGCTGTGTTGTACCCAACTTTGCAGTCCATAAAAGTGCGTCTAGAACTAGCCAAGAAGCTTGGAGTTGGCATCTCCATATGGGAGATAGGCCAAGGACTCGATTATTTCTACGATCTACTCTGAGATTGCATTCCAAATGGATCCACGTGAATAAAATTCATAATTTGGAACCAGTGACGATTTGTTACCATTAGTTTGTTTTCTAAGGAGTAATTGTCAACATTTACCTATTTATACGGATTACTAATTTTCAGACCTCCCACTGAATTAAGGTAGCAGAACTCCAGTCATATCATTTTAAAATATATAAGTCACTCTCAAAAACCTATAATATTATTAGAATGACTATACATCATTTATTCAAGAGACAATTTTGTTTGCATAAATTATGCAAATTAATACTCAAAATGTCTGCCAACGACAGAAATATATGAAATTTTTCAAACAATATATTTTCAGAAGCATACATCATAATGATCTGAAATTTACACACAGCATTTACTACATGGTACTGTATGGGATGGTGAAAGAGTGTAAAAAATAAATGATATTGAAAAATTTTATGTGGAAAAAACAAAAATCGTAAATTGTTTTCTCCAAATTATGTATTCTGACACATGGTACACTAATTCTAAAATATGTACTTCTCTTTCAAATTTGAAGCAAATTCGACAAAAAATGGCGACGCTATGATGTTTGAATTTTTTTAATAGATACACTAGAAATTATCATATCCAAGAACAAATCACGTTGCTATGGTAAAATCTGATGTGACCTAAAATTACATGGTTACTCCATATGTGTAATAAAACTATTTTTTTTATTATTATTTCACTTAAAATGTAATACTTAATCTAGGAAAACATATTTTTCAAGGTATATATGGAAAACAAATATATACAAATTTCTTCATATTTGACTGGAGGTCTGCTACCTTAATACTTTAAAATGTCAACACTTTTCTAGATTGAAAGTCATATGTAGGCACGTGACAGTGTTATGACACGGTACACGCAAAGAGCATAAATTACAACCATCATTATGTCTGCAGACTTTCTCCAACCAGTATGGTGATGCAATTCACATGCAAACAACATTTAAAAAAAAAATTGTACGCAGGCCATAACACACACACACACACACACACACACACACACACACACACACACACACACACACACCCCATTTAGACACTACAGATAGGTAAAAGTCTGGTTATTGTGGATGTTTAATCCTCAATTTATCAATTGTTTAATGTGTGGCAGTTGTGTTTCTTTGATTTTTAATCAGACAATATCACTCGGATATCTCGGTTAGTTAACCGGTTGGTTTTCTTATTTGTGAGAAATCAAATGCAGGAAATAGGGAGGATACAAAATGGGTTGTCATTTTCCAGAATAGTGACATTTTACGTTAGTCAATTTGCTTGTGTGGCTTCTCAAAATGTTTGTCACATATCAGTGTTCTGTGTGCATGTATGAACATGAGATATCTATCATAAGGGGTTATGTGATTTAATCTAATGAAATGTGTTGATATGTAAACGCATTAAACATTATTTTACACGTGGATTTTCTAACTTTGGTATTCAATTTTAAGTTGTGCACATTTCTGTCATAGAAATGCAGATAATGTCCTAATTGATATTGACGAGCTATGATTGGTGTAAATGCACTTCAATAACAAATACATAAGTATTAAACGAAACAAGAAAATCGTCATCGCGGATATACAGGGTACTTTTGAGAGAACGTCACAGATGAATGTGTGTGATGCAACGACTGTTGTAGGTCGTAAGGCAATATTTGAACCCAAACATTCCATCAATGGTGGAAGACAAACAGTCGGTTTGTATACAACTAAACGAAGCAGCTGGTGTTTCAGTTACGCACATCTTACAGACATTTACTGTATATATATCTACATGGACAGTGTTTTGACCCAGGTTATTTTATCCCGGGACAAATCTGTTGCCTGAGTTTTGACACTAGTCCAGTGGCAGAACCCCATATTTTCCCAAAACCTTGTCATGTCTCCCTAAAATCATTTCTTTGCATTTTTGGTTAGTCCATGTCGTCTAGTAACAAAATCTACTGGGTGTGGACTTTACACCCGCTTGTCTTTTTCAGAATCCAAGATGGCCACCGAAATGCTAGAAAGACATAACTTCTGAACGAATTGACTTAACAAATTAAATGATCTTGTGGTTTAGACATGTTTTGGGGGGGGGCAAGGAATCTATTTCTGAGGTTTTCATCAAGATTGGTTAAATTTTTATTGCAGAAAAATCCAATATGGCTGCTGAAATGCCAAGACTCCTTAAAATTCTCATAACTTTAGAATTATATGATATGGATGATGTTGGTGTCAAAATCATGTTTTTGTCAGTATGCTAAGTTCATTGGGTATGTTTGGCGATGCTTAGAAGATAAGGTCATGTCAAAGAGGTCTAAATCAAGGTCATTTAAGGAAACCATTAAAATGTTTTAGAATTTGAGCGTTAAAGATGCAGCAAATCAAATCAAAGCCTCTTTCACGGGGGTTTTAATGACGACGAATCCAAATTCCTACATCATCTGTACACTTGAAGGTAAAAGTCACATGCTTAAGGCAAAGGTTAAGGTCATTTGCCGTCCTAGAATCTATAATGCCAGGTAGGTAGACCATTAATAGGTCAAACTGTGATCTCTGACTCTTCAATATGCTACATTTGTCACAATCTCATCACCTTGTTGCATTCCATGAATATGTGTCACTATGATAAACACGACCTGCAAAATAATGTATACGGAGTCATTTACTTTTAGACCATCATTTCCTGTCCGAGGTATAAGAATGTTCATAAAAGTTATATTTCACAAGACACCAAAGTTCTTTTTATTGCGCAGTATTAACATGTGTCTTACAGTACAGGCGCATGCAAAAATGTGACATTTCTTCAAATATATGTTTTCATAAGGGGTAATCTTGTATTCCTGGTTGGCCATAACAGCTAGGCTGTCTGAATGACAGTCCTCTTTGAAAAAACACATGTAAGCACATAATTTACGCTGCATCCATATTGAAATAATATGTTTCCATTAAATTAATGTATAAATTAAGCTATATAGTTGACTGTTACTAGATTTCCCATTTTTGTAATTTAAAAAAGGATATGACCAACTTTAGATTTGTCTGTGACTATTTTCAATACTGTTACCGACAAGTTTGCATTGACACACAGCTCACAAAATAATGCTTTTTTCATTCGATTGGAGAACAAAAAGTGTTGGACCAGGAGGCCATCTACGCCAGAGTCATAGGTCTTGTAGTCAGCAACAGAGATCTCGACTTACCGCAAGTACTCTCAACCGAGCTGGCAGCCTACCCACTCTCCATGTTCCATACGCATGGGATTATGAGAGTGGCGTCCGGCAAATCAACGCTCAAGAAAACCTTGCTATGGAAGTCATCTTGAGGGCTTGGGGCTCTCCGACTGCTGTGGTCATTGATGTCTAGCTCCGCTGCTCTCTGGACAATTGATTGGCCTGCAAATGGCTCAATCCAGAAGTTTGTTAAGTCTTAAAAGTCTCAACCATGAGCAGCACCCGAGCAGCGCAAGCAACGACGTCTTCGAGGGCTCTTAAACTCGATCTGAAGTCACCACTTCCAGCCCGTGATTCAGTGCTGAAATGTATGCACAACTAGGTGCATTTGAACCACTTGCTATGTGAACAAATCCTGAACGATAATAACTTCCTCAACAATGCCACACAGGACCATCACCTTGTGGTGACCGGAGAAGATGCAGTTCCGGCTCAAGTGTTCAAAGGGCGAAAATAACCTCATTTGCAGCTAGCTTCTAAACATGAGGAGGCAGACATTATCATGATCCAGCAGGCCATTTTCATTGGCCAGGATCGACAGACAAGGGTCTATGTCGTTGCTGACGACACGGATGTTTTTGCGCTACTTCTCCACCATTATGCACCCCAAAACCTGCAGTGTCACACGATCATGCATGTCTCCCATCCATGGCCGAACATGTGTTGACATCCCAGCAACTGTGAAGAAGCACTCCGATATCATCTCACAGGTTCTTGCACTGCATGCCATAAGTGTATGTGACACTGTGGCTGCCACTTACGGAGTTGGAAAGGTAACTGCCATGTCAGTAGCAACGGAGGTATTGAAACTCGACACTATCGGTAAATTTGATAGTAATATGGAGCAGGTCGAGAGGGAGGCAACTGCATTGATGGTTGCATGTTATGGTAGCAAGCTGAAGTGTGACTCCATGATAGAGTGCCGTCAGCGCATGTTAATTGGCGCTGAAAACTGGAACAAGTATTGCCTCTATCCCCAAACTATGCTATTTCCCACCAATAACTCAGGCATTTGTCCTGAATATGCTCAGATGCCATTACCAGGTTGTACAATGGTAGAATCGGACCCACTCCAACCAACCCAGTAGAGTTGGGATGGGAGGCAGACCATGCCAACAAACCCTATATCCTCGCACTGTTGTTGGGGGAATACCCCTAGCTCCTGAGTCTGTATTGAAGCTCATACGATGCGGTTGTGAGTCAGAGCGACCCTGTGAAGGCAACAACTGCGTATGTACTTGACGTCAAGTCGCATGTGTCATCTTTTGTGGCTGTGGGGGGGGGGGACTTGAATGCAACAACCCATTCAATAGGAAGGCGTCTATTGAGGGTGAAGATGACGAGGATGTGTCAAATGAGAATCGGTATGCTATTGATGAGTCTAACGAGGATCAGGAATAATTGTGCCATAATGTTAATGAGGCACATATAACGAAGGCGTTTTTTATAATTGTGTCCAGCTGATCATCCGATAGTTCTACTGTACTTGGATCGTGTTGGTTAATTACAGCTACCTGATATGCTCTATCATGAACTCGACGTAATATTTTCATCATAATAATATCTTGATATGTAGGTTTTCAGAAACAGTCACAAGTCACTGTCACTTACATTATATGTTTACTGACAAGGAGGAGTTGTAATCAATAAATAGCCTGTTCATTTTATGTCCGTTTCAATTTGATTATTTGACCCCAAAAACATATACCCCAGACACCAATATCGTTGTTCTATGTCAACTAGTTCCTAAATTATGGCATTTTAAAGCAATTTTGGCAGCCATATTGGATTGTTCTGCAATAAGAACTCAACCAATCTTGATGAAAACCTCAGAATTAGATTCCTTGCCCCAAAAATCCTACGTCTAGACCACAAGATCACTTTCCTAAGTCAATTGGTTCAGAAGTTGTCTTTCTACCATTACGGCGGCCATCTTGGATTCTGAAAAAGGCAAGCGGGAGTGAAATCCACACTCAGTGGATTGTGTTACTAGATGACATGGACTAATCAAACATGCAAAGAAATTATTTTAGGGAGACATGACAAGGTCTTATGGTTGGGACACTGGACTACTAGAGATAACCCGGGCAGTCCAGCATGACAATTTAATTCCACATTTGGCTAACTTGTTCGCCGTACAGATGCGTATCTCTGGTTAAAAACGTCATGTAGATGGGGCCAATGCGTATGACAATACAGTGTACTGGTATCACGAAGCACAGCTAATGCAATACAATTCGAGCTAGATCACAATCGACCTATCCATCAAGTGGCGTATTGGCTGTATTGTCCGGCCGTCACACCATCACAAACGGATGCGGAACTCTTGAAGCGTTCGGACGTTCCGTTGTATATTAAGTATTGTGTTTAAATTCTGACACCAAACGTTTTCCTTTATAAAAAAAAAAAAGTTGTAAGTGCGATGGTAAGCAAGTAATGTAATGCTGTAATTCACAGTGGACCTATTATTCTGATCAACAACATTGTTGGCAAGGTAAAGTTTGACGAATGTTAGCATACGCGCGTAATTTCATGACATTCGTCAAACTTTGTCAACCAAACTTGTTTACACATGTGCATTACGCATAAAGGCTAAAAGGGATGCCAAACCTATATCTTTCCCGCATGCAGTTCTCTCTGAAACAACTTTATCCTATGTATTTTTTCACAAAGTTACATATAACACCTTAAGACAGATCAAGTTTCAAAAAATATTCAACGAAATGTCTGTATGCTACACGTGTTCAACAAGAAGTTTGACCGAAATATTTAATATACGGCATGTGAAGAGACAACATACTAGATCTTGTATTTATACCGTGCTGCTTGTGTATTACGTTGAAAGAATCGGACAAATAAATCGGTACTCTGTCATTAACAATACAATAGATAAGGTTCAATTTTAGTTGCTTAACCCGTAGATCCACTGGTAACATATTGACCTGTCTAAACTCCGTTGATCCAATGTGGGTTCTGGCTGGTGCATTAAGAAGGAAACAAATTACCTTGTTCTGGGTACATTGTAGTCTAATTTTATATTTCTAGGCATAGTCAAAATGACATTGTATTAAGGCAGAGGGAAGAATTTTTTGTTTTGTTTTCATGTTGACATTTCTTGTTTGCCTGTATAAAAATGTTAACTTAGCATTTGATTTACACATTATATCTTCTCAGCCACTCCTCCAGTTAGTGACTGATCTAACACTACACCTAGGTATTTTACATGCAACTAACACGTCAATGTGTAGCCAGCACATTTCACCTGAATGGAATTACATGTGTGGAGTTTACGTTTCGATCCAAAAAAGGATTTATTCAGTTTTTCCTAGATGGAGGGACAGTTTCTTTGCCTCAAGGTCCGAAGAGAGACTTTCTTGGATTGTTGGGTGTTGTTACCTGAAACTATGAGGGCCGAATCGTCAACGTACAAAAGAAGTTTGCGGCGAACAGCTGATGGGATATCATTAATATATATTAGAAACAGTAAGGGTCAAAGAATTGACCCTTGAGGTACACCACACGTGACAGTCATCGGTTTTGATAAGGTACCACCAATTTCAACTGATTGTTGTCGTTCATATAATTATTATTGAAACCAAACTATGGCAGGTTTGTGAAGTCCTATAGCTTCGAGTTTTTGAAACATAATCTTATGGTCTACGGTGTGAAAATCCTTCTGAAGGTCAAGAAGCACCATACCTATATAATTACCTTTATCTTGCTCCTGTTTTAGGAAGTCTATGAGATGTACTAAACATGTTTCGATAGATTAGGAGGATCTAAAACCAGAATGATATTCATATAGGAGCTGATCTGCTTGGAGATACTCGTCCAGCTGTTGATAAACGATCTTCTCAAATAATTTCGAGATCGTATTTACAATCGAGATCGGCCTGTAATTACTGGCTTCCATCTTATTATGCTTTTTTTGTAAATGGGCATCACCATTGGTGATTTAAGATCTTCTGGAATTTCGCCGGTGGACAAAGATTTAAAATATGCGTCAAAGGAGATGACTTTGGCACCACCCTTAATAAATCTGGGTGACAATAGATCCAAACCAGTTGACTTCACTAAAACAGAAACTATTACTGGTGACGCCCAGTGACCTGTAGAAGTCTTGGATGTGTTGCCCTTCATATTTACCATTACTTGGTGGAAGTTTGCCAACCAGTGTTGAGGCTACATTAGTAAAATAATTGTTAAAATGCTCAGATATCATTGATTTATCAAACAAATGTTGTTATCGATATCGAGAGCTATACTCCCTGGCTTAGTTTTACTATGAGACGAAGTTCCGAGGCTTTTCAGCATTTGCCAAAATGTCTTTGGTTGTTGTTTGAATTCGTCAGCCTTGTTAGCTATGAAGTCTTATTTGGCCTGTTTCTTCTTATATTGAACCTGATTCCGAAGGTAAGTGTATTTTCTGTGCCATCTGTGGTCTTTTTGAATTGTGTCAATGTCCGATCTCTTTCATGAATGAGATGCAATATCTCCCCAATCATCCAATGGGCGGTACGCTGTTTAATTCGGACATACTTCAAAGGGGTAATGTTAACAACAACGGCCATTAACTTAAATTTAAAATTATAAAAAGCCCCTTGTTAATATCCAGTACATCCTGCCAATCTACCTCCTGCAGTTTTGCTTAAACAAATTCCTTACTGTAGTTTTTGAGCGATCTTAATGTCACACCGTTGTGTTGATTAATAGGAATTGTCTTGCATTTGCATGTACAATGTATTAATTGGTGGTCACTTAAGCCAAGATCTAATACACCACACTGTGTTATTTTACCAGGGTCTGAGATGAGGATGAGATCTAAGATGGTGGATGTTGTACTGGTAAACCTTGTAGGTGTGTTAATAAGCTGGTTCATACCAAACATAGACATATAATGCTTCAGTGATGCATGCAACTGATTAGTATGAGTATTCAGGTGAGAGTAGTCAACGTTAAAGTCCCCCATTATGATTAATTCTTGGTTGGTGAAACAATTACTTAAAAACTTTAAAAAGTCCATCTGCTTGAGTAGACGGTAGCATACACCAATTAAAATAGGTTTGGTCTTAAGTAAATACGTACAGTTCAGCACTACAGTTTCTAGATTAGTATATATATATATCGTCTCTCGGTTTGGAAGCAATGTCACTTCTTATGTAGATACATACACCACCGTCCTCGCGATTCCTGACGCGCCGGAGACTAGTGTAATCAGTGATTTCAATTTCCGAGTTCCGAGTCTGTGACTGACGCATTTAACCAAGACTTGGTGATGCCGATCACTAACACTTTAGTGTTAGCTGCGAGAACTCTTAAATTGCTAAGTTTCGGCAGAAGACTGCATGAGTTCTAATGAACAAAGTTGAGACTCTTTGTACGTAAACATTCAAAGTCAAGAGGTCTTTCACTTGTTGACAAGTTAGCGGGGTCACCACCAATGACAGGATCTAACAACGTCCTTCATCCCCGTTGTTAGATTGCGCTGATGTTGTCGTTGGCCTTGTCATCAGCAACGGGAGGGCTTGAGGTGAGCATTGATCGCACATAAACGTAAATAATTCACCGTTGTTGCAGAACTCATCGTATGCTTCGTTTGTAAAAACTCCAGCACATTTGTTGTGTGTCCACTGGCCGCAGGAGTCACACAAGATTGCTTTACTGCGGGCAGTGACGTACACCTTTGCCACATCGACTACACGATTATTTTGGCGTGTAACTTTTCTTGTGCTCAGCAGGGCCTGGGTTAAATTGGTACTCACATCGCCGCTTTTCATTAGTAATAGTAGAGTTGAAGTTTATGGCGAGACGTTGTAGAAAGAGTTTTCTTTAGTCACCGAAAGAAACGTTAGGTTTTCAGTAGTAAATTATCTAAAGATTTATCGACATGCTTGTGTAGCTGTGGATATCTGACCTGGTGAAAACTAGATGCTCATTGGTTCCAAGATGAACACAGTTTATGGTGTGTAGATCTACATTTAGGGGGATTATGTTGGGTTTTGTAAATATTGGGGGTACTAAGCAAAGTTCTCACGATTGATTCATGTATGTATATTATCAATAGTAACTTGTGTATTATTTATTTTTTATATAAAGAAACACGAACTTTATTTTGTTATTCCCTTACTTGAACGTATTTAATTGAAACATTTGACATTCAGTAACACTGTCACTTGAAACTTGTATTTAAAATATCACATTGGCAGCAACAGTACAGATTTTACCTGCCACGTATTGTTGAATATAATACACCTTTATGGTAAACACATCAAGAAATGGCATTTTGTTAATTAAGCAAAGAGCAAGCCGATTCGTACTTAAATCTAGAGAAGTGAAAACAAAAAGACTAGTCGCTCATTACCTCTGATCGTGGGATAAAGTAAAAGAGAATTGCTTGTTTTAATACACATGTTTGTCTGAAAATATTTTTGTTATACCAATTACCACTGCCTAGTATTATTCAGCATATGTGTACATGGTCATATATGTAAATATGTTTCAAAAATGTGATCTTTTCATGGCAAGTGTTCTTATGATACAATAACACCCTGATAATCTAGAAACCATAACGTCAGGACATAATATACCTTGCAATATACATGATTAATTTCTTTCAAAATCCAGAAAAATACATTAGTGATTACCGTCCATACTGTATGAAGCACGTCAGTTACAATTGCACAACCAACAAAAGTACCTGGTAAAAACAGTTCGGTATTATCCAAAGCTTTACATACAACTACACATTTAAAACTTGCAAAATTGACTATTGCATTACAGCAGTACACATCCGAGTACTGCACCCATCCTTGGCAAACACCCCAGAAGATATATGTATTAGCAGTATAGCCTCTCATACTAGAGTACAATTGTAGTTGTGGTCGCCTACTGACGTCTTTCTGTAGAAACCGTGCAAGTTGATTCCTTTCCTCCAGCCATCTTTTTACTGCCTAGCACATAGGCAACATTTGCATCACATGTTAATTGGTGTGCTATGATATATACAAATGGGTGATGTTGGAGGGTGAAGTGTTGTATTTATACCCTCTTCAGGTTGAAATACTCTCTTGTTGGTAGGTTTTCTCTGTGAATTTAAAACTATGTATAAATTCTACATTTAATCCCATTTGTGTTATTTGCCTTCCACCCTTGTTTCCACGACTGCATCATTGTTTAGCCTTCTGAAGATTCTTCCTACCTAGCAGCCATTGCCATGATATATGTGGCATGCTAATAAATAGTTGTTTAAGTGGAATTAATTTAGTTTAGGTGGCGTTAGTGTAAACGGCTGAAGTTATTGAATGGAATAAGTGTGTGTGTGCACAACCAGTAGTGTATGGATACTGAGCACCAGCAGGGATCGAACCTGCCACACACAACACTGAAACACCATCGTCATAAACAACACAGTTCAACAGTTTTTAAACAAACAAATGACATAGTATGTCTGCATTTACAACACAATACTCTAACAGCATTTACTTCAGTCACAAATAAATGTTTTACATTGTTGGAAAAGTCATATCATATGGTACATACACGTATCTTAAATTTGATAAACGAGTGTTAATGTTTCACAAAAGAGATAATATCGTATGTTTGTATTATTTGACAGAAAAATTATACAATATATACTTGTTACAAAACTACCTGAGCAAACATATAAACCCACTTTTTTAGTGTTAAGCTCCCAACTGTATATATCCTCGCTTGCTATGTCAAAGCATTTAAATAACCCAGCATAGTCACTCGCGCAGCGCCCTCTGTAATTATATTGCATACGCTACCAGTTCAAAATCAAAATGGCGTATCGTTGAGTGACTCTGCTTAGTTATTTAAATGCTTTGGTTATATCATAAGCCGCCGGCCCGCTCCTGTAACAGAAAACCAAATTTGCATTACATATATTGGAAGAATTCAACTTTTATTTTCAACGGCAGGCACAGTTGAAATAATAACTAATTCAAACATATTCCATATAACGAACTTGTGAAAGAAAATTTAATTGGATGGTCTCACACATTTAGACATTTGTACATAATGTAAGGGGCCATCTATAAAGTACGGAGGGAGGTCTGTGGGCAAGCGTAACGAAGCACTACACGAGTGTGGGGGTATGTGCACCAGTCTTACGTAACGAATTGTAATATTTCAAAAGTTTATTCCAGAAGCATTCCAACGGAAAACCAGCTACATACACTAGAAATATTAAAACCTCAGATATATTTCAAGAGCATTCCAACAGAAAACCACCTCAACTGTTATATAAACGTTTAAAAGCACATCAAAAATGACACGGAACTCATATGTACGATCCATGCAGTAGGCCTACATGGATTATGTTGAATTGAAATGGCTTGATGGGGATGCTGTGGACATTCACAGCAATCCCCTATTTCAGAAACTGTATTGGTGTTTGGACCCCAGTAATCCCCTTGGGCAACACGATGAATCCTTGGGAGGAAATTTAGTGAGGGGATAGACACGTCACCAAAAGTGTGTGTTTGTGATGTAACGAGTGTATATACAGAACACTATCAATTGCTTTACTACATGTATCATTACATTTATTAAATATTAACAAACATGCACATGTGTTGCTTTTTTATAGCTTTACAAAACTTGTATTTTACGTGTAAATAAGGAATCGATGTAGTTATATATATGCTACGAATATAATAATATTGTAAATGTATCCACTTTCAAGTGTATATTTGAAGTCCACATAATTGTATTACTATTCATTAATAACCTGGTTCATATAATTTTAACAGCGTCTGATTAAAATGTTGAATACGTGTTTTCAAATTCCACACCAAGCACATTATACTCACTAGTGATGTACTTGTAGATGGTTAAGTCCACAAAACAGCGCTCACCCTTGTTCGTCATCACCCTGGCCCAATCTGGGTGACCCTGCGTGACTGACCGCGAGCACTGTATAAATGCCTGTCACCTCTCTGTCTTCTTCTCTGTGACACAATTTCCCCTATCAAACACTATGACCTCTGACCATTTAAAACTGGCCGATGGGTAGCTCTAATAATCCCACCACTACTCAACCATAGCTTCTGAAATGATACCGTGTGTGTGTGTGTGTGTGTGTGTGTGTGTGCGTGTGCGTGTGCGTGTGCGTGTGCGTGTGCGTGTGCGTGTGTATATGTGCGTGCTTGCGTGCATACATCCCTGGGAGAGGCATACTTAAGGCAATTTGTTCAGACTATATTTTATGCTATCTGCATGCTAAGGGTGTAGAACGATGTCACATTGTGCAGATGACTTGTGAAAGATCCTGCATTTCCATCACCTATCTATGGGCGAAAAGTGCCCTCCTGGGATGGAAAGCCAAGACAATTGTTGATGTCAGCAGGAGAGTTAAGCACAATAAATATCCCTCTGCGATCAAATATATAAATAGGACCAGAGCTGGTCTGGAGACAACAAATAAGGTAGAAGTCATTCTACGCATACTGCTGGACACCAACTTGGGTAATGTCTAGGGAGGGGATATCCATGCAATAATAGTTTGCCTAACCGGACAACATCTCAGGATTTCAGTTAGGTTGGAAGTACATTATTATTTAAACAGACACTCCGGATTTCAACATACATATATTTCGAAACGGTGTACACAATGTTAGTGATCGGCAGTTACAAACGTAAAATATAGCCTAAAACGAATTAGTATCTACATCCACACATGTCATAGTTACAGTTGAACCTCGGTTCACGGTCACCTCATTAATACAGCCACATTGCAATTAAGGTAACCCTAGGACAGTCCCAAATTAGTTCCATATATAGTGTAAAGTATAGAAAATTAGTTCCACTAATATGGTCACCTCGCTATTCAGGTTACTTTTACTCAGTCCCAATGGTGACCTTAATAATGAAGTTCCATAATTATATATATATATATATTCGGCGTACGGGGGACATTTATAAGCATCACAATAATTAATTAAAATGCATGCTGGATATGTAATTCGTCTGTAAACACAATTTAACATTATACGACACAACACTAGCTGCTACCCTCGTCATAATATAGCTGGCACGCCCGAAATGACGGTTAATGGGGCAACAAGAAACAATTGATGTTACGCATTATTCTAATAATATAACTATATTATATATAAAATATAAACATGAAAAAAATAACTCACGTGAACCTCGTGAACCCCCTTTTTGTTAACCCCCTTTTTAAAAAATGTGAACACCCCTCAAAATTGCATCTATAAAATGTGAATCAGTAATTGTATTCCATGTTTCTTAAAAGCGATAACCTCCTTCCTAGAAACTGCTGGATACTGTTCAAGCATTTCAACTATATAAAACGAGGAATGCCTGATTTGTACAGATGTTAAAGGGAAAACTGTTATCTACTAAGTGGTAAACACTGAATGTATGGGAGCCTGGCTGAGGGGTCTGTCTCCAATAAGGAGAAAATGGCAGTCACTAGAGGAATGTGAGTCAGAGGACTATTGCATCTAATTAGCCATGCAGAAGGACTTCACACTATCCCAGGATCTCCTGTTATGTCAACCCACAGGGATAACAAATACACAAGAAGCCAGTTTTACACCAAACGTAAAATTATGAGCCCTAATTGTAGTCACTCAGAGGTGACAGATGCAGACAAAATACTGGTGAATGAACGGGGTGACGACGATTATGATCACATAAATTAAGCCATATAAAATAATTCATGATTTCTCATAAGAACTTTGTTAAAACGTAAACGAGAGAAGCGGTAAGGTAACTACTGACTGTCAAAGAGGCTATTTTCAACAATCAACAACTTAAGATGTGTAGCGAGTGTATTTCTTACAAGCTGCAAACCCGGTAGACAAACACATCCGGCTTAACACAAATAATAATCTTCAACTATTGCGCTGGAATGCGAATAATTGTATTTACCCAGTACACAATAAAGTTTAGCTTCACCTATTTTTAAATACGCGTGCTGATGAGAAATCGTGTTATTGTGTGGCTGTATGAATGCCGAAATATTGTAGTTGTTAGTTGCATGTTTGTAGATCTCAGAAAGGGGAGCCTTATCGCTGGTGAGGAGGTAAGAATGTGTGAAGGGCCTATATTATAAATTATTATGTCCATTTTGTGTTCCGTATAGTTGTAAAATACAGTTAGTGTTTCCTGGAGTCAGTGCTGTGTAGAGGATATGGTACTTGACTGTTTGACAGCTAGAATGTAATTCAAATTCCACAAGAGGACAATAATTTGTCTAATCTTCTATTTACATGGCATGTTTTATAAAGGTTTGTTAATTTACTAACTTAAATATATTTATAATAAATTATGAAACTTTTGCACATCAGATCAGATAAATATAATGTATTAATTGAGTGAAAACCAGATTGTAAATGTCACACTTTAATTGTTTATTATAAAAAAATTACTTGGGCACACCAACACTCCTAGGTGCCTCGTTTATTATATTAATATGAACATATTCAAAATAATTGCTCATATGACGATGACGAAGGGTTTCGAGTAAATAATTCAGTTATATTAACAATATATTATAACTGCGTGTTGGCTTTATTAATACAATTGGTTGTAAATTAGGCTTAATCAGGAAACAAAATGGGACCAATCTCCACAGACCACATATGAGTCCCACTTTGTTTAAAAACGCATCCCCAAAACGACATCGTTATGGGCCTGCTGGGGATGCTAATGTGGTGTTTGCATATAAGAATGATGAAAGAATATAAGACGAAAAACACGGTCCACCAATCTCACACCCACTTCATTTTTCTTCCAGTTAGAAATGTAACCTTCTGCATTATGAGCCCCCACTTGAATATGTGGGGCCCTTAAGCGCGGGGATCGAGACAGCCACAAGGTGAAGGAAGATGTGTGAAGATACGCGGCGGCGCGGCTGCGAAAATGTTTCAATGGTGCTGAAGCTCCGGTAGGCTGCCCCCTCAATATGAATGTCGTTCCCACGCCACTGGTGGGGCCCTCTGCATTGTGAAAAAATATAACCCAACATGAACTTGTGGCGCCCCTGGGGTCTGAATTGGTAAAATGTAAACCCCCCCATTCTGAAAAGCTGGCTACGGGCCTGCACAGGGCACCTGTATTTACAAACTTGTTTTATTTCCATGGGCATTATTGACGTGTAAGGATAATGGTTTTTACTGATAATTTATGGTTTTTGTCTGCCATGACTACTGTTTTGTTTCACAGGACTTGACATATATGTGTATTGGAAGGTTTGTTTTATGAAGCGCAGTGCCCAATCCTAATAACCTCTGTATGCGCTTTACATTTTACCCCTGGCGCACATGTTTCTTCTTACACATTTAAGTTGACAAAAATGGGTATGCGAAAACAAGATGCTCACTGAGAATACCAAGATGAAAGTCTACCAGGCCTGTGTGCCGAGCACCCTCCTATACGAATCGTGGACCACCTACATGCGCCAGGAGTGCCGCCTCAACACCTTCCATGTGCGGTGCCTCAAGCGCATCTTCATTATCACCTGGCAGGACCATGTCCCTTACAGCGACATACTGGACCGTGCTATGATCCCCAGCATGTCTCACTGCAAAGCCAGAAACGTCTCCGCTAGCTGGGCCTGGCATGGAGGATGGCCGCTTGCCGAAAGTCGTCCTCTATGGACAACTCGCCACTGAGCGAAACCAGTGGGACGCCCAACCCTCAGATTCAAGGAAGTCTGTAAGCGCGACTGAAGGCCTGCAACGTCAGCTCTGAAGACTGGGGGCAGAGGCCGAAAATCGCACTGCTTGGCGTCACATTGCTTGGCATCAGACTGTATACAGAGTGGATGTGCTGACGGAAAGAGGCACTAGCATGTAGCTGAGAAGAGCTCAAGGATGCGGCACAATTAACAAAGGT